>JAKZAP010000018.1:17773551-17939788 GCA_023053575.1 Branchinecta lynchi
GGACAGGTGACGAGGCTCCCTGCATGAATATCAAATCCGTTCCAGGCTACATACAGACCAGCACGTCAGCATGGTTCCTGAATTAATGTAGCTTCCTTTAAAAGATTATTTCTGTTTCAGGGATGGTACTAGACGCAGTTACTGAGAAACCCATTGCTGCAGCTCGAATTGGCGTCCTAGGCCTTGGTAAAGACATCGTCTCCTCAAGCAGAGGAGAGTATTGGCGACTTCTTGCACCCGGCAAATATAGCGTGTATGCCAAGAAGAACGGGTAAGTCCGAAGTTGTCAGAAACCAGATTTTTTTCCAATCTTCAGATTATTTATTAACACATAGAAATAATGAACTTCCTGGAGCAAACTGCATGTCCGCCTACAAAAAGGGCCATGAGGCATAGGGGATCGAACATACAAATAAGGAGCTCATTCAATAATACTCCTTTTTAGAACAAACATAAAAAGAAACATTATGTTTAACTGCATTTACAAACACCAACTGTCAACTACTATCACTTGAAGATGACTTTTAGTGTTATTTTTAAAAGACTGAAGGGTTGTTACATTCCTAACACACAGAGGTATTGCATTCCGTATCGCTACTCCTGCATGTCTTATTGACAATAAATTATTTGATGCTGAAGATGTTGGAAAATCATGATATGATGACGATTCCTTAAAAAGATCCAGCTGTAGGATTCCAGGAGGTGAAATATGTTGGTTAGATTTCATATAAGATTCAGCCGTTTTATATTTTCCATATACAACGGAAGAGATGCAGAGCATCTTTTCAGGTTCCATAAAAAACTGAAACATTCTTAAGTGTGTCTTAAAAAACTGTGGTTAAACAGACCTAACGTAGGACATTTAGTGATACAGAATTCGAAGGCCTTCATATGGCGGTACAAAATGTCGAGGAAGGAAGCAATTTTTTTTTGCGCTATTTATTTGACCTGCAACCCTTTGAACAGAAAACTGAAATCACGGGTGAATGAAAAGAAGAGAAAAATGTGAACATAAGAACACCAGAGTAATAAGACAATTATAACACCACATCCGCCCGTCCGCGTCATCTGCAGCAGTGGTTCCCAACCTTTTCCGTACCGCGTACCCCTAATCAAGGGTCAAAAAGGTTGCGTACCCCCTGTTTCAGAACGTGAAAAGAAGATATTTATTATCGTAAATGTTATGTATATATATATATAAAAAAAAATGAGGGTAAGGCTGCTTTGTTGCTAAAGTTTTGTCGAATCTCGTCTCGAACAACCCTCCCAGCAAAATGGTCGGGCATAGACGGTAATAAAGAAACGAGTCGGCGCTTAATAATTTACACAATAATAATAATTTTTCACAATAATTTTTGGGAAAAATTCGGTAAATACCGTGCCCCCCCCCCCCCCCCCCCCCCCCCCCGTAAAAACGTTTTGGCTACTTATGCCTCTGCCTTCTACTTGTAATACTAGACTTTCGGCAATCAAAATTGAGTGAGGCAAGTTTTGAAGCTTCAGACTAAACTGATTTTGTTACCTTCGCGTACCCCTTGAAAGGGTCTCGCGTACCCCTTTGGGTACGCGTACCCCTTTGGTTACGCGTACCGCCCGTTGGGAATCACTGATCTACAGGGCAGATAAATGTCGTAGACAAGGCGGTTCTGCGGGAACTCGCACACGTTTCTGGTAGCATATCTTCGAGCTCACACCACGATTCTATTAACGCGTACTACTGGGCCAACCCAGGGGCGTAACATATAGGGTGGGGGGGGGGGGCACCCCCCTCCCCAAAGTTGTCGGCCAGACGGTAAAAACAGTCGATTTTTTTCTTGGAAACAGTCGATTTTTCTGCAAAAACAGTCGGTAAAAATTACCAACCAGTCGGTAAATACTTTGCCCCCCCCCCCCAAACATTTTGGCTAGTAACGCCTGTTTCGACTAGCTATAGTAGCCATGGTATTCCCGTCGTATTCGGGATAGACTGGAAATTAAAGACACAAAGGAATCGGCTACCAGATCTGATTAAGTGGTTGGTCACGGATAAATAACATGCTTAGGGGATTTAGTGAAGACCGGAAATCTATAAGACCTGATAATGTGGACAAAGAAGTCCAACAAATATGGGATTCCTTTGGGATCCCATCAAAATGTTTGGTCTTGTTCGTAATACTGTCAACTCCCAAGAAAATATTCAGTTACCTGTTGTTTAATTAATATAGGTTATTCCCCTGCCCTAGCCTAGCACCCCTTTTGTGCTTTCCTGGCAGGAACGTTAATTCTGTATTTTTTTTTTCTTTAAATATAGGCTACTCCAGTGAAAATGAAAAATGAAAAAATTCTGAATATACTCGTCCACGCCACTACAACTTTTGCGAAAGGATTGTGTCAACACAAGCGACGCATCCATGAGTCGAAAACTTGTTGGCGAACTAGGAAAGGCATACACTAAACTCTTCTTAAGCGCGTTATTTTATTTTAATGAATCAAGTGAGTACAGGTGCAACCTGATAGGTTTATTTTCGCACTCGAAAAGTAAAGATCCAACAGCTAGCGGCGTTTCAGAAATATTCGGCTACTTTTGGCTCTAACCCAGAAATATTAAGCAGTTTTCGCGGTCAAGCAAATGCTTCACGAAATAATAGTTGCGTTTTTGCAGATAGCATGATATCTGATACCACGGTCTAAAGTCGTTTTTGCAGTTACGGTGGTATCTGATATGCAGATACCACGGTCCGACCGTGGTAACTGATCGTTGTGTCTGAAAAAGTCATCCTACTTTTATCGTCACCAACAAAAAAAAAAAGTTTCGCTCTTAGTGACGTGACTGGATATCAGTTTTTCTTTTGTGATGACGTCGAAAAGCGCAATTTCAGCAATTGTCGTTTTCGCAGAGAGATCGTAGCATCAGATACCACCGTAACTGCAAAAACGACTAATTGTAGATCCAGTTACCATGGAAACAGATACCATGGTATCTGCAAAAACGTAACTAATTTGTTAAGTTAATTTATCGATAGTAGACTAACACGTCTTCTTTTTTTTAACAGATATCAGAACAGCCCTGCCGTTGAAGTCGAAATCGTCGAAGGCCAGCCATCTATTATCAATCTAAAGCTTTACCCGAAGTCTGAAGAGGTTGCCCCCGGTGCATAAGAGAGAATACTTTTCCGATTTTCTTAGGCTATCCGTTTTATTCCTGGAAAAATATGTCAAAATTTTTACCTAGCCTGCACATCCTTTGACATGGTTAAGGAAATCCACGAAGTTTACTTATCTGGTTGCTGTTTTCAATCGAATCGTTCTATTTTTCTCTCAGAATGTTGTTACTTGCACGTCTGTGTGTCATATCAAATTTCTAAAGTATTTTGCTGAATTGTTTTCCAATAATAAACTGACGGCTTAAAAGTCCTGTCAAATCGCCTGCCCCCCCCCCCCCCCTCTCCTGGCTAAAGCAACAAAACGAGATTTAAAGCCGATTCCTTGCATTAGCTTACACTGTAAAAAGTTTCTCCGAGTAAGGATTAAAGTTAACTGCAGTAGGCTGTTTGCTACTGGGATTAATATTATCTCTACTGAGATAAGATTAATACGATTTAGAGATAATAGTTGTGTTTTTGAAGATACCATGGTATCTGATACCACGGTCTAAAGTCGTTTTTGCAATTATCGTGGTATCTGATACCACGGTCAAAAGGCGTTTTTGCAGTTATCGTGGTAGCTGGCCAGTCATCGTGGTATCAGGTATTCAGATAGTACGGCCAGACCGTGGTAACTGGTCGTGGTATCTGAAAAGTCATCTCACTTTCATCAAATTTTGTCAGATTGGTGAGAAAGAAGTTTAGCACTTACTGATGTAACTGGATATCTGTTTTTCTTTGGGATGACTTCGAAAAGTGCTATTTCGGCAATAGTCGTTTTTGCAGAACACCGTGTATCAGATACCACGATAACTGCAAAAACGACTAATTGCAGATCCAGTTGCAAGTGGTAACAGAAACCATGGTATCAGCAAAAACACAACTATTGAATCTGCACTTGGTCGTTTCTGCAGTTACCGCAGTATCTGATACACGGTTGCTCTGCAAAGACGACTATTGCCGAAATTGCACTTTTCGAAGTCATCCCAAAAGAAAAACTGAAATCCAGTTACATCACTAAGCGCTAAACTTCTTTCTCACCAATTTGAGAAAATTTGATGAAAGTGAGATGACTTTTCAGATACCACGATCAGGTTACCACGGTCGGACCGTGGTATCTGAATGCCAGATACCACGATAACTTGCCAGGTACCACGGTAACTGCAAAAATGCCTTTTGACCGTGATATCGCATACCACGATAACTGCGAAAAGAACTTTCGACCGTGGTATCAGATACCATGGTATCTGCAAAAACACAACTTAGGGTTTTGTCAGTGAATATTCTTTCAGCCCAAGCCAACTGCGGATCATATTTGACACAGCAAAACGTACACGTCAGCTCCGTTTTCTTGGAAAAGAAGTTTCCACTTGTGTTGTGGGTGGATATCAGTTTAATTTGGGATGATGTCTAAAAGCGTCGATTTTGCAAACCACTCCTGGTATCGGATACTACGGTAACTAAAAAAACGACCATGTGCAGATCCAAATGATCCAATTACCGTAGAATCAGATACCATGGTTTCTGCAAAAACGTAACTATTGTGTTGGGTATTCGAAAAAAAGATGAGAACACGTATGAAAGTAATCAGGGCACCAGGAAACAATTACAGCATTTCTTTTCCATCCAGATTTGTAATAAATTTTGAAACTATTTTAAAAAAATGTCCTCGTATTTATGTGATGATGGAATACGTGGTCGTATTTGCTTTCTCTTTGCATTCGTAGTTTAATGCAAATTTTGTTGATGTAAATAACTTCGCCTCGCGTCATGAAGGATTCGCGACTCAATGCACATTTAGGGCGTTTTTCCGTGACAATCTAGATTGACGATCACAATCCAGATTCTCCGGAATGTGTTTTCTCCGATAATCCGGATTTTCAAAAATCTTTTCTCTGACAATCAGATTTTTTTTTTCTTTTCAATCAATCAATCACGTTTAATCCGAATAGCTAAAAGCTAGAAAAAGAAATTTACAAAATACACAGACACACAAGAAACAAATTAACTAATACACTTACAAGAAATTACCAGAAATAAATGATGGGATGAAACTACGTAAAAATTGGGTAGAACAATTAGCGGGATATGGGGAAAACTGATTGCCAGTATTCGTCTCGGGCCGACGCACGGAAGACGGGAGGGGAGGTGGGAATAGATTGGCTATCTGGGGACAACACGTTATTTTAGCTCCAAATTTGTTTGAAAGAATTCGTTTTTGGATCGTCAATTCGGGAATCTTGCAACGGAGTGAGATTGTTGGATTGCCGTTTTGTAATATTAGATAGTCGATTTGCTGCTTCTTTGATGAATCAGTTATCTAGGATTGTAATCCAGGATTGACGCGGAAAAACGTCTATATGGAGGATTTTCACGAAATGGGAAGGAATAAAAGAAGAAATAAAGGAAAGAAAAGAAACAAAAGAAGAAATAAAAGAACCTGAACCTGGACCTGAAAAAGACATAATCACTTCCCAATATTTTTCGGCTGCTTCGGCAAGTTGCCGAACTTTCCGCACCGGTGTCCTCGCTTTGCAAACCTAAACATCTTTCCCGAAAACTGATTCCGAAGGTCCTGAAAGCTACACGGAAAGTTGAATGCCGGCAGAAATTTTGAAAGTGTGGAGAAAAACAAGGCAAGCTTCATTAAAGTACTCCTCACACTATTTGCTCTTCAACTTGCAGTATTTTAAAATATTTGAATACTTTAAAACTAGGCTGTGCTTTCAACAAATAACACACGGTTTTGGATGTCTTAAGCCTTTTCCGAGACCCGTTGACTTATAGCGAAAACAGGGAAACAATATATATAACCTGTTTTTCTGATGGAGAAACTTCTCGCAAGCAACTGTCGGCAGCGTGATATAAATCGAAGGTAGCATAAACGGGAAATGAGAAAATTAGCTTGGTTTTGTTACAGGAGTTAGAATCTACCGTACGAAATTGGGGTGCCCGGGTTTAGAAATATGTGGAGTGATTGTGGAAGTAGGTTGCGTCAGTATTATAGGTAAGACAGGTCCTTTAAGGATAGTTGCGTATATGAGAGTCGAAGGAACGTCTAATGATCCATACCTCGATTTAATTCGTCTCACAAGTTCAGAATTTAAAATTTTCTCAGATGTTCAGCTTTCCATGTGTTTTTCGATCAGTCCAGCGGGAAAGTTGAAAAGAATCCCAGGAATCGGATTCTCAATGTTTTCGCGATGTGTTTTGCTCGCTGTAAACTGAAGACGGAATCTCGCGAAAACCCTCCTGTAGACTTGTGCTTTCGCCTCAAAACCGCACACACTCTTCAGTCCACCGTTTGTTTGTTGGAATTCAGTGTCACGTTAGCATGAGCAAATTAAGAAATCTCGCGCCTAGGTACGTTTTTCGGGTGTAGTTTCTGCCAGACTGTAGTTTGGCGGACATTTGTTTTAGTTATGGAAGTATAGTATGTGAACCACGTGTTTGTTCATTCCACTAACTGTACTTTTCATAACTAAAACAAAAGTATTCCAAACAACACCGAAACTACATTCGAAAAAAAAAAAACGAACTTCAGCACCTGAGAGCTACCTACGTGGTTAACTGCGGTAAATAAGTATTATTATTCCGGCAATTATTGTGAGGGAAGGTTTCACCAAAGGGCACGGCAAATATCTTATACGGTCAAGCTGAGATGCTCTTAGAAAAAAACAAGAGCTACGAGCTCATATGGCACTTGTACGAGTAGGCTGTACAAGAACGACACCTCACTAATCTTTGCATTTGCCACATTTCACTATTTTCCGTGTTCGTTATGCTCCGAAAGAGTTTTCGCGTCTCATGCTACAGATGCGTAAAACCGGTTATCTGGATCTGGATATTTAGTTTCACTCATTTCTGAGCAGTTCCGGCATCGTCTCGATCAAATGCACATGACTTTTCAAACTTTCATCCCAATATATCCATTTGTTTGATCCCTAGACGTGCTACACGATTTCCGGTACTCACTCTGTCTCCACCTACCGTGGCCTAGTCTGGTTCGGAATAAAAAAAATCGACCACCTAAAGCATCTTCTTTTATACCATCTATCAAGTTTCACTCGAATCTGAGCATTTTTGGAAAGTTTCGGTACCCCCCCCCCCCCCCCTCCCACCAACGTTGTCGGAGCCGGTTCGGGCCCAATCTCTGAATTCCCTGTTCCTGTCCATCAAGTTTTACTGAAATTGGAGCATAGCCTATCTGCAAGTTTCCAGTACCCCCCCCCCCCTACCTTGGCCGAATCCGGCCCGGACACCAAATAACAAATCTAGGCCGCATAAACTCGGCACTGTCGAATTTGCATCTCATTCGGTCCATCCGTTTGGTTTTTGTGCATGTCAAAAGTCCCCCCACCCCCAATTCCCCTAATCGTGGTCGCATATGGTTCAAACGCATGTTTACATGTCAAGGCCATCGATTCTTATCACCCATGAAATTTCACTCGAATCAGACCACTCGTTTAAATTTATAGAAGTCAATTTCCATATTTCTCTTCTCTTGCTCCCCAAAAAATACTCGGATCTAGGAACGGAAGTTTCCAGGGGTATGTTGTGTCAGGTTCTTAAGTCAAGATAATTCGGGTCGCTAATATGCCTGCAAAGTTTCTTTGTCGTTTTACATCTGGAACTATTTTAACTCACGACTGCCGGAATTCCAGGAAACCCCCTCCAACTCCCCCCACAGAGCCCCGAAACCATCTGGCTCCGTCAATTTCATCTAGGCCTAATGCTTGTTCCATCCATTAAGTTTCGTCCCAATCCCTCTGCTTTTAGAGTTTCTTGAGTTTTTCACCCCCCCCCCCATCCCCACAGGTATCGGACCCCACTCCGACGTGACACTGAAGGTCCGAGGTGATACCTCACCAGACAAGTTTCATTCAAATCCGATCACCCGTTCAAAAGTTATGCACGCCACTAGATTCCGGACTCCCCATCCACCCACTCCCCCCACGATCGTCGGGTCAGGGAAACGGCTGTTCTCAAGTCAATCTGTTTGGATCCCTGACATACCTGCCAAGTTTCATCGCCCTAGGACATCAGGAAGTATGCCGAACTCGCGGGGTCGCTAGAAATCCGGACCCCCACCCCAACTCCCCCACAGTGCCCTGATCCGGTCCGGTTATGTCAATGACGTGTCTAGGACTTGTGCTTGTTTTTCCCACCAAGTTTCATCCCGATCCCTCCACTCTAAGCGTTTCTCAAAATTTCCGGCTCCCCCCAGTGTCATCGGATCCGGCCCGGATTTAAAGTGAGATGTCTGAGACACGAGGTCATCCTAAATATCAACTTTCATCAAGATCCGATCACCCGTTCGCAAGCTAAAAATACCTCAAATTTTGGCTTCACCCTCCCTCCACCCCCCACCCCCCCCCCAGCTGGTCGAATCGGGGAATTGACGATTTCCTATTTAATCTGGTCGGGTCCCAGACATGCCTGTCAATTTCCATTATCCCAGCACATCAGGAAGCACGGAACTCGCGGGATCACTACAAATTCGGACTTCTCCCCCCCCCTCCCCCAAGTCCCCCAAAGTGAGCGGATCCGTTCCGGTTATATCGGTCACGTATCTAGGACTTTTGCTTGTACTTTCCACCAAGTTTCATCCGGATCCCTCCAATCTAAGTGTTTTCCAAGATTTCCGGTTTCCCCCTCCAACTCCCCCCAATGACACCGGATCCGGTCTGGATTTAAAATGGAGGGTCTGAGACACGAAGTCCTTCCACATATCAAGTTTCATTAAGATCCGATCACCCGTTCGTAAGCTAAAAATATCTCATTTTTCCTATTTTTTCCGGATTCCCCCTCCCTCCACTCCCCTCCAGATGGTCGGATCGGGGAATCGACCATTTCTAATTTAATCTGGTCCAGTTCCTGATATGCCTGCCAAGTTTCATCGTCCTAGCTTATCTGGAAGTACCCGAACTAGCAAAACCGGGACCGACAGACCGACTGACGGACAGAAATTACAATCGCTATATGGCACTTGAGTAAGCTCAAGTGCCATAAAAATGGCTCAAAATGTATAGGCTATATAGCTTTCCTTAGGTTCCTCCGTTTTGAGTTTATTTGGTGAACTGGTGTTCAGGGCCGTCACTGTGGGGGAGTGGTAGCTCTCCCCTCCGCCCCTCGAAGAAAGAAAAAAGCTAAAGTGGACGCTCAGTTTCTTGCCTCCTAGGATGTTCCAACCTACTTACCGTAGTTACTACGCATGACGTCACGAATTCTGGCTTTTCGCCGTCAAGGCTGGAACGATTTTTCTATTTTCAAGCGGAACATAATGCCAAGGGCGAATCCCACCAATCACGTTACAGAGATGCGTAGTAACCACGCTCCCGAGTATGGTAAGCAAATAGTTATTATTAATTATTATTTCGAGAAGGTTGGAACGGTTAGCGTAGTAACTTTTCGTGAGGTGGAACGGAAATAGTAACTAATAGTTACTATTGTTAGAAGGGTGGAACACAGAGCGTCCGACCACAAAAATTGAGATAAAGTGAGCGTTGGCAGCGCCCGACCACAAAAATTGTTAAACTTGGCGATCGCAGAGCGCCCGACCACACAACTTCAGCTATGCTGACGCTCAGAAATGGGGGGCTGACAGTGTGTAAGGCTAGTTCAGGGTTATCAAGATACTGGGTTAAGTCTTTGACACAGCGGTTCTGTGTTCTCGAGCGTTTGGAATTGCATTCTCAGTCGCATGTTTCGATCTTGCCAGATTGACATTGACATGATTTTTTAATCATATTTTGTCAGAATGGGATTGTCAGATCTGTGCTTCCAAGATCGATAAAAGACATTTGTCAAGTTATGCCAATTCTGAAAGAGAAATTTCGTGCCGAACAGCATTGGCTGGCTTTACCTTCAGTTGCCTTCGAAATGTTTGGAGAAACAATAAATATTCCCAGATGCTAAAGCTTAAGGTGTATTCTCGCCGTTCCCCAAGGACTCCACTTGAGGAGTCCCCGCGTTTTTGTATGTCCAGGGGACTCACTCCCTTAATTGCTTTTCCGGGCACACTGCCAGCCCCCCATTTCTGAGCGCCCAGCTTAGCTATCGCCAAGTTTAACTCAATTTTTGTGGTCGGGCCAACACTCACTGCCAACGCTCACTTTGCCTCAATTTTTGGGATCGGACGCTCTGTGTTCCACCCTTCTAACAATGCTCCGATTATCATCACCATCATCGAAGAGGACTCGCTTTCAGATTCGGCGGGGAATCAGTTTTTCCTGGTGTTGGTGAAATGTAAAATTAATTAAAAAAGAGTCAGAATAAACAAAACCAAAAATAAAGTGGATCTAGACTAATTTCGTCTACTGCATAATTTTGTTTCCAGCAAAATCCATTTTGGAGGCATACCCCGTGTTCTCGCTGTTTCTACACGCGGAGTCCGCGTGGAGTGACTCCCTCTATTCTCGCCGTTCCCTTTAATTCCCCGAGGAGTCCTCGGGGAACGGCGAGAATCCGCCTTTACAATTTATAATAGCAATGTCCTTTCCATCCTTACGCATGGCTGTGAAGCTTGGAGCATCACTGCGCGACTAGAAAGACGACTCCAGGCATTCGACAATAACTGCCTAAGATCTATTTTGAATATACATTGGAAGGCAGGGGCGGATCCAGAGGAGGGGCGAGGGGGGCAATCTACCCCCCTAGACTGGCTGTAATTTTTTGTTTTGTTTTATAACGCATGTTCTAACTACTGTAACTAGACTCTAAAATCTTTTTACAAGTGGAGCCAGGAGCTTGAATTTTTCTTGTAAACAGTTGTCAGTTGATCAAGTACAGTTTTTACCATTATTGTAATATATGAAAACCACATTTTCGTTAAATAAGCGACCGACAGGGACACTTAAAACGCGAAAAAAATCAGCCTTGTGGCCGACAAAACGACAAACGACGAGATTTATCGTATGACAAATTATACTCATCCTCGATGAGTATATGGTGGGGCATATGGTGGGAATGGGTGATGGAAGGCTGCCACATGACGTATGGTGTTGGGTACCCCCTGGCCTCCGCAAGTCAGGGAGACCGAAAATTACCATTGGCAGGTCGTCAGAGAAGGAGGCGGCGCTGGCGAGGTCGTGGCGAACCCCTGTTGCTGCCTTATGCGCCTCCTGGCGTAGGAGGACCTAAGTCTAAGAGCGTGTTCCACCCTACTTACCGTAGTTACTACGCATGACGTCACGAATTCTGGCTTTTTGCCGTCAAGGCTGGAACGATTTTTCTATTTTCCAGCAGGATCTCACGGCAGGGGCGAATCCGACCAATCACGTTACAGAGATGCGTAGTTATTACGCTTACTACGCTCTCCCGAGCATGGTAAGGAAATAGTAACTATTAGTTACTATTCCGACAAGGATGGAACGGTCAGCGTAAAAACTTTTCGTGAGGATGGAACGGAAATAGTAACTAATAGTAACTATTGTTAGAAGGGTGGAAGACGGTCTAAGTAAGCAAGTCAAGTCATGAATTTCACCATGCAGCGCACAGTTTTAACCCAACTCTCGTTTCAAGTAGGCTGATCTTGCTTGTGGCGGACATTTTCAATTATCTCATGCAGAGAATCATTGTATTTTAACAGAAAAGAATTTGATGATAGGATTTTGCTCCAGTGCGACCTTAAAAATAAATCCGCTTCGTGAGCAACTAGAGAAGATGTAGTAACGGGGGATTATTGCAATATGTCATTTGAATTTTATGTGTTTTTTTTAACTGTAATCCAGAATAAGTCTGCTATATTTCCTTTTTTTTCTGGATGATCAGGTCTTCTTTTTCGGAAAGGGTTGAGCTGAAGCACATACCAACTTCCAGCTAAATGTCTGACATTTTTTCTGGATTCGTCATGAACTAAGACAGACCGGCAGATTCGTGCTAAGTGGCCGTTACTTTCACTTGGGATACGAAAAGACGGTCTGATCATACCGCATTCCATAAAACTTGCCTGTGTAGGCTATATTGACTGAAAGGTCGCGTGATTTCATTCGGGTTTTAGGCTTGGCTTTTGGGGTTTGGGCCACATTGAAAGCTAGATTTTATTGGGGGGAAGTAGTGTTTTGCCCGAAATAGGTCATAGCTTACTTTAAATATCTACTGCGGCACTTACTTTCATTCTGTTTGATATACAGTCATCAGAAGCTGCTGCGGGTTGGGCCATTGCTGAAGCGAACTACGAATGACGTTCACCTTAACCTTACAAACACTAGCTTTAATGTTTCTTTAAATTCGTACAGTTTCCGGCATGTGGTGCTGTGTTTCTTGGATATTGTTTACAACTGGTACGAATTTTGAGAATTGCCAGGCATCTGCCAGTCGTGTATTCTGAGGTGGTCACTTCCACGCCCAAGCCCTTCAAACCGCCCCTGAGCTTGGACATACGGCTAGGCTTCTTCAGTCTTGAACGCTTGCTGGTATCACAAGTTTGATTATTACACATGCGACGAAAAGCTGAAACGGGCGGCAGGCACCCTGCCACCCCCTCTCGAGTTTCGGCTAGTGACGCCCCTGCTGGTGTCATCTGTACTTTAAATGACCCCTGGCGCTGTATGCTGTTTCTGTTCCAGTAGGGAGGGGGGGGGGGGGGTCGGAATTCGGGTTGAGGGAATACTGTACTTCTAAATGTGCTAGGACGATGAAACTTTACTTGAAAATTAAAGACTTGACACGATTTGCTTAAAAATAGTCAGTTCCCCGGCCCGACCATCATGGGAGGAGTGCAGGGAGGGGGCATCCTGAATCTTGAGGTATGTATAACTTTTGAACGGGTGATAGGATCTCAATGAATCTTGATCTTTGAAAAGACTCCATGTCTCAAATGTCCTATTCAAAGTCCGGACCTGATCCAATGAATCTTGAGGGGGGGGGGGGATTTCAATGATCGCAAATCAAGGTACTTCCAGATGTGCTAGAATGATGAAACTTGCCTTGGATATTAGAGACTTGGCAAGATTGGCTTAGAAATTGTCATTTCTCCGATTTGACCGACCCTTAAAGAACTAATCCTAACAGCAAAGTACAGCAAATACTTTTAACCAAAATATACTTTTTCATGATCCGCATGAGCTCGAGACCATTTCTGCCTCAAGGGTTTTGCTTAAAAAGCAATTTCTAGAACCCTTGGTGCATCTGAACCTAAAAGTAAAAAATGTACCATTGACCAAACAATATATATTCATGATCTCCAAGACCCATGGTCATGTTTACGTCAAGGGTTTTGCTTACAAGTGAATTCCTTAAAGTAAAAACAATAATTTTGAGCAAAATATAAATTTCCATGATCCGGATGAACTTATCATCATGTTTGGTTTGAGAGTTTTCACTACAGATATATTTCTAGGGTCCTTAAAGTGCGCATCATCACAGCCAAATGCAAAAATAAAACGATTTTTACAAACGATACATTCTCGTGAAGAGTTTTGCTTACAAATGATCACAAGTTCACAACAAACGTACGAATTGACGAATTGGTACTCTCATCCTATGACCCAGCCTTGCAAGTGCCATATGAGCTTCTAGCTCTTCCTGATTTATCTCTTCTATCCAGGCCTGACGATAGTGCTGAATAATGTCCTTGACACAAAAGTTTCAGTTTAATAAAAACGAATCCTAACAAAAGAGTGATTACTGAATCTCTGAACAAAAAAAAAAAGAGAACAGACTAGCCTTTAGTTCGCAGTGGTATCTCCTATCCTAAATTTAAACCTAGGGGATGTTCAACTTCCTTACCAATAGTTACTAGACCATCGTTAAAGACCGTATGAAGGGATATCCAGGGTATAACGCAAACCTTCAACTGTTGTAGGTTTGAAAACACCCCAAAACTCTAAGTTAAACTAGGAGCACATTATTTACTTTTCACAAAACTAAATGTCTACGTAATTTTTTTACAATCATAGGGTACTTGATTACCTAATTAGCTTCTTTGAGGCTTTTGACGCCTCTTCACAGAGTCTGGAGAGGGCGATCCCCCTAAATGACGCCATAATTTTATTTCTTACTAACTTGCTCATAGTAAAGCGCTATACGCGGTTGACTAAATGACATAATATGCCAATAGGGCTGAGAGAAGAAGCAGAATCTGCGAGGCAAACAAGTTTGTGGATGCGCTTTTGCCGACATCTTTGGTACAGCGCATACCTGAGTGGCCGAAGGTGACCTTGACTTGTTCCAGAGATTCGCAAGCAGAATCTGTAAAATGAAAAAAAACAACAAGATTAGTCTTAAAACATTCGGGTATCCGTGAGCCCCCCGCGCTGCCTACGGATCATCTAAAGCTAGAATGACACTTTGAAGTGATAGCCTCAGTTGTGTCCAGATTGTACGTTTAAGACAAGATTTTATTTGCGTGAATAGCCATGGCAAATACAGAAAAAGAAAAAAAAATGACCAACACACAACAAAAATATGAACTCCTAGGCACCCATCCCTATGGAATAGGGACCCTAAGGAACCTCAACAACAGTTCTAGATCTCCGAAACAGTTATTATTCCCCATTACACCACACATCCATTCTTCATCCATCCCCCTTCCATTCACCCCAACATTTCTAACCTAAGTTCACTCAGACTTTCGCATTCATATAACAAATGTTTTAAATTCTCATCCATGCTACCACACATCGGATATGATATTTACATCTGTATATCTGTTGCAAACGTTGGATTGACAATGCCCTGTTTGGGATCCCAAAACGTAAGTGGAGGGATACCTATGACATCGCAAAAGTTGTCCGTCTGTAAGCACGATAACTCTCGAAGAGAATGTGCTATTTTGATGAAACTTGGTGTGAGGATTCTTTGGGTTATCGGACAGGTCAAGTTCGTAGATGGGCTTTTTAGCTCTACATTTAGGGGTGGGGGTTTAGGGCAAACAAAATATTCTGAAACAGCTAATGTGATAGTCGATATGAGGTAAGAAGACATGCTGAACAAGATGATGAAAACCATTCTCTCGCCAGACAAATAGTTCGGCCGGAATCCGGCAAAAACTGGAAAGTTTGTTAAAAGTAAAATTTGTGTTTGAAGTTGATTAGATGTTTGATATCAGCGAAGAAGATACGCTGAATTCGTCTCTGAGCTTTCTTTTTTCACCGGATAAATAGTTCCGGAATTCAGTCGAAACCGGAGAATTGGCAGAAGTACGGCAGGAAGTTTTCGTCAAAATAGATATGACTTATAGGGGTAAACACACATGCTGAATCCATATCTGAACTTGGTTTTCACAGACGATTAGCTATTTGGCCCTAATCTGTTTATGAATTTTGAAAAAAAAAGATGTTCAAGGAGCCTGGCGAAGACAAGACCCAATTGTCTAGATCAAATATTGGATTTTTAGGGTCCCATCGGAGCCTTTGGCCTTGTTAATGGCAGTATTGACGAAAAATGCAAGTTCGGCATCACTGCTGTGAATGAAAACCATTTTTAATCAAATTCTACTTTTCTCTCTATTATTCGGGTCTGACTGCCGTTCAAGTTTCCTCCGGATCTCCCACTCATTCCAAAGTCAGACGTCCCCCCCCCTCCTCCAGCTCTCCCGTTCGCGATGGAGGAGATTCCCCTAACCGACACAATATAGAACCGGTACCTCTACCCCTTGGGGCACTTGCTAACGGTTCCATACCCCTCTCAATTAGGGTTTCGAATAAACTTCGTGGGAATATTGACACTGCAGCCTACACTTCAAAGGTGACTAGATAAGTAGCGGGCACTTATTTTATTAAAGTTTAACCGAAAATGGCTGGGATAGGACCATCTAGTTACCCATCACCAGGGGCGTCCTTCGTCAGGCGTCATTGGAATCTGGTAAATTGACCGAATCGCTACACTGACCGAGTTTTATTTCTTCTAAAACGCAGTGAGCAGCCTTCAGGAAGCTACAATGTAAAAGTTGCATAGTGTGTACAGGATCAAGTCTAAAGAGAAAATTTGGCGCGTTTTCATGCTCAACCTCTTGATTTTTTTTGTTTCAAGGATACACCGTCACTGGATTTTTTCCTTTGGCGAACGTCCAGTTTTGCCAATAGGACTTGAAAATGTGCCGACAAAAAAAGCCACTGTCGCGTAGAGATATCCCGTACTTTGGTATAGATATTCCTTGAGCCCAAGCTGACTGCGACGGTGCAAAGCGGGGAAGTCAGGTGCATTTTCTTAGAGCTATATTTCGTCCCTTCTTGGCAAGGGTCCTCCTTCATTTTCCATCTCGAGCCTGGAGAGGACCCTTGCCAAGAAAGGCCGAAATATAGCTCTAAGAAAAAGCAGCTGACTTACCCGTTTTGCACCGTCAAATTAGAGACATCGTCACTAACTCCTGTACATAGGACAAATTAAAGAGCTGCAGGAGAAATTTTCTTAATCCATCTTTTTTGGGGGCAACATTTAGCTTTCCAGGCAAATTCTAGCTTTTAATGTGGTTCAAGCCCCTTAAAATTCCAAGCCTAAAACGCCAAGTAAATGAGGCATCCTTCTTCCAAATAGTGAAGACTGGAAAATGCACCGCAGGCGAAATCCTGTGGAAACATCAAAGTGCCTTTTTGCGATCCCAAGACTACCTGTTAAACCACGGAGCTGTCTGGCCAAAAAAGCACGTCAAATCACCGATTTTACGAAGGGACCACCGAATGCGATGAAACTGATGCGGGCTGAACAAAAGTTGGATGAATTACCAAATTCGATAAAAAATGGGAGCCAATAAACACGTTGAATCACCGAATTTAGAAATATGGGGACACAAGATGGGGCACACAATTCCCTTCGTCGAAAATTCGACGGAATGACCAAAACGTAGGGGGGGGGGGCTGCCCCACCCCCTCGGGACGCCCGTGTCCATCACTTATTCCCTTAAATTGGCTTGAAGACCCGCTGAAAATAGAGTTACTTTCCTGTTCCGCTATTCACGAATAATCGATTTTCAAATAGTGGAATTTTCCTTGGGATTTGGGGTACCTAAGCAATCTTCACCAATCTCACAATTGCCCACTGAAAAGCCGCGTTTGTGTTGACATCAAAATTTCCCCCGTCATAGTAGAATTTACGCTGTGGGGACGTCCGCAGATATTCTGAACGTCATAAGTAGAGCAGATAGTAGAAAATAAAAATAAAACTTTGTAGAATCCAAATAATTCAGTGTATTCACTTAAAGGACACCTGAATGAAGAGTACCAAGTATCATCCCTATCTGTATGACTTCCGTTAACATTGCCTGCAGAAAACCCAATCCAAATACGAAAAAGTGTTTCCAAGCTATGATTTTTGCTCCATTTTGCATCTGTCCTTATTTCAGTACAGAACAATATTAGAAATGAACAAATGTCTCCAATTCACCCTTCTTTCGGAATATTTTTTAACCAGTTAAGCCCAAATGTATATCTAGAAGAAATTCCAAGACGATCCGGCCAGCGCTGTACAAGATTTCAATGAATTGCGCTTTTTTTACCTATGACATCGCAAAAGTTGTCCGTCTGTCCGTCCGTCTGCCCGTCTGTCCGTCTGTGCGCGCTATAACTCTCGAAGGGAATGTGATATTTTGATGAAACTTGGGGTGAGGACTCTTTGGGTCAAGAGTCGAGTTCGTAGATGGGCTTTGTAGCTCTACATTTAGGGGTGGGGGAGGGGATTTAAATTAAGGGGCAAATGAAATATTTTTAAACAGATGATGTGATAGTCGATTATGGAGTAAGAAGACATGCTGAACACGGTTGTGAAAACCATTTTTTTGGCCGGACAAGTAGTTAGC
Source organism: Branchinecta lynchi (assembly GCA_023053575.1). Taxonomy (NCBI): domain Eukaryota; kingdom Metazoa; phylum Arthropoda; class Branchiopoda; order Anostraca; family Branchinectidae; genus Branchinecta; species Branchinecta lynchi. The sequence continues at coordinate 17,791,411 of JAKZAP010000018.1, forward strand.
CCAGAATCCGGCCAAAACCGGAAAGTCTTATTTGAAGTTGATTAGATGTTCGATTTAGGGGTAGAAAGACATGCTGAAAACGATGGTGAAAACCATTTTCTCGCAGAGCAAGAATTTCGCGCGGAATTCGGCCAAAACCGGAAAGTTTGTTAAAAGTATAAGTTTTGTCTGAAGTTGATTAGATGTTCGATTTAGGGGTAAGAAGACATGCTGAACAAAACGTCACGCTCAGGAGAAGAATGCTCTCCGTGGCCATGTCTGTAAATCCATTCTCCATGGTGTTTTCAAGTATCGTTTCATTGTTCAAATGTCCTTTAAGTTGGCTTTTCAGTTAAACTTTAAATAAACATAATAGACATGATCGAAAATATCATACGAGTGTAGCTGTCTTCTCAATAATGCTTACCAAGAAAGAACTTAGTCCAAATTTCCGAACAAATTTAGTCAATACTTGTATTACAGTCCTGCTAACGTATCCAAAGAGAGCACATCCTCAAATACTAGCAGTAAGTGCCCCTTCAAATGCTAAAAAATCCTCTCAAATCCTAAAGCAGTACGGGCTCTTAGGGTCTCAGCAAGGTATGTCGTATCCTGAAGACATATTACCGGGGTTCTGGCAAAAAAAACTCTGCCAACCTCAACCCCTGGCGACTCTCCCCCCCCCCCACTCCCTGCCACACTGCCGACACAGTCAGTAATCCTTTATCGGACATGGCTAGACGTGCTGACAGAGTTTTGGAAACAATTTTTTTTTTTATGAGAAGTATATAAAGAGCGAGCGGCCAAGCACAGCCACTGTCACCCGTTTACATTTAACTCGCATGTTTATGGAAAATCCGTTCTTCCAGTCAAACTGCAGTTTTCAATAAGATTTTCTGATTTCCTATATGCTTAGTTCGGGAGAGGGGGGGGGGGGGGGGGCACCCATACAAATACTGACGCTTAAGACCAGGCCCGTATCGAGGAATTTAGTTCGGGGGGGGGGGGGTTGCCTGCGGGTCGGATAAAAAAGTACAAAAAAGACATAGATCAGAGGAAAAAGCCTATACAAATTATTATTTTTTTTATGTTTCAATTCAATTCAATTTATTTTCAAAAATTCGGTTCAAACCCAAGGTTCAACTCCCTAGTCCCCCCTCCCCTGGATACAGACCTGCTTAAGACATATTTATTATTTCATATACGACCAAAGACAACTGCTGCGTTCGATTTGAGTCCTCCTTGTGTCGGTCTTGTCCTGGTGTTTCTGCCTTGTCCTGGTTTAAGGCCGTTTTATTTGGCCTTGTTAGGTGCATGGCATATGTTACCACGGTAACTGGATCTGCAATTATTCGTTTTGCAGTTACCGTGGTATCTGATACACGGTGGCTCTGCAAAACGAGAATTGCCGAAAATGCGCTTTTCGAAGTCATCCCGAAAGAAAGACTGATATTCAGTCACATCACTAAGTGCCAAACTTCTTTCTCGCCAATCTGACAAAATTTGATGAAAGTGAGATGACTTTTCAGATACCACGACCAGTTACCACGGTAGGACCGTGGTATCTGAAAATCAGATACCACGATAACTAGCCAGATACAACTGCAAAAACGCTTTTTGACCGTGGTATCAGATACCACGATAACTGCAAAAACGACTTTAGACCGTGGTATCAGATACCATGGTATCAGCAAAATCGCAACTCATGTCATCATTCACCGCGTCCTGTCTGACAAGGCACTGATAATTGTCAGCTGACAGGACAAATAAAACGGCATTTGGCTGACAGGACCGAGACAAGGATAAATTGAACGCGACTAACGTTATTAAAATGGTGGTAAAATAGGTGAGTGGAACTTAAATAGGAGTTTATTTACGTGTAGCTGGATCATTATGTTTTCAATGGATTAATATTTTGTATGTCGTGAATGTAACAATGTGTGTATGGCAATTCGAGGCTAAATAAACACTATACTATTGTTTACATATAAACTTTCCTGTGGACATGGATATTTAAGAAAGTCTTACCAGGGCAAGAAGTAGCGTCTTTCAGGTCAGACACTCTGATCGAACCATAAACAGGCGTGCAGCCACCACTCATGCACGGGACTTGGTAGTTTGTAAAGTCCAAAGTTCCACCAGATTCGGGTACGGCTTTGCAAACAGAGAGGGCACTGGTCGATTTGGGTGGCTCTAGATTGCGAGAAAGACAGACTTCTGCACTACCGTACTGAACACCAAACTGAAATTAAAATGCAGGTGATAAATGGATGACCGGGGACGAGCAAAGTACACTGTAAGAAAGATCTTGCAGTATTTGCTACTGGGGTCTTGTCTCTAAAAAGATAATCATATCTCTAATGCGGATTACTCTTATCTCAGTAGAGATAAGATTACTCCCAGTAGCAAATACTGCAGTTAACTTTAATCCTTACTCGGAGAAACTTTTTACAGTGAATTGCAGTTTTGCAGAAATGTTCCGAAATAATGTTTAAAATAAGCCAAAATGGACTTCAGCGAATGATTAGTTCTGTTCAGAACCCAAACTACATTTTAAAAGCAAAGATCTTTCCTTCAAGTACACTTCTAAATAGAGACTACAGTTTCAGTTATCAAAAAGTGTATCAGAATGGCTATAATATACTTTGCTGGACGCTTTGTTGTTTCAGATATAAAATCCTGGAAAAAGGCGTCGCAGTCCATCCAGCACAAATCTCTCCTCAAAAACCATAACAAGAGACAGATTCAGCTACCTAAAATATATAAGTTGATGTACTAGGGCGACAGTGTGGTTGTGTTTCGAATCCAAAAATTCCAGCAAAAGCGCCCTTCACGGAGAACACAGAAACATGTTACTATTCCATTATTTTGATTCTCCATAACAAGCGCATAATCAGTATGCCTTGAAGAAATGTACCAACTGGATGCCCGCGATGGGAAACTGGAGCAAAACGCTCTTCAATGAAACTTTAAAGGACCTGCCTTACCAAACGCAACCTACTTCCATAGTCACTCCATTTATTTCTAAACCCGGAGACCCCAATTTCGTACGGTACATTCTGACCCCTCTAACAACACCACGATGATTTTCGCACTTGCCGTGTTTGCTACCTTCAATGTGTATCACGCTGTCGACGGTTGTCTGCGGGAAGTTTTTCCACCAGAAAAACAGGTATGTAAATTTTTTCCCTGTTTTCGCTTTAAGTCCCTGGGTCTTGGAAAAGGCTTAAAACAGCCAAAACCGTGGGTTAGTTTTTGAAACTATAGCCTAGTTTTGAAGTATTCAAATATTTTAAGATACTGTAAGTTGAAGAGTAAATAGTGCGAGGGGGCCCTGAAACACACAAACCTTTCCTGCAGAGACAAACCCGGATTGGCAGTCTCGGGTACTCTGTCTAACTATCAAGCAATGGAAAACGCACAGACCTACAAAGTTTGAGAACCAGAGCAAAATAACTCTAGAGCGTAATACGCGAACTTTCAAAAGAGTGACACACAATCAAATCGCAGCGACACTAGCTCCGCTAGAGGACACGAACATCCCTACTGAAACTCAACCAGTCGTTAACGAGTGCTGGCTCTGATCTGATCCTCGATGTTTGCACCACATCTTAGCCTTGCTAGAATTTTCTACGTCCGCCACTGTACACACGAACAGTTTGCTGAAGCTTCTCTCGCGAGTCGCGAAGTGAGCTGGGCGGCGCTACGACGGAGGCCCATTTTTGATGCATGGGGAGGATAGGTCTTCGTATTACTTTCTAGCACAGCACATAATTTTGCTCTGTTGAGAACTTACGGTAAGCTTAAGGTCTTTGCTTAGGTTCATCGAGGCTGGCATGATCTTAAAGTACTTCTGAGTCCCAGGCGTGACGTAGATGTCGTGGGTGAAGTTGCTTTCGTTCATTGGTGTAGAACACTCAGGATATACAATACGAGCAGAAACTGAAAGATATAAAATACAGGAACACCTGGCTTTTCGGTTGGTTGATGATACCGTTCGCGAACGTGGCAAATCGAGAGCCTTCTTTAGGGTTGGGGATCTGTGTTAGAAAATATTGATTAGGCCGGTCCCGTTAGCGAGTGGGCGGGGGTATAACTCTTCTTTACTTGTTGGTTGAATGAATGGCTGAGAGTTTTGAGTCAAAGAGAAGGAGTGCAAGTCAAAGTAATGAAGTGGAAGACAGAAATACTCCTGGGGCCGGATTTGAGCCCACAACCTTCGGCTTCCAGGACCGTCGAGCTACCAGCTGATCTACCGTTGGGTATCAAGGTTTTCAAGCCTTTAAATACCAGCTGATCTACCGTTCGGCATCAGAGTTTTCAAACCTTTAAATACTAAACCACGAACGCAAGAGATCCAAAGCCTCCAGGTTCTTTCGTTCTTGAAGCTGAACTTAATAACACTGTAAAAAGTTTCTCCGAGTTAGGATTAAAGTTAACTTCAGTATTTGCTACTAGGATTAATCTCATCTTTACTGAGATACGAATAATCCAAATTAGAGCTAAGATTATCTTTTAGAGACAAGATTAATCCCAGTAGTAAATACTGCAAGATTTGTTGACAGTGAACGTAGGAATCTATTCTTGTCTTCCTCTTAGCAGACGAGCAAGGAATGAATGGGCTTCAACCCACGCCTTTTGCTGCTGACTTTTAAAAGTGATCGGTATATGGCACTAGAGTGAAGCTGCAATAAAAACGAGTGATAAGCAATTATAGGTAAGCAGTCTCTCAGAACGTGACAGAGATACTATGCCGAGGACTTGCAAAACCTTTTTTTTTTTTTTTTTTTTTTAATCCCGCGTAGCTTCTTTTTCATTTGTTCTTGCTTTGGATTGAACCAAAACAAGTGGCTACGTCTCCACCTCCAACTCAGTGACGTTACTACAAAATTTACGTAAAAATTTACCCTACTTTAACGTCACCTGCACTTTCGTCTTAAACCAATTATCTTTGTAATTTATCAACTCGAAATTTAACTTCTCCTTTCAAAATTTTAATTTTTATTTTAAATATTCTCATCAAAACTCACTCTCTCCTTCAAAAACCCTTTCTCCATAAACTCTAAACCTACAACCTAAATCTACCCTTTTTTCGTTTTTCTAACAATATTAAATTTTTTTTCAATATTCAAAACCTTTAAACTTTAACTTAAAAGCCTGCTTATTCTCATATCTTGGATCTCAGTATAGTAAATTATTCTGACTCCTCTAAGGTGTCTTTTATTTTTCATCTTCGGCTCTAGAAGTGACGTTCGAGATATGCAGCGCTGCTATAAGTTATATAACAGTACAACACAAGGATGCGCGGTTTCGCTTTAATTCAATTTAATTTCAAAATACTTTCCACGGACATGCCCAATAGCAGTATTGTCGTCAATGGTCTATAGCCTATACAATAAATTACACTCGTCAATTTGACCATAACTATAACAGTTAGAACTCAAACTTGCGTACATTCAATGGTCATAAACTTGACGAACGAAGGTACGAAACTACGCTCCTATCGCGAGTGAGAAACTCTTGTTGGTGCAAGGCGTGGTACCATCTCAGCCACAGCTTGTTGTGGACGAACTCGTGTATGCTGATGTTCTGGTGGGATCCTATCTCGGTGGATGGGCTTCGCTAGGATACTTTTACCAAATTTAAGGGATAACTTAAGACGGCGGGAGGATAGGGTTCTAGTTTAAATTTTTTGAGGAGGCAGGTATGGGACTTTGGGGGATTTTGAAATTAAAAGCTAGGCTCGGTACTGGATTCTCTCAAGACGACCCGACTGCTCCTGCGTCAGTCCCTGCCACACGGCGAAACAGTATTTTAGGAAGCAATGGATGAAAACTAAATAAAAGCGTAACAGGGGGTGGGGAGGCGTTCCATGACGGGATAACAATTTTAGGGGCGCAATTCCCATGTTAGCCCTCTTAAGCATTGTGTCAACTTGTTCTACCCACTTCATGTCCGACGTGAAGTATACTCCAAGTAACTTCAGCTTGCGTACTTGAAAGGATTCAACAGACAACACTTGGGATGTTATCTGTTAAATATTTCTTGAGCCCAAGCTGACTTAGAAACATAGACTCAAATTATTTGATCATTTTATCCGTTATCATGGCAAACGTTATGCATGAAATGTTATGCATAACAAGCATCGCCATGAAGAGCCAAAAAAACGCAAAGAAAACATCTGCTGTTTAATTGTTTGTCTTCATGATAACGGAATAACAGATGATTATGCATAACATTTCATGCATAATGTTTGTCGCGACAACAGATAACATTCCAAGTGTTCTCTGTTGAAAACGCGAACCCTTGCGTTATCTGTTATGAAACTTCTGACAGTGTGCTGGCCCGTCATGGCAAATATTGATCCCTACGCGGAGATTTGAATTCAAACAATGTTTACAGGTCTGATTACAGGTTTGCTTCCTTCCCCGAAGTTGAACCAGAGGGTTGACAGCCTGACGAGGACCCTTGCCAAGAAGGGCCGAAATATCGGTGATGAAGAATTGTAGCTGACGTATCCGTTGTAAACATTGTTTGAATAAATGTTTTAAAGTCAGCTTGGGCTCAAAGAATATTTAGCGTGCATTTCAATGGCTAATGAAGCGAATCCTAGTAGATGTTCAGTTCCAGAATGTAAGGTCACTTCTGAAGGAAGCCATCTTGCGTGTGTCCAAAATAATATTTTTTTTTTCCGGCAATCTTTTACTGTTGTAGTTGCATATTTGATAGTCCAAAACGGATCCGTCAGCTGAATTTTACTAGAGCTATTTCGGCCCTTCTTAGCAAGGGTCCTCTTCAGGCTCAAAGCCTTGGTTTTACCACAAGTTCATTTTTCCAACTTGAGCGGCTTTGAGCCTGAAGACTGAAGAGGACCCTTGCCAAAAACGGCCGAAATATAGCTCTAATAAAATTCAGCTGACGTATCCGTTTTGCACTATCAAATATGATTCGCAGTCAGCTTGGGCTGAAGGAATATTATGTTGTAGTTGCTAAATATTTCACTCATAGTGGCGGGCACATAGAGGTAACACAAATCAGAAATAAAAGGTCATGCGACGAAAATCGATCATATTAACCCCTGGTTCACACTACTGCGATTTCGCGGAAAATTCTGTGTCATGCGACATACGCCAAAAAACGTGCGACAAGCAACGCAGAAATTTGCATTTTGTCGCATTGTCGGATGCGTTGAAAAATTTCAACTGATCCAACGTAATACATGCAATTTTCTGAGGAAAATAAAAGAAAAAACAAAGATTAGTTAATTTTCAAGACTAAAATTTGCTCTATCTTGTTCTGAAATAAAACATCCTAGGATGGCTGAATTCAAATATCTTCTGAAAAAGATGACTTAAGGTTTTGAATGTAAAATTTCGTAATAGTGGGTGGTATTCAGGAGGGCACTCTGACTTTTATTGCAGGTTTGTTTCCTTCCCCGACGTCGACCCTAAAGATTTGAACAGCCTGACTAGGATCCTTGCCAAGAAGGGCCGAGATTTCGCTGCTAAAGCATCGTAGCTGACGTATCCGTTATGTGCATTATTTCAATATAAGGATAATCTCTCTGCATTTTCAGGGGTGGTTTCTCCAAGGACTTTTTTGTCCTTTTGCCGAATAATCTAGATGAGAGACGCTCAGAGGCTAGGATCATATTTCGACTTTGGATCTAACAAAATGTTCTTTTTTAGTAGGTATATGAAAATGTGCAGAAATATCAAACTAATTACTAGCTTTATCGATTTCTTTTAGTATTATGTTTTCTATTTTTTTTTCTTGATAATTCCCGCGTCCCACAAATCCAAAAAAAAGGATGTAAACTGGACGCCCTAAATTATACTAAATTTGTTATAATGATCTCTTGCAGATTCTGAAACTTAGCTAAATAAGATTAAGCTTCCGAGACCAAAAAAATGTAAGACTGGCCGCTGATTTCCTCTTCCGACATATTTAAACGTTCACGTGGTGATAACCGATTAAAAATTTATCTCAAAATAGTACTATGAAGTAGTACGAAAAAGTCGCATGCAGTACTAACGATGCAACCACATGCTTCTACTTCAAGGCTACCGTGTTACTGCATACTATACGCTACTATTAGCAAGACTGGATGTTACTATGGCAAGACAGGATGCTACTAGATACTACTACATAAGACTGGACCGGTCTGAGGCACATTAAATGATAGTATTCTTTGCTATTACATAGTATTACATGCAACGTTTCGTACTACTACCATACTACAACGTAGGCTACAAATTTTTCATCGGGTTTACTTAGTTGTCCTCTTCCTCGCCACTCCATCTTCTCGAAGGTTTAGTATCCCTTTTAACCTCCGGCGGGAAATCACTGAATAATTAATGGACAAATGCCACCTTGCTTTGAAGACTGAATTGTGTTCAAGTAATTTGTGGGTTACGTTGGCTACCGTGAGGATTTTAATGAAAACAAAGGTAACAGTGTGTTACCCAATCGGAACCACCGGACGATTTTGGTTTCCCACGCGAGTCAAATTCTTTAAACTTAACAAAAATCGAACTTACGGGCTTTCATCCTCATAGCAATCACAGCTGCAGCTTCTTTGTTTGTAGCGAAAAAGCTCAGTTTGAAAATGTCCTTGTCTGGTTCCTGAACGAATTGATGGTATGGTTCTGAGCTAGAAGTGCCACCTATGGCAAAAATGAGCCGAACATCTGAAAGGAGAAACTAAAACGTTAGCTAGCGCGTATATCAAGGGCTGTCAAGATGTCCATAGCAGAGCCTTCATGTCAATAAGTATGAACAACCTAATGAGTCTTTAGTATAACAAAGAGCGTGATCCACCCTGCTTACTGTAGTTACTACGCATGATGTTATGAATTCTGGCTTTTTGCCGTCAAGGCTGGAACGATTTTTCTATTTCCCAGCAGAATTAATGAATTTCAATGGACTTCTAAGACTTCTAAATTACATTCGAAAAAACTGTTTCTGGTCTATTAGTCAATGTACAAGTCCCTTGTGTAAAGTGCCATCTATTTATTATTTCTAGAAGAATATCATGCCACGGGCGAATCCGACCAATCACGTTATAGAGATGCGTAGTTACCACGCTTACTACGCTCCGAGCATGGTAAGCAAATAGTTACTATTATCATGAACTAATAATCAAACTGAACCTCCGTCTCCCTATCTCTGGACCATTACTATGCGGAGTCGAGTATTTCCCCGTACCTTTTCCGCTGCGAACAAGCGGAGGTTAGTAGCTTCGCGCCACACCACGTTTATTACCTCTACGATTGGATATAATCGCTGTGAAACCACCTTGAGGAAAAGTAGAAGACACAGCTGATTGGTCTTTGGACGCGCTCAAGAGCGGGTCAGCGCGCGGAGTATGTCTCCTGCATTTTCTTTGTCTGAGATGAGCAACTGCGAAGTCGGAAGTGCAGTAGACGGGTAAAAAGCCACAGTAATTACTTTTAGGTCCGCTCAGTTTTGTCGGGGTATTCATAGTCGCTGCATAGTATCAAAGACCGAGGTTCTATCTGATTTTATTCTTGCTATTAGTTACTATTTCGAGAAAGTTGGAACGGTCAGCATAGTAACTCGTGAGGATGGCACGAAAATAGTAACTAATAGCAAGAACAAATAAGAGCGTTATTTGTTCTTGCTAATAGTTACTATTGTTAGACGGGTGGAACACGCTCAAAGAATTTAAGGACTTAAGGCGTTTTTTTGCCATCCCGTAAAGAGGCTGTAGCTCGGAAAGAGTGCTCCCGCTATAGTTTCTGTGGTCCACAAGTCTCTTTCCACAAACACGAGGCTATAGTGGTTAAAAATTTGGCAAGAAATTCTCAAGGTGATTTTCGAGTTTGTACCTCGAAATTTAGCAGGAAATTCAAATCCAAACGATAAAATTTTGCTACCACAATTGCGTTATTGCGAATACCATGGTATCTGATACCATGGTCTAAAGCCGTTTTTGCAGTTACTGAGTATCTGGCCAGTTACGATGATCTCTGATGCCTGAGTCCACGTTCCGACCGTGGTAACTGACCGTGATATCTGAAAAAGTTATGTCATATTCATGATCACCAAAATATGAGCCTAGAATTTTGTTAAATTGGCGGGAGAGAAATTTGACACTAGGGATGTAAGTGGCTTGGGTATATCTTTTAAGGTGACTTATAAAAACATGAATTCGAAGATTATCGTTTTTGCAAAGGAACCAGGGACAGGTCTGGACATCGGCTCTGCCAACCTCGCTACTGAAATTTCAATAACGCGAACTTATTTTTTCCCAGCTGTTACAGTTGTACGCTTCTTCTGTAAAAATTCCCACAGTTTCACTCGCGAAATGAAGTTCTACGTCATGGAGTTGGCACTTCATTTTGGGAGTTCCGAACCCACTTACATCGTCGGTGATTTATATTTCCGTATTTAAGATTGGCTCTACCATGCCGAATACGAATTTCCGTGATTGATACGAAAGTATGAGAGATACAAGTTTATTTATGTGAAAACAGAACCAGCGGCAGGTCCGGACAAATACACTTGAGGCAGGTTTGGACAGCAAAGCTGAATGGAAAAAAAGAAAAAAAAGGAAAGAAGATAAAATCGGAAGAGGGCAGGAAAAAATTCAGCAAAAAGGCCCATTCCGGAAGAAAATAAGTCATATTCAGACCTAGCGGTAACAGCATATCCGGATGATATTAACAGATATTGATAAAGTGACGGTATACTAGTTTTCCCAAACGGAACCAAATGAACGAAACTAAATTGAAGCAGAGAAAGCAAATGAAAAAGTGTGTCTACAACTTTCTTGTAAGATCGGTAAACTGATTATTTCCATTGCGATCGGTATATGGCACTTAAGCCAGAGGCTGCACGTGCCATAAAAACGCGGGGACCCCTCAAGTCGAGTCCTCGGGGAAGGGCGAGAATATGCCTTATGCCTAACGAGCGACTGAATCCTTACCGTTATGAGTTTCCTTAAAGAGTTCGTACTGCTTCTTGAGCTTATCAATATCGTCGGTGCTTGGAGCCCGTCCGCTGACGGAGAAGAGGACAACCTTGGCGTTAGTTCCGGATATCTTTCTTGCAGTTTCCTCTGACCTCTCAGCTTCCAGTGACTTCCCAAGTTTGACTAGAACATCGTGCAGCTTCCGCTGGTTCTGCACAGCTGCGGAAGAGGTCGTATTAGTTTAAAGGACACCTCTCACTACATAGTGTTTCTGCTAAGATGCTCTAAGTTTGTTGACAACTTTAAAAGTTAGCTACACTGTAAAAAGTTTCTCCGTATAACGATCAAAGTTAACTGAAGTATTTGCTACTCGTCTTCATCTTATCCCTATTTGGTATTAATCTTATCCCCGTAGAGATAAGAATAATCCGAGTAGCAAATACTGCAGTTAACTTTAATCTTCACACGGAGAAACTTTTTACAGTGTATGCTTAGAGAAAATTACAAAAAGATTCGGCTGTTTTTAGCCTATTTCCATGTCCATTGCCTTGGAGGTAGCAGTGTTCCACCGCGGTCTACCACCACCACATGTTTACAGCCACCTTTTAATGCAGGTGGTGTGTGCAGGTAGTTTCAGATTTTCTTCTTTAAATGCAAAAAGTGTGTTGAGGGCCGCCCAAGAAATCTTACGTCCCCAAGAGGATTAGGTCGCACCAATTGGATTCATTATCAGGGTGATTAAGGGATTATAAGTCACCAACTGGTCTAAAAGTATCTGTAAGAGCAACTATAACTGTAGAACCCCAACTGAGGTACAAGAGAAATAACCATAGAAATAGTAAATAAAGAGTGTGAAAGGAAATGATGTTTACAATGTTGTCGGTCTCTCATTTCGGCTCAAGACCAGGAAGAATGACAATATTTACTATGTATAAATATAATATATTTTTTATTGAAATAAACAATTATTTGAAACATTAAGCTCAGTCTTCGTATTAGCTAGAATTAACGCAGAGTTAGTGTTGGTGGCGGTAAACACCCTACACTCTTCGCATGTAAGGATTCTTAAGATCTGTAATTACGCGAACCAGCTACCTCCAACAATGAGTTGGCGGTAAACATACGGTGGACCTACCAAAATCTTTGACCCTTTCCTCTGACCCATTGATGATGCAAGATTTCCCGGATGGCGGTAAACCTGTGGCGGTGGTGGAACACGTTGGCAGTGGGACACCCACTTCGCCTTGGATGATAAAAATTTGCACAAATCAGTCTTCGGACCAATTGGCTTCTGGGAAACAGTGATATGGAGCCTGATACGTCACGTAACGAGAAACATCGTGGCAAGCGTGACAATCTGTGTAACAGAGGAGATACACTGTAAAAAACAAGAGCTGGAAGCTAATATGGCAATTGCAAGGCTTGGTAAAAGGACGAAATAGGAATTTGCCAATTCGTGGGTTTGTTGTGAACATTTGTAAGCAAAACCCTTCTGGTAAGAATGGCAACGGACCCTTGGAAATAATGAGAATGTATCGTTTGTTAAAAGAAAAGTTTTTTTGCACTTGGCTGCGATGATGCGCACTTTAAGGGCGCAAGAAATTCACCTGTAGTCAAAACCCTTGAGGCAAAAGTGATCCTTGGCTCTTTAGGATCATGAATATATATGGTTTGGTCGAAAGCAATTTTTTACTTTTCGGTTAAGATGCGCACTTTAAGGCTCATAGGGACCATGAAAATTAAGATTTTGCTTCAATGTATTTTTTGTACTTTGCGGTTATAAGGTGAGTACTTTAACGGATGGTCGGATGTGGGAAGTGACACTTTCTAACCCAATCTTGTCAAGTCTCCAATGTTAGGCTACGCTTGTTCTTCCTACCAAGTGTCATCCCAATCGCTACACTCTAAGTGTGTCAAAAAATTTCCGATCCCCCCCCCCGAACTCCCCGGCATTGATTGGATCCTATCCGCACTTGAAATGTGGCATCAGAGACAAGAGCTCTTTCCGACTATCAAGTTTCATTAAGATCCTGTCATCCATTCAAAAGTTGGACATTTCTCAAGATTCCGGATTACCCCTCCCTCCCCTCTCCCCACGATCGTTAAATCGGAGAAACGACTGTTCTTCAGCTAAAATTGTCGAGTTCCTAATTCGCCTGCCAAGTTTCATCGTCCTATGTATAAATGTATAAGCATCTTAACTCATCGGGATCATCGGAATTCCGGGACCCCCAATCCATCTCCCCCCACAGTGCTCGGATCCTGTCCAGTCTTGTCAACTATTAATTTAGGGTTTGGGCTTGTTCTTCCCACCAAGTCCGATCCGTCTACCCTGAACAAGTCATCCGATTTTTGGTCCCCCCTCCCCCCCCCCCCCCCTACTCTCCCCAAAGTCACCGGATCCATTCCGGACTTGAAGTGTAACATCTCAGACACGAGATCTTTCAAGATATCAAGTTTCATTAACATCCGATTCCCCGTTCAAAAGTTATAAATACGTCAATATTCCGGACTCTCCCTCCCTCCACTCCCCCCACAGTGGTCAAATCGGGGAAGTGACTATTTCCGAGTTACTTTGGCCGGGTCCCTGATATGCCTGCCAAGTTTCACTGTCCTAGCACATGTGTAAGCATCTTAACTCGGGATCATCGGAATTCTGGAACCCTCCCTCCAACTCCCCGCACAGTGCTCGGATCCGGTCCCGTCTTGTCAACTATGTTCTAGGGCTTGTACTTGTTCTTCCCACCAAGTTTCATCCTTATCCGTCCACTCTGAATATGTCGCCCAATTTCCGGTTCCCCCCTCCAACTCCCCCCAAAGTAACCGGATCCATTCCGGACTTGAAGTGTGACATTTGAGACAGGAGGTCTTTCCAAATATCAAGTTTCATTAAGATCCGATTCCCCGTTCAGAAGTGTACATACGTCAATATTCCGGATCCCCCCTCCCGCCACTCCCCCCAGGGTGGTCGGAACAAGGAAGTGATAATTTCCAAGTCAATTTGGTGGGGTCCCTGATACGCCTACCAAGATTCATCCTCCTAGCACATCTGGAAATGCCCTAACTCGAGATGAGTGGACCGAAAAGTGATCGGTATACGGCACTTGAGTGGAGCTGCAAGTGCCATATATGTTTTGTTTTTATGGCACTTGCAGCTCTGCTCAAGTGCCATATACCGATCAGTTTTCGGTCGGTCGGTCCATTCTTCTCGAGTTAGGGTACTTCCAGAAGTGCTAGGACGATGAAACTCGGCAGGCATATTAGAGACTCGACCAAACTAACTTGGAAACAGTCATTTGCCCGATCCGACCATCGTGGGGGGAGGGGGAGACGGCGGAATCCGGAAATTAGTGGCATGCATAACTTTCGAACGGATGATCGGATCTTAATGAAACTTGATATCTGGAAATACCTCGTGTCTCAGATGTCTCATTTCAAGTCCGGACCGGGTCCGATGAAGCTGGGGGGGAGTCGGAGGAGGGAACCGGAAATCGTGTGGAACTCTCAGAGTGGAGCGATCTGGATGAAACTTGGTGGGAAGAACAAGCTCAAGCTCTAGATACATCACTGAAAGAAGTGGACCGGATTCGGACACTGTGGGGAGAGTTGCGAGGGGGGTTCTGGAATTCCAGCGATCCGTCATTACTGTACTTCCAGGTGGGCTAGGACGATAAAACTTAGCAGGCATATCAGTGACCCGATCAGATTAACCTGGAAACAGTTACTTGCCCGATCCGACCATCGTGGGGGGAGACGTCGGAATCCGGAAATTAGTGGCATGCATAACTTTCGAACGGGTTTTCGGATCTTAATGAAACTTTATATCTTCAAAGATCTCATGTCTTAGATTTCCCATTTCAATTCAGGACCGGATCGGATGAACTGGGGGCGGGGGCGGAGGGGAGAACCGGAACACGCATAGAGGGGAGCGATCAAGACAAAACTTGGTGGGAAGTACAGTCACAAGTCCTAGGTGCATCTGTGACAGAATCGGACCAGATTCGGGTACCGAGGGGGGGGGGGGTGGGGGAGCTGTATGGGGGTGTCCAGAATTTCGGTGGTCGTGGGTTATGGTCCTTGATCCGAGCATCGTGGGTGGAGGGAGAGGGAGTCCTGAATCTTAAGGTATGTATAATTTTTGAACGGGTGACTGGATCTTAATGAAACTTGATATTTGGAAAGATGTTGTGTGTCAAAAGTCCTATTTAAAGTCCGGATGTAATACGATGAATGTTGGAGTGGTGGAGGGGAGAATGGGAAATCTTGTGACGCGCTTAGAGAGTAGCAATTGGGATGATACCTGGTCGGAAGAACAAATGCAAGCCCTAGATACATCAGTGACAGAACTGGACCGGGTTCAGGCACTGTGGGGGGAGTTGGAGGGGAGGGGCGAAATTCCGATGATCGCGAATTAAGGTACTTCCAGACGTGCTAGGACGATGAAATTTGGCTTGGAAATTATGCACTGTACAAAATTGGCTTTAAAGTTGTCAGTTCCCAGATCCGACCATCCCTCAAAGTACTAATCCTAACTGCAAAGTACAAAAATTGCTTTTAAGCAAATATACATTTTCCTGGTCACTATGAGCCCATGATAATTTTTGCCTCAAGGGTTTCGCTTACAACTGAATTCCCTAAAGTACAATCAATACTTTTGAGTAAAAAATATACATTTTCGTGCTCTCGATCAGCTCATCATCATTTTTGCATCAAAAGCAATTTCTTGGAAGATTACAGATGAATTTCTAGCGCCCTTAAAGTGCGCATCATCACAGCCAAATGCATTACCAAACGATACATTCTCGTGATTTCCAAGGACCCATGATCATTCTTATCTCAAGGATTTTGCTTACAAATGATCACAAGAAACCCACGAATTGACGAGTTCCTACTTTCATCTTCTGACCCAGCCTTGTAAGTGCCATTTGAGCTTCCAGCTCTTGTTTTATTCTTAACGGTAATAAACAAAACATTAATAATACAATAACTTTCGAACCGGTGATTAGATCTTAATGAAACTTGATAATTGGGAAGAGTACATGCCTCTGATCTTTCTCATTTGTGCCTCAAGGGTTTTGCTTACAAATGAATTCCTAGTCCCGTTAAAGTGCGCATCTTAACCATGAAGTTAAGGCAAGGGCCCATGATCATCCGTTGCCACAAAGGTTTTGCTTACAAATGAATTCCCAGCCACCTTAAAATGCGCATCATAACTTCAAAGTGTAAGGAAAAGTACCGCTGGCTAAACGATAGCCCACATTATTTTTTTCTCCGGCGTTTGGCTAACAAATCAATTCCTAGCGCCCTTAACCCTTTCAAACCTGAAGTTGTTTCCTTCGTTATAAAAATAAGGATTTTGTTATTTTTCACGAAGATTGTGGCCCAGAAATGTCTGAAACTTATCCCAGTAATGTGATAATTTGGCAAAACATAGACAAATCATCCGTGTATCTATGATTCCTTTCGAAAGGTCAACCCGCGTTACTTCTGCGTCATTTCTTTAGTTGATGCGGAACGCAAACGATGTTCCTGATACGCGTAAAATATTTGGGTGATGGCTGTGACATAATGGTGCATATGAAACGAAATATATAAATCATAGTAGGTCCTTCCAGTTAGTACTCCCAGTCTCGTTTCTTTTCAGTCCCGTTCCTTTCAATCTCGACCCTGTCATTTGACATGACAGGTAAAATCGAGGGCAAGATCCATAGGTCCCAGGTCTCTCAAATACCGAGGAACGAATTTAGAAAACTACTGATGGCACACGGATTAGAAAATTGACCTGTTTGTAACAGTAAAGCAAGCATCAAATTTTCGTTCATGCAAACTAAGGAAAATCACTGCAAAGAGTGCTCGATTTCACCGTAATTTCTAATTAAAAAAAAAAAAAAATACCTTTGACGGTCTCTAAATAGCACAAACGTCAAGGGAGGGCACTGCCACCCACCTATTTACATTACACTGACATGTAGCATATTGCCCGACACCTTGTGTTGTCAAGAATCCACTGCTGGTGCAAGGTTAAAACTGATACCAGCAGATGGCAAACAATCCGCATTTTCTCTCGAAGGCGAGAGAGTCCGCAAACTGGAAAAAATATACTTTTCGCCAGAAGATGTATTTTCATGATCTACAAGGGCCCATAATCGTCTTTGCCTCAACGGTTTTGCTCATAAATGCTTTCCTTAAAGGACCCTACGCACTATTTACTCTTCAACTAACAGTATTTTAAGATATTTGAATACTTTAAAACTATTCGCTGTGCTTTCAACAAATAACGCACGGTTTTGGCTATTTTAAGCATTTTCAGAGACCCGTTGACTTGTGGCGAAAACAGGGAAACAATATACATAACCGGTTTTTCTGATGGAAAAAAATCTCGCATATAACCGTCGACAGCGTGATACACATCGAAGATAAGAAAACACGGCAAGTGAGAGAATCAGCGGGGTTTTATTAGAGGGGTTAGAATGTACCGTACGAAATTGGGGTCTCCGGGTTTAGAAATATATATTGATTGTGTGATTGTGGAAGTAGGTTGCGTTAGTATTATAGGTAAGACCAGGGGCGTCGCAAGGGGGGGGGGGTGCAGCACCCTCCCACCTTTTTGAGATTCGGTAAAATTTTGGGCCGGAGGCCAAAATTTTTTATCAAAATTGTTCGGTATTTTTCCGATAGCAGAACTGTTCGATATATTTACGGGGATTCGGTAGTTATACATAATTATAAATAGGCTATATGTACAAATCTGTTCGGTATAATGATCGGGATTCTGTATAATTGCCAGTATTCGGTAGTTATCACGAATTTGGTGAGAGAATTTACTGAAATCCTTTAGTAATTTTTCGATGCCGGAACTATTCGGTGTATTTATGGAGATTCCGTAGTTACACAGAATCCCGAATAAGCTATTGGTTCAAAATTATTCGGTATCATGATTAGGATTCGGTAATTTATTCAGTATAATTTCCAGGATTAGGAAGTTAACCACGAATTCTGACTTTGTTCCAGTTTCGACGAAAGTAGCCTATACCGAATAAGAATATTGTTCGGTAGTCTTTCGACAACAAAACAATTCAGTATAGTAACCGGGATACGGTAGTTGTACAGAATTCCGAACATGCTATCGGTCTAAACTTATTCGGTATAATAACTGGGATTCGGTAATTTATTCTTGTAACTGCCAGGATTCGGAAGGTACCACGAGCCTCAGAAAAGGTCGAGTGAAGCACTGGTCGCAGACAAAAGAGATGATCTATGATACCATCGATAGTCCTTACTTTTATTTTGGATCCCCAAAAGAACATCTAATCATAAATATTTCGAAATTTCCGCCTGCAGCACTTTTCGTAATATGGTAACTAGAGGAAAAATAGCATCAGCAGCAATATTCAGAAACAGGACATTAATGGGTTTACAAGATCTGAAGATGCATAAACAAATATTTACATCGAAAGTGATGCCAGTGTTTCATTATGGGGCTGAATTATGGGGATTTGATGCTGCTACACAACTAGAGTCGATTCAGTTGCAGTACTACAAAAGAGTATATGGATTGCACCAGACAACACATTCCCAAGCTTTAAAAGGAGACCTCGGAATATTTTCTGTTAGAAAATGTAGGCTAATCCAGATGCTTAGATTCTGGCTTAAGTTAGTTGGAATGCCAGAAACTAGATTAGTCAAGGCTGCGTATAGTGAGCTTCTTAAAATGGGTAAGAAAAGAACTTGGCCGTTCCAGATTAAAGCACTGCTGGATGAAGTAGGGCTATCATTTGTGTGGAACGATGGCCTTGGACCAACAACGGATCCCAGTGGAATAATAAAGAAGGTGATTGAGATTTTGCAGGACCAGGAGAGCCAGCAATGGCGGGGCGCGGTTGAAAGGTCAGAATCGCTAGTGTTATATAAATCTGCAAAACCTATTTTTGGAGCGGAGTATTATTTTAAACTAAATTTGCCTAATAAGTACCTCAGATACTGGATTCAGCTGAGAGCGAATTGCCTACCAGTACATAGGAAACTTAAATTTTTAAAAAGGAAAAATGGAGAACCGAGTTTGGCGACACCCTGCCCTTTATGTAATGAAGGGAATGATGATTTGGAGCACTTTTTGCTGAAGTGTCATGAGCTTTCTGAATTAAGGGTGTCTATGCTTGGGTGGGTTTTGCGGCTTCCAGACATCTTGGATTGTACATCGGCGCAGATAATATGTAAAGTGTGTAGATTTATCGATGAAGGAGTGAAATTTCGAGAGAATAGAAGTTGAATTTTTGTTATATTTTGTTTAATTTAGTTGGTTAATTAGTGTATAACCTGTTCATGTATATGGCCTCTGGCTTTAAATACAGATTATTATTATTATTCTTTATTTTTTGGAAGGGCGCGTCATTTGACGAGGGTTTTAAGCCAGTTCTAGGATTGAGATTTTGAAACATTAAAAGCTAGACTTTGGATGGAAATTAAATTTGGGAGGAAAAATAAATAAAAAATTTCGCCTGCGGCGCTCACTTTATGTGATTATGGATAGTATATTAACTAGACTACAGTTGGTGCTGTTGCCGGAACGCCGCTCCGTCCGGTTTTTGGAACTTCTTAGAGTCTCGGTATTTAATCAACGGCAAATGACAGAATTTGTCAGAGAAGCAGTTAAATTTAGCCTACAGACAAAAAAATGGATTTCAACAATTTTCGCATGCGGCGCTCGATTTAGTTTTCTATTGGCTATAATAGACAGAAGCTGTTACTGCAATCATGCCCGGCAATATATTCTACATGCCTTCGCCAAAACACCGCCTAATAGTTGGCTTATCATCTTTCATGCTGCCCTTTATTGTTACTCTTCCTACGTAATCGTATCTGTTCCAGAATTTAAAGCTCGAATTCTTAGTTCTAGGATAGAATTTTTGAAAAATTCGGTAAAATTCTGGATCCGCCCCCCCCCCCACACCAAAAATGCACTTGTGACGCCCCTGGGTAAGACAGTTCCTTTAAAGTACTCATCTTAACTGCAAAGTATAAAAAATTCTTCTGAGCAAACGATCCATTCTCATGTTTTCCAAGGGTCCATAGTCATCTTTGCCTTAAGGGTTTTGCTTACAAATGAATTCCTAGTCTCATTGAGTACGCATAATAGCTGCAAAGCGTAAAAAAATACTAATGACCAATCGATAGATTTCCATGATCCCCAAAGTCATTCTGCCTCAAGGGTTTGGTTAGGAATGAATTCCTTAAAGTACTCATCTTAACCGGAAAGTAAAGAATATACTTTTCTGATGATCCCCAAGGACCCGTGATCATTTGTGCCTTAATGGTTCTGCTTAGAAATGAATTGATAGCCCTCTTAAAGTGCGCATCATCACCGGAAAATGGCAAAAAAATACTTACGACTAAACTACATTTCTACACTGCGTACACTGTAAAAAGTTTTTCCGTATAAAGATTAAAGTTAACTGCAGTATATGCTACTCGGATTATTCTTATCTCTATGCAGATAAGATTAATACCAAATAGAGATAAGATGAATCCGAGTAGCAAATACTGCAGTTAACTTTAATCTCTACAAGGAGAAACTTTTTACAGTGTATGCACATTCTTGCCTCAAGAATTTTGCTTACAAAGGATTACAATTAACCCACGGGTTGACAAATTACCACAGTCCTCCTCTGACCCAACTTTGCAAGTGCAATATGAGGTTCTAGCTCTTGTTTCTGTATGGGGTACATCCTAGTTATACTTACGAATGGGTTTCGTCTTGATTTCACACGCTAGTTGTGCCTTGTTCAGAGTGGTCTTGTTCACTAGCTCATTTCCATCATAGCTCGAAACCAGTCCTAGCTGACTACCACCAGGAACGATGTTCAAGTGTAGGGCCAGCCATCTAAAATATTTTTTTTAAGTTTTCTTTGTAAAATGGTAGGACAGGTGTTATGGAGATATTCCATAGCATTGCTCTTTGCTCTTGCTCAACTTTCGAACATACCAATGATAAATGCGATCAGTTTAGTTATCTCTAAAGTCCCAACCGACATTTGATGATGATGATGATGATTTATTGATCCACCAAAATTGATGATAATAAGATAAATAACTATATAAATACACAAATCAAACAAACATTAGACCGAACTCTAATCCATTGGAACGACTAAAATAAACAACAACGCATGAAAATGGCGAAGGCAGATTAAACACCACAAACAATGACTTACTGGGTCGAGAAGTCAGAATGATTCCAACAGCTATCTGGTAGCAACTTAATAAAATTTGTTGACCATTGACCAGTCCCTACCCTACCCCTTTATTCACGCATGCAAAAGCTCTGCGCGTGGTGACATCACTTTTTTTAATCTATGCCCCCAGGGGGTGGGGTCTTCGATCGCGCATATAGGCGCAAAGTTAATTGGGTCTAATAGAAGACTGTTTAAACTTTGCGTACGTACACTGTAAAAAGTTTCTCCGCATAAAGATTAGAGTTAACTGCAGTATTTGCTACTCGGATTCATCTTGTCTCTATTTGGTATTAATCTTATCTGCGTAGAGATAAGAATAATCTGAGCAGCAAATACTGAAATTATCTTTGATCTTTCTACGGAAAAACTTTGTACAGTGTATTCCTTGGGTTTTGAATTTTCGGGGGGAGGGGTTGATGTATGTTGTTCAAACTTCTTAGGAGGATTCACTGGCAAAGTACAGGCCAAGTCCATAGATGGGTCCTTCAGCCCTATATATTTAGAGGCAAAGGAGTCGGTTTCGACGAAGCGAATGAGATAATTCGTTTAAGGGGTAAGGAGGCTCACTGAATCCATATCTGAACTTAGTTTTCTTGCCGGGTAAATGATTCAGCAGGAATTCTGCCAAAACTGGAAATTTGGTTGAAGCTCAAAGTTGTTTCTGAAGTCGATTAGAGATTCGGTATCGGGATAAGGAGAAATGCTGAATCGAACTTTGAACTTGATTTCCTTGACAGATAAGCTGGAAAAATTTGCAAAAACCTGGAAATTTGGATTGAAAGGTTCGGCTCTCAGTGACACTAGATCTTCTTCTGTGCATGCAGTTGGCCGGGAATGCTGATAAAATACGAGGAAATTGGTAAAAAAAAAAACCATGAAAAATCTAAGAGACCTTTTTGAAGTCGATAAGATATGATGAATTAGAGTAAATGTGCTTGTTGAATCCATATCTGAACTTGACTTCCTAATTTGATTAGTTGCTTGGCCGTAAGCAAAAAACTTCAAAAGGATAACATTTTTTTTTGTACGTATTCAAGCGATTGATTATGGATAAATAGCAAAAATGTTAAAGAGAAGACTTGGAATGTACAAGATTCGGTTGTCTGGATCAAGAAGTCTGATAAATGTTAAATTCTTGGGATTCCATCGAAACCTTTGGTCTTGTTCATATATGCCATGGCCTGTGGCTCTTAGCGTAAATAAAATAGTACCGTCTCATATCTTATCAGTAATGATCTTTATGATCCTACTATTTTATTTCGTTCCAACGTCTGGCGTGACAAGAAGTAAGCTCCTCCCTCTTATCTTTTCGTTCTAAAGAGTCACGATCTTTACAATTTACTTTTGAGGGTCAAAAGTATCAGAAGTTATAACAAATATTTCTTCATCAACAACTCAAATCGGAATGGTGAGGTACGTCCGCACTAGTATTATCATCGTTCCAGTGATGATAGTAACTACCACAATAAAGAGCTAGCTCCTTTTTTGTTTCACCATAACTCGTAATAAACTTGTGGAACGCAACCTGACCAGATACCGACTCCAAGCGTTGACTTAGAGCGTGTTCCATCCTACTTACCGTAGTTCTACGGATGAAGTCACGAATTCTGGCTTTTTGCCGTCAATTGGCCGTCAAGGCTGGAACGATTTTTCTATTTTTCCGTAGGATGCCATGCCATGGGCGAATCCGACCAATCACGTTACAGAGATCCGTAGTTACTACGCTCCCGAGCGTGGTTAGAAAATAGCTACTATTTGGAGAAGGTTGGAACGGTCAGCGTAGTAACTTTTGGTGAGGTTGGAACGGAAATAATAACTAATAGTTATTATTTGTAGAAGGGTGGAACACACTCTTAGGACTTACCCTGCAAGTTCCTTCTGCTTTACGATATCTTCTTCACCATATGTGTACTGATCAACGACAAAAGTAATATCGGAGTCGGTTTTCGGTGCTTCCGGTGTTGGCAGGGTGCCCATTCCTTGGCAGGTTTCGAAGTTCTCGCGCACATCTTCGGCGTTATCTGGAACGTTAAAAGGTGACGATTTGCGAGACTGTTTAAAGTTTAACCGAAAAGCCAACTTATTTTTGTATCATTTAATTAAATACACTGCATTTTTGGGGTTGTGTTGAGGGATTTTTTTATTTTTCACTA
The DNA here is from genome assembly GCA_023053575.1 of Branchinecta lynchi. Lineage (NCBI taxonomy): Eukaryota > Metazoa > Arthropoda > Branchiopoda > Anostraca > Branchinectidae > Branchinecta > Branchinecta lynchi. The sequence goes on from JAKZAP010000018.1 coordinate 17,814,711, forward strand.
TTTGCTCTAGAATGACGTTCAGAATATCTGCGGTCGTCCTCACAATTCGAATTTCGACTATGACGCAGAAAAATTGAATCTCAAGACATACACGGCGTTTCAGTGGCCACTTGCCATTAATCCGCTTATGGAAGGTAGCTCACTGCGTGAACACTTAGTTTTCGTAAATCGTTTTCGTCGAGCATACGACACAGATACAAGCGCATATAGAGCATACAAATCGGACAAGGAAATTCCACTATTTGAAAATCGATTATTCGTGAATAGCAGCAACTACGGAACGCATTTCCGCCGGGTTTTCAAGCTTCTTTAAGTGAATAAGTGATGAGTAGCTAGATTGTCCTACCTAGGCCCTTTTCAATTAAACTTTAAACGTTTATCGACGGGCTTATTGACTTTGCGAAACGGGGATACAGCATTTCCACTCAGACTCTTCGAAGAGAGGAAAAGTCGGTTCATCCGTATACTCTCACATTAGTAACGTTTCGATCGAAGTTTGAAGTTTCCTTCAGATCCTAGGTCTCTTTTTTAAACATCGTTTGGGTCGACGGTCAAGTGTCTTTGTCCTACAACAAACACTGACCGCCGAACCTCCCGAGCGAGCAAATCCGAAGGTAAAACGGCGACCGGGTAGGGATTGTGGGGTTCGAAAAAACTTCATATATATATTATAAATATATATTTTAAAGAATATTAACTGTTATGTATATGGAAAGATTAATAATTGGTGCTAACCGTAATATTTAGTATCAAGTTTATATCACTGGATAACTACGACCATTGGGTACCATTACTCACCACACACATAGGCTTGACAGACAATTAAGGATTTCCGTTTTGTCTTAGGGCCGAAAACGGTTCGACATGAAAAAGGATAGATTACGCTAGAGCGGCTTTGAGCCTGAAAAGGACCCTTGCAAAGAAGGGCCGAACTATGGCTCTAATAATATTATAGCTCTAATTAATAATATTAATAAACTACTGTTTGGCTCCCAAAGCACTAGCAACAGCAACGGGATTAATATTCCAAGAACAGGCCGGGGCCCCAAGATCTATGCTTTCCACGCTTCTCAAACGGGCCATAGTCGTAGCGCTACCCACTACACTTGCTGCACTTAAAGCAAGACAAACTTGTGGGCTTAGGAATTTCTAGTAAAGCTAAGATGCGGTTTGGACACATCGAGGAAACCGTGCAAATTTTAGTTTTGTTTGTGTTCAGAATATGAAGTTAATGGAGCCAGCGCTAGTGCACAACCTTTTGAGTTTCAGTAAGGACGTTCACTATCACTAGTGGTGCTAATGTCACTGCTATTCGAGTGTGTCACTTTTTTCAAGTCTTGGTGCTACTCCCTAGTGTTATTTTGCTCTGCCGGGATCAGAGCAAACTAACTCTAAAGAGTACCGCGCGAACTTTGAAAAAGTGACACAGAGTCAATCGCAGCGACACTAGCACCGATGGTGGGCCTGAATGTCCCTACTGAAACTCGATCAGTCGGTAACAAGCGCAAGATCAGAATTTTCTGCATCCGCCACTGCACGTCTGAACGGCTCGCTGAAGCTTGTCTCGCCAAGCGTTCTCCGCTGCGCTTCGACGGAGGCCCATTTTGGATGCATGGGAATGATAGGTCATTACTCTCTAGAGTTAGTTTGCTCTGGCCGGGATCAAACGACTTACTGAGGAGTTTTATGAGATCGTTGTATGTACTCTTGACGAATTCCTCAGCCTTCGCAAATCGATCAGTTGTGGGCTTGAAGACTGGAATTCCTGTGGTGTCCGTGTCGTAATAGGCAACAACGAACGTCAGGGCCTAAAGAAGAGTCGGAATGAAGGAACATTTTTATGCCTCTTAACGGCTCACTTTTCAAATTTTTATCCAGATTCCGAAGAAAGGGAAAGACGCCAACGTTGAACCCAATGGCTTGACGTTTAGGATAATGTTTATTTTATAATTTCAAGTGAGTGAAGCTGCAAACTGACAGAAATATACCCATCGAAAAGGTTATAGCTACTCTAAAAATTAATTAATACGATACGATACTTTAATGTACAACGAGCGTTCACAGCATTCGATTGCCGAACTTGCCGCTTTTGTCAGGTATAAAACTAAATAACATCATAATAAGATGATTATACATAATAAGGCAATAGTCATGCATAAGACAATTGTCAATAGTCATACCAATCAAAATTAAACAGTAAAACATTGTGGGGGATACGTTTGTCACTTTTTGTACTGATGGAGTTCGGAACCGGGACTTTTTGTGCTTTAACTCGAGGTAATCTAGGTTTTGGCGTGCAATATGGGGCTGGAAATAGGTGCTCAAGCTTTGGATGGGAACGGAGATTTTTCGCGAAATCAGTACAAAAAGTAACACGTCGGGTTGCTAAGGTTGGGAAGCGGAATTCATTGGAGTAGGTAGGTGGGTAGGTTTTTAATTTTAACCAAAACATTGAACCCCCCCAACAAGATAGCTTCAGGGGGTCTTGTTTCTTGCTTTATATTTATTTTATGTAGTCTTACTAGTACGAATAAATGAATGAATGAATGAATGAAATAAAGTAAAATTACTAATATCCAATTGCAGCAAAAAGAAAGTCCTAAGGACTTGTGCTGCGATTTAGTAATACTGCTTGTCTAATAAAGGAGGATATAAGGCACTTTGTCCTGGCAGTAGATAATTCTCAACTACTAACGTTGTTTCGGTCTCTTAGTCAAGCAAACTGTCGCATCCCAACCGGTTAAGGTTTGCACAGCGCAGGTGCCGATCTCCTGATACTCCCCCTTCGGCTGGGAGAATGATGCGTGGGTACGGGAAAATCATCTGGCACTTCCCGTGCCCTAGATTTCACTAGGTACCCATTTGAAACAGGGTGTACTTTTAGCTTGTCTGACGCAGAAACGCCTCTTATCCCCAAAACCAAACGGTCGGATCTAGCGACCGTTTGCTTGGGAGTTCAGCGAGCCAACCCACTCGGCCATGGACGGACAAGCGCCTACTTTTTCTACTTTGGAGTTTGTCAAGCGCCTAACCAATTATATTTACATAGCGGAAGCGAATACTATCGTCCACCTTGTCTAGAACTTACTGTGGAATTGGGTCTTCAATTGTGAAACGCGATTTACTCCATCTAAGTGAACTAATCGATTGCTCCACATGGATATTAGTTATGTAACAAAAAGTAAGTCATAAATACAACTCCTACCCGATGAAAAATTTGTAGCCTGCGTAGTGGTATGGCAGTAGCACGAATAAGTTGCATGTAATACTATGTAATAGCAAGGAATACTATCATTTAATGTGCCTCAGACTGGTCCAATATTATGTAGTAGTATCCAGTAGCATCCTGTCTTGCCATAGTAGCATCCAGTCTTGCTAATAGTAGCATATAATAGTATGTAGTAACACGGTAGCCTTGAAATAGAAGCATGTAGTAGCATCGTTAGTACTGTATGCTACTTTTTAGTACTACTTCCTAGTACTATTTTGAGATAAATTTTTCATTGGGTATAGCAGCTTATACCTGAATGTAACCACTGCCATAGCCCCTAGGCTTCGCTTAATCCACACTGCCAATGCAGCCAGCTTCCATCTCTCCTTGTGAAAAGTGCTTTACTAGAATCCCAAGAAATCTCCCCATCGCATTGTTCTGGCGATCCCCACTTGGCTCTTTTGTTTCCCTTGTTTCAGCGATGAACTCCCAAATTTCTAAAGAACTTTCTGGAGACCCATCTAATGATGAGTATTGAACGTTCTCTGCCTGGGAAATTTCACGTTAAGGATGGAAACAAAATAGTAATAATAATAAGTCGATGGAAAATCATCTCAAAATAGTAGTATGAAGTTGTACGAAAAAGTAGCATGCAGTACATACTGATGCTAAGACATGCTACTATAGCAAGATTGGATGCTACTACTGGAGTAAGGTGGGATGCTACTGATTACTGCTGCTTAAGATGAGTACGCGTGAGTGTCTTACTCAGTGTCTGTCTCTGTCAATGTCTCACTACCGGTTGTTTTCATTAAGCCCCATTTCAAAAACAAGTTTTGTTTGCTCGAGTGCATCTGGGAAAGAAATTTAAAATCTTTTCTTAATAATACCATATTTTCATTATACAGAACTTGCTCACCCTTCAGTGTGAAATAATAACCATTACATATTTGTGTTCACTTTTGCAAGCTTAATTTGAAGCCCACTTAAAATACCGATCCCTTCGCTCAAGGTCACATTCGGAAACACATGCCTCAACTAAAGTCACAAACTCTATTTTGCTCCTTCAGCAGAAATAAGTGCGATCTCCTGCCAGGAAATGGTTGTTTTTCAATGTGAATTTTAGGGTTTTATTCTCCGCTCACATACTTCAGAAAAGCTCTGTAGAAGTCATAGTTTCCGTTCACACATGTCTCTGATTAGAAACTGTCAAAAGGTTAAAAGAGCTGAACAATTATTCAAAAATACATCACCTGGTCTTTCAACATGACATGGTCAACTTTATTCGGGTCCAGAAAATTGTTGATACGATTACACGCCCTGTAGCTTCGATCCTGTGGAAGTCCTTCAGCGGAGTAATAGGACGACAGAATAGCGGAAAGCTTCAGATAATCTTTGTCCCAGGTTTTCATTTTCAAGCCCAGAAGAAGTCCTGTGGAAGTCAGATATGTTTAGCTGAGTCCTTATCTAACTATATCAAGCCATTGTAATTTGCTTAGCATTGATCCTAATCCTCACCCAGTCCTGTCAGCAATAAAGTTTGTTTAACAAAAAAGCAAATTAAGATGGAGTGATTCAGCACTCAGTGATGAAAATTACACAAACACATACTGCACGCTGAATGAATTTTCTCCCAACTTTCTTTTGGTTGTGTTTTAACTGTTATTACCGCGCATAGGCTACATCACATGGAATAAATATTGCCCGTTTGACCGGTATCCTAACACGGTCAGACGTTTGATAACGTTTCAAGCATGTTAGCTCCTTGTGTTAAACTTCTTGGTAGAAGGTTATCAGAACAAAATAACGTTAGAGGGAGTAAAGCCAAGCGTTGAAAAAAGTTACACACACTCGAACTGCAGCGACACTAGCACCACTAACGATATAGAACAGCCTTACTGAAACTAATTCAGTCGTGCATCATCGCTGGCTCCAATGACGTCACATTCTGAAAAAGCTTCCCCCCACCCCCGCTGGAATCCCCAAATTTTGGACCCATAATGCATAAGAGCTACAACTTTTGCCAGGAACAGCAACTTGTGCATTTTAATGTCCTTAATATATCCTAGCTGACTCCCAAAACTGAGTAGGCACCGCGTACCTTTTGTTCGACTTGATTCAATCTGTTTTGTAAACTTACCGTTAGAAGATAATTTACTCCTAAATACACGATTCATCTTTTACAACCAACTCTTGGCCCTTGAACTTAACCTTTTCTGACTCACTAACTAAGCCCCTTTTCTGAATACCATCACATCACTCTTCTTAAAGGACCGCTCGCATTATTTACCCTTCAACTTACAGTATTTTAAAATATTTGAATACTTTGAAACTAGGCTTTGCTTTCAATGAATAACCCACGGTTTTGGCTGTTTTAAGCCTTTTCCGAGACCCGTTGACTTTTAGAGAAAACAGGGAAACAATTTACGTAACGGGTTTTCCTGATGGAAAAACTTCTCGAAGGCACCCGTCGACAGCGTGATACACATCGAAGGTAGGAAAACACGGCAAGTGAGAGAATCATCGTGGTTTGTTAGAGGGGTTAGAATGTATCGTGCGAAATTGCGGTCTCCCGGTTTAGGAATATACGGAGTGATTATGGAAGTAGGTTGCGTTAGTATTATAGGTAAGACAGGTCCTTGAACATTTAAAACTAGATCCTTTTTACCAAGATTTTCTTGCGTTCTATCCAACAAAAATTTGAAATTCTTCGGTGACGGTAATTACTATGACAAGGTAAGACAAAGTGATGTCAAACATAACGGTCTCAGGTGCCACGGCTGGAAACTGCTTGGGAGAAATTTGGAAAAGACATTAGTAGAGTTTTCATCCGAATTCTCAGCTTTCGCTTCTCGGACAAATTACCGTTTCGCTCTTCTCAATTCTTTGCGCCGGCAAGCACAGAAGAAATAGAATTTTGTATGCTTTTGTCGAGTGTCGGTTGACTCGTCGGCACATCGATTTTTTGTTATACGCAAGAAATAAAAATCCCCTATTCTCGCGTTGGACAGACAAACAACTTATTCAGCCACCGGTTAGTGCCTGCTTATACGGTCGAACATTCGCCCTTTGTTACCAATCAGGAGGAGGACGGAGAACGAGAATCGAGATTTACTTTCGAAGAAATTCTCGATTCTGCATAACAGCGTTGACCAATCAGTGAGGAGAACGGAGAACGACATAACATTGTTGACCAATCAGTGAGGCGAACGGAGAACGACATAACATTGTTGACCAATCAGTGAGGCGAACGGAGAACGACATAACATTGTTGACCAATTAGTGAGGAGAACGGAGAACGACATAACATTGTTGACCAATTAGTGAGGAGAACGGAGAACGACATAACATTGTTGACCAATCAGTGAGGAGAACGGAGAACGACATAACACTGTTGACCAATCAGTGAGGCGAACGGAGAACGACATAACACTGTTGACCAATCAGTGAGGCGAACGGAGAACGACATAACATTGTTGACCAATCAGTGAGGCGAACGGAGAGCGACATAACATTGTTGACCAATCAGTGAGGCGAACGGAGAACGACATAACATTGTTGACCAATCAGTGAGGAGAACGGAGAGCGACATAACATTGTTCACCAATCAGTGAGGCGAACGGAGAACTACATAACATTGTTGACCAATCAGTGAGGCTAACGGAGAACGACATAACATTGTTGACCAATCAGTGAGGCGAACGGAGAACGACATAACATTGTTGACCAATCAGTGAGGCGAACGGAGAACGACATAACATTGTTGACCAATCAGTGAGGCGAACGGAGGACGACATAACATTGTTGACCAATCAGTGAGGCGAACGGAGAACGACATAACATTGTTGACCAATCAGTGAGGCGAACGGAGAACGACATAACATTGTTGACCAATCAGTGAGGCGAACGGAGAACGACATAACATTGTTGACCAATCAGTGAGGCGAACGGAGAACGACATAACATTGTTGACCAATCAGTGAGGCGAACGGAGAACGACATAACATTGTTGACCAATCAGTGAGGCGAACGGAGAACGACATAACATTGTTGACCAATCAGTGAGGCGAACGGAGAACGACATAACATTGTTGACCAATCAGTGAGGCGAACGGAGAACGACATAACATTGTTGACCAATCAGTGAGGAGAACGGAGAACGACATAACATTGTTGACCAATCAGTGAGGAGAACGGAGAACGACATAACATTGTTGACCAATCAGTGAGGAGAACGGAGAACGACAACCGAGATTTGATTATGGAAGCAACTTCTCGATTTTGCACAAGCTTTCCCCGTTCTCTATTCTGACAAAATCGCATAAACCGCAAGGAGAACTGACAGGCGAATTGCGAGGAGAACTGAGATCAAACATAACTATTGGAAAATTGGACCTTCAGAAACCGGATAGTGGAATTCTGGAATCACCTCCGTAAAAGTGTCGTAAATCCATGAAGTATTGATCAGTTTAAAACAGGTGTGGACCGTTACCTGGCTGACATTCAATTTTTTTTTTGTAAATACTGTCGTAAGAAAGATAAAAAGGCAAAAGCCCTTTTGGTGCAATTATATTATTATTATTATTATCATGGATGCCTCTTACAGTAGAGTAATACCAAGCAAGTATTAATTTTAACCGAAGCTGACTGCGAATCATGTCTGAAGGTGCTAAGCCAACTAGTTACCCAGAATTTTATTTCGGCAAACTTTCACCATCCAATTCGACTCCTTTGCTTAATGCCGTAGGTAAACTATGAACTTGAAACAAAGTTCCCGGTAAAAATTCACCTTTGCCACGGTAAATCCCAACTCGTCTACACTGTAAAAAAAATCTTGCAGTATTTGCTACTTGGATTAATCTTGTCTTTATTGAGATAAGATTATCCCTAATTCGGATTAATTTCATCCTAATAGAGCTAAGATTAATCCCAGTAGCAAATACTGCATCCTTATTCGGAGAAACTTTTTACAGTGTAGGGGGGTTTGAATCGTATTTGACAGTGCAAAAAAGGATGCTTATAAAAATAGAAGATATAACAGAAAATAAGAATATTACAAAAAAGTTTTTTTTAAAGGAATATTTTATGTCTGGAATCTGGAACCTGGATGGATTATTGCTTCTTTACAATTTCTGGCCTCGAGCCTTCTCTTTACCGATTCGCTCTTCATGTCGTATTTAGTTTGTCAGTAAACATAACTTGAACTTGAAACAAACAGAACTTGAACCCGGCCAGTCCGCACGACTTGAATCGCTTACCATCAATGCCACCGTAGATTTCAGCGTTGGTAAGGAAAGAGGGGTCCTCATCCTCCAGAGAGTATTCCTTCGGGCAGAGGGCGACGGTGTCATTCCAGCGACCACTGGGTCCGACGGTTGTGTGGGACATGTGGATACGAAGCAGGCCGGACTGCGCAATATCAGCTAGAATCAGAAGGAATCTGACTTTAGAAATCTAAAGACAACCTTATGTCGAATGTCGTCAAACCTCTCATTTTAGTGTGCTCTACCCTTCGAACAATAGTAACAATTAGCCTAGGTTCACACGGAGCAAATCGCGGTGACGAACGATATTTTTCAATCGCAGCGACAGTAGATTTTTATCGCCTGGATGTTCACACTGAATTTTCATCGGTAACGGAATTAAACGCAACAAATAATTAATATAATTAAAAGTAAACCTTAAAATAATTAAAACAAAAAACAAATAGTTAATTTTTCTAAAATTGAATCATCAAAAGGTCGTCCGTGTTGCTGTTGCGTGCATAAAATCGTACTGTCGCCCGATTAAAGATGAATTTTCTCAACACTGAAATCGCCTGACGAAGCAACAGAAATCGCCGATTTTGGCGACGAGAATCTTGGCGATGGCCGATATCGCCTCAGTGTGAACGTCTGTGTGAACCTAGGGTTAGTTAATAATTCCGTCTCAAAATCACGAAAAGTTAGTACGCTGACCGTTCCAACCTTCTTGAAATAGTAACTAATCGTAGGATTAAATGAATCTACCTTAGGTGACGTTTGATCCTGGTTATGCCGGCTATGGGAGCACTGGTATAACGAGGGTTCATTCGAAATAGACGTGGTAACCTTTGTAGCGTGTCAAGATTTCGAGGGAATCATACAGCTAACATCAGAAACAAAAGGGAGGGAAGGGAGGGCAAATGAACCCTCATTACGCCAGTGCTCCTATTAGTCGGCATAACCAGGATCAAACTTCACCTAAGGTAGGTTCGTTTAATTCTACGACTATACCTCCTGGAGCACTAGTAATAATTAGTTACTAATTCCGTCCCAACACCACGAAAAGTTAGTACGCTGACCGTTCCAACCTTCTTGAAATAGTAGGCTAACCAATAGTGACTATTTGCTTACCATTAGCCCGTGGCACGATATTTTGGTGAAAATGGAAAAATTCGATTCAGCCTCGACGCCGAGAAGCTGGAATTCATGACTTCATGCGTAGTAAAAAGGGTAAGTCGAGTGTCAATATTTCTGAAGAAATGAAACACATAAAACTACGCAAGCGTCATGTTTAGCAAAACAACAAATGCCTTGTGATATATTTTCCGGATATTTCAATATCTTTTCGTAAAACATGATACTTCAATTGTAACAGTTTCTTCTTTTATTTAAAGCGCCCAACCAGTTCTATTTCCATAGCGGAAGCGAGTGCTATCGTCCGCCTTGTCTAGGATTTACTGCGGAACCGGATCTTCAATTGTGATACGCAGCTTACTCCATCGAAGTGGAACTAATCGATTGTTCCACATGGATATTAGTTATGTAACTGAAAGTAATCATAAGGCGTCTTCTCTCCGTTCCCCGAGGACTCCTCGGGGAATCAAAGGGAACGGCGAGAATAGAGGGAGTCACTCCACGCGGACTCCGCGGACAGAAACAGCGAGAACACAGGGAATGCTTCCAACATGGATTTTGTTCGAAAAATAATTATGCAGTTGACGAAATTAGTCTAGAGCCAATTTATTTTTGGTTTTGTTTATTCTGATTATTTTAATTAATTTTACATTGCACCAACACCACAAAAACTGATTCCCCTCCAAATCTGAAAGAGGGTCCTTTTTGATGATGGTGATGATAATCAGAGCATTCCCCGTCCGTGGGACTCGCAAAATACGGGGAATGAGTCCCCGGGACAAACAAAAACGCGGGGACTCCTCAAGTGGAGTCCGCGGGGAACGGCGAGAGTACGCCGACAAATAAAACTCCTTTGGCAACTTAAAACCTGAATGTGACCACTGCCCTAGTTTTCGCTTAGCCCACACTCCCAGGGCAACCAGCTTCCATCTCTCCTTGAGAAGAGTGTTTTTCTAGAATCTCAAGAAACTTTCGTGACCAATCCCATTGTTCCGGCGATCCCCACTTGGCTCTTTTCTTTCTCTTGTTTTAGCACTGAACTCCCAAATTTCTAAAGAACTTTTTGGGAACCCTTTAAAGGACATCTGGACAATGAAACCGTACTTGAACACACGATGGAGAATGCATTTACAAACGTGGCAATGGAAAGCATTCTTCTCCTGAGCGTGACGTTTTCAAAATAGGGATGTTCGTTTCTGGAGGTTTGCACATGCAGTCTCCAAGACAAAAAGCGCAATTCATTCAAATCTTGTACAGCGCTGGCCGGATCGTATTAGAATTTCTTCTAAATATACGTTTGGGCTTAACTGACTAAAAAATATTCCAGAAGAAGGGTAGATTGGAGACATTTGTTCACTTCTAAAATAGTTCGGTACTGAAGGAGCAAAAATCATAGCTTGGAAACACTATTTCGGATTTGGATTGGGTTTTCTGCAGGCAATGTTAACGGAGGTCATATAGATAGGGATGATACTTGGTACTCTTCATTCAGGTTTCCTTTAAAGAAAAAATACCCGCTAACAGTAGAGAGTTTCAAATCTCTTTGTCACAGGTCTTCGTGTCAATCATAGATTTTACAAAACTGGCGATTTTAGTTTATCTGGGCACACCGGGTAAGCTAAAATTGAAATTCACAAATATTTTTAGTGATGATAATAGCCGCGTTCTTTTTCATCGTTGTCGTCGTTGGTACGAAGAACGTCGTATAAATACTTTCATTTTAGTGTTTTCTTTGAAACGTTCTGTAAACGCCGTTTCGCGAACGAAGTTGATACGAAAACATTAATAGCAGAGATGGGCGAATCCGATCATGAAAGGATTCCAATCCGAATCCGAATCCAGGGCTAGGTACGAATCCAAATCCGAATCCACCATTTCATGCTGAGGATTCGAATCTGGATTCGAATGCGACCTTAACAAAAATCAAATCATGTACATAGGTCATGGTTTAAAAATCAGAGGTGACAAAAGGCACTGATATCTAAGGTAATAGATAACGTGATAGATTACTGAGGATGGTTGGAGGTCGAGACCAAAAAGTTGGATTGCCTTGGCAAACTGTGTAAAAATTGGGAAAACGGAAACTGTAAGGATGAAGTCCAGAAATTTTAGCGGATCCGTAGAATTGAGGGTCTGGAATCCAAGTCCGAATCCAGCCTGACAAGCAGAAGATTCGAATCCGGTCAAAAGGACGAATCCAGGATTCGAATCCGAGTCCGTATTTGGATTCACCCATCTCTGGTTAATATTTACTTAAGTTAATATTTGCAACAGCAGCTATAATAAAGTGCTAAAATGGATTTTAGTATAACAGGACCATTGTTTTTAAACTTGGTTGACAACTTTAATTTGTTTTGTTGAGAATTTTGAAAATTCTCGCCTAATTACTGAACGGAGATGTTGTTTCCGGCTCAGTTACGTCGTTTTAGGAACGACGAATGAAACGGCAGTTCAACCAGGTCAGGAATTTATTTTGGTGGAGGGTGCCTTTTGGGGGGGGGGGTTGCTTGCGGGTCGGACAAAAAAGTACATAAAAGACATAGATCAGAGGGAAAAGCCTATAAAAATGATTAGTTTTGTCTGTTTCGGTCTGTGTGTGTGTGTGGGGGGGGGGGGGGTCAACCCTCTAGCCCCCCCCCCCAGATATGGCCCTGAGTTCGACCGAACAAAGAAAACTCTCAGTTCATCGCCGTTCACGAACGGCGTTGGAAAGAAAACGCTTGCAGTGTAGTAGACGACGGTTGGAACGGCGAACCGAATGACAAAAACGAACGCAGCTAATGAACGCGCAGATAGATAGATAGATGGATATTTTTATTGATCTAACTCGTAGCGCCGACATGGCACTAAATACGTCGACCATTACATTTAATAGGAAACATAAACTACTATTACAGCAATAGTATTACTTAAAATATGAAAGAAGTGACAAAGTTTCTTCACGCAATGAAACAAACAAAAAATACTGGAAAACAGAAAGAAAATTGTACTGAAACCGTTCGGAAATAAATATAGAAGAATACTTACAGGCCAAGGTTGTAGCCCAGATGTTACTGACAGCGCGTTCCATGACAGAGTTCGTCCAGTTGTTTGCCGACTCATATCCAATCCACTCTTTGAGGCTGATGGTTTCAGGTTGAAGCCCGGCGGCAATACCAGCAATAAGAACACCTTGAAGAAAAAAGGCTCACAACAAATGAACGTCACAAAAGCTTAACATATCTCCAAATATATTGACTGATCGCTCTGTGTGATTAGTGAACCTAATATCGTTCTGCATGTCAGGTCAGGAATGTTATAATGACATACTGCATCAAAAGTAATACAGAAAGCTATGTAATACATAGAGCGAGTTAGAAAGAAGGAAGCAAGCTTATGAGTTTCCAACTCTTATTAGTTGGTCGAAAAAGGGTGAAGGAACTACTATTATTTTATTTATTTATTTATTCATTTATTTCCCTCAAAACTGAGGACTACAAAGTAATGTATAAAAAAGAACTATGCCTAAACCATCTGGTCCATTCATTAACACATAAATACTATAAAAAAAAAACTAATTGAAGCAGATGACCGCTTGGCTTGAGAGAGAGAGAGATAGGTTTATTTAAAACAACATCGTAGCTGACAGCTAATTTGCGTTGCTTCACTATTTCGGAGGTCCTCCATGCCATATCTCAAGTCTCAACTGTCAGTTATGAAATTATAACGGTTCCGCTGGAAGTCAACTGCTGGTTAAAAAATGCTAACAAACAATTTTGGAAATGCGAAAAAATGCTAACAGACGATTTCAAAATGCTGAACTCGAAGGCTCAGGATAGACTGACTGAATGAAGGACGGCCGGTGGTTACCGATCCTACCTTATTAGCAATCCGTAGTTTAATGGTGGTTTTACACAGTGCGTAAAATCCGTGCATATTTTGAAATTCGAGCGTATTTTACGCACGTATTTGGGCTTGAAAAGACCTCTAGCAACACGGACGTATTTATATAAGAAAAGGACTGATTTCTCAAATACGTCCGTATTGCTAAAGATGTTTTCAAGCCCAAATACGTGCGTAAAATACGCTCGGATTTTACGCAGTGTGTAAACCCGCCATAAGTTATAAGAGACAAAGTTTGCAGTCTTGGCCAGGGTTGCAACATTAAAAATATTTAGAGAGTGACTTTTGGCCGAAAACAGAGAGTGAATTGGGAGTGAAACTTATTTTCGTGAAATGTTCACTTTTGGTCGGAATCGCCTCGGTAAAAGTGACACATCTTAATTTTACTTTCATGAAAAAAAACTTGAAATATTCACTTCTGGTCGGATTACCCTGCTGCAAAAATGACACATTTGGTCGTTCTGTGAAATAGGGTGGTTTCTATATCCTACGTAGGACAAGAGTGACAAAAACACAAAAGAGTGACAATTCACACTATCGTGTGACATGTGTCAACCCTGTTCTTGGCCCATTCCGCAATGCCGAGCTTGAAATCTCAGGGATACCGACAGAAGAACGGACAACTAGCTGAGAGAAACAAGAGCGAGACGAAGCCTCTGGCTACCGATCCCACCGATCAACAGTCCATACTTACCAGCCGCCACAGTTCCAAATGGCGTGTGAACAATTCCACTTTCTAGCGGTGACTTGCTAACTGGGATTCCGTAACTTGTCTCTCTTTTCTTCCTTGAAAAGTTATCATCGTCAACGGCCTCATCTACCAAGGCATCATCTGCAACCTCGACTGTGGATTGGATGGTTGAACTGCTAGAAATTTATTTTCCTTTGATACATATTCGTTATGGATACGATCTAAGCAAATAAATAGAAATATATAATCTGAAGATCCAACAAATGACACAGGTGGCCAAAAACAGGCAAAATGATGGACTTCGGACTACGGTATCCTTCACTTTCAACATCGCACTTTCAACATCGACTAGACTGCATGTTCAACATGCGGCATGTCACACGGCAAGTATTGATACAGTATTGATACAAAATATAAAACTGTTACGCCTATTTCTTCACTATATACCAGTTCCGCTCTGCATGTTTGGAGACCAAGACATCAAACAAAGGATATCTACTAGTTATCTATTGCCACAGCAAAGGCTGAATCTTTTCGGAAACATGCAATTTAAATCACATTTTATTATTCACAAATTGTCTTGACTTTCTACTGCCCGGTTTTACGGCACTTGCAGTCTTCGACACAAATCCCATATAGCGATCGTAATGTTTGTCCTCCGGTCTTTCTCTCCCTCTGTCTCACTTTTGCTAGTTCGGGCATTTCTACGTAGGCTATGATGATGAAACTTGGCAAACATATTAAGGAGCCCACCCAATGCTCAGCCGAAAGTTCTTTTTCCAGATTCAATCATCTGTGTGGAAGTGGGGGCGGGGGGAAATCCGGTATCTTATTTTTTTATTCCAACGGGAAGTAGAGTGAAATGTCCCATTCTATTATTATTTCTTCAATAAACAAGACCAAAGGTTTCGACGGGATCAAACAATTTAACATTTGATCCAGACAATGAGGTCTTGTAGATATCCGGTCTTCGCCAGAGTCCTTAAACAGTTTTACTGTTCAATTTTAGAAACATTAAGGCCAATGGTAATCATCTGAGAAGACCAAGTTCAGATATATTCTGTAAGTGTGTGATACCCCTATAACCCACGTCATATCAACTTTGACGAAATAAATCAAAACTTCCTGCCTTAGGCTATTTCTACAAAATTTCTGGTTTATTGCTAACCACTACAATCACGGGGGTTTGGCACTCTTCCAGCTCTTGGAATTGATGACCAGTAAGGAGTCACGTCCCTCTCGATAGGAGGACCCACCCCCTCCGTTATAACTAATCGTGCCGCATAGGGCGACCCGAACCTCATGAGGCCGGTTGAGCCCACACCAGTGGTTAATAAACCCCAGGCCTAGGGTCGGTTGGGCTAGCGATCTTCCACCTGAAAACAAGCGCGACGCAAAGTTATAAACCAGCCTCGGATACGGACTGAATTTTAAAACCACAACCTGACGAATGCGTCATACGGACATGTTGACACCGTCAGAAAGATCGATGGATCTCACCTTATTGATTGAAAGGGGGCTAGAAATAGCCACCTGGCATGTCTTAACTCTAAACGCAGCTGCAACGAAAAGACCTTTTATCCAGAGAACTATGCAAGAAAAAGATAGCTGTTGCAGGGCTGACCGCGACCCGCCTGACCCACAGTCGTGAGAGAGAGAGTTTAAGGAACAGATAATAATACAAACTACATGAGGGCCACCCCAGAATGCACTGGCCTGTCCTAGGGGGTGGCCGTATCTGAACTGCAAAAACTATATTCGTATAACATCCAAGTCGCAAAATGAATTATTCAAAATTGGTACAGAAGAAGAAAAATTGGTGAAGAACAAATAAATACTCATTGTTCTGGTCTGGTGGTAGCACAAGGAGAAAAGCTGTCGGCGTTGCGCTCAACAGCCTAGCAAGAAAGTTCCTGTTGTCCCACGAAGCGATTTCGAATAGACTTATGAAAGCTCGTTTGTAACACAACGATGGCAAAACGACAGTTCTAGTCTGTTATGCTCCAACGAATAATTCTGATGATGACGTCCGATGACAGGCGAATGGCGAGGCACCTATAGGACTCGTAACCACCCGATACCCTCAATGACAATGGCCTGCGGCTACTTGAGTTCTGCAGATCCCCCGACCTTGTAGTTGAAAATACGTACTTCCAGCACAAAACAATCCTCCCTACATGGTACAGAATGTACAGCAGTAGCCACACGAAGAAAATGATCGATTTCATTATCATCTCAAAGCGCTGGAGCTCATTGCTGAGGAATTGTAGAACGTAGAGATCAGCCGAGCTTGAAAACATTGACCACAGACTTCTCTGTGCTGAAGTTCAGCTCCGCCCGAAAGCCCAGCGGCCAGAAACGAGGCCAACGGTTACTGATGTCTTGAAACTGAAGGAGCCGAACGCAAAGGGACAGTACGTCGTCGAGATATCGACTCGAATCTGAGCTACTCCACACACTCACAAACAAGGAATTTCCGAGAAACTTCCCAAGTCATAGTACTGAGGCAGAAGGCTAGACTACATCTCCGTCAAGTTGAGTTCGACAGAAAGTGTTCATCGCCATTGTCGACTTCCGAGCTGCTTTCGATTCAATCGAGCGGGATGCCGTGTGGTGCATCTTGTAGTCCATCGGACTGCCAAATAAGCACTGCAGACTTTTCGAAGCACTCCCAACACAAGACAGAGAGGTGCGTCCAAGTCAATGGTTGACGAAGGTCGTCTGGCGGAATCCATCGACAAGCTAACAGAAGCACTTCATATCCGACACGAAGAAACTGCGGAAGTACAACGACAGGGCCTCGTTTTTGTTGCATGCTGCAGGTCCACTTCTCGGCCGATTCCGGACTGATTCTTGCTACATCCGTTTTTGCACTGCAGCGCTTACGAGGAAGACGGCAGCACTTCTCGAGAATCACGGACTTGCTCCCCGACCAAGTCCGTGCTTCCCTGCAAGATGCTGCAGTGCTGTCGCTTCAATCAAGAAGAAAGTGAATCCAAAAACGCATCCAAAAAAGCAAAGAAGTTCTGCAGCAGCGATGCGGCAGCGCTGTTGCAACAAAAACGAGACTCAGGTCAACTGCGACGAAACCAAGAATATGGTCGTAGAGCCATCCTCTGGCAACGCCAATCCTCCTGTGGCCCTGGACTAAATAACTACTGTTGACGTGATTCAGCAATTCACGTACTTGAGCTCTGTCATTGCTGAAGACGGCTCACTTTTCACTGAACTACAAGCAAGAATAGACAAGGCATCCACTGCCATGGGGAGGTTATATTGTCACCTCTGGCGGAAACCAAGTATTAGTCGGAACACAAAGCTGCGAATCTTCAACGCCCTGGGCGCCTCTGTAATTCTTTATGGAACATAGACCTGGATGGAAACAATCAGAGCTCTCAAGACCGTTGACGTGTTCCAGCCCGAGATAGTTCGACTTCGTTATCAACGAGAAGTTACTGCAGACAACGCAGCAGACAATGAGCTTGTTCCATCCTACTTACCGTAGTTACTGCGCATGATGTCACGAGCTCTGGCTTTTGCCGTCAAGGCTGGAACGATTTTCTATTTTCCAGCAGAATATCATGCCACGGGTGAATCCGACCAATCAGGTTACAGAGATCCGTAGTTACTACGCTTACTGCGCTTTCGAGCGTGGTAAGGAAATATTTACTATTAGTTACTATTTCGAGAAGGTTGGAACGATCAGCTTAGTAACTTTTGGTGAGGTTGGAACGGAAATAGTAACTAAATAGTTACTATTTGTAGAAGGGTGGAACACGCTCACTGTTCTCCGTCCAAATAGCGCATCGTACCTTACGAAGGTACGGTTACATCCTCAGAATGCCGTCAGACCTACCTGTGAAATCGTTCTGGACTTCTACCCCGCAGAAGCCGGCTGGAAACGACCCCGCGGGAGACCGAAACATCGATTGTCCGATAGTCCCTCCAAATACTTGAGGTTGGTAAAGATCGACATCCACGATGCACCAGCGGCTAGCTTCTGATCACACCGGTTGGAAGGATACCACTCACTACGCTGAGCGACGCCCGGCAGGAGACATAAGTAAGTTGCTACAATCACCATACAGAAGCGGTCTCTAGGAAGAGTGTACTGACGTAGATTGCCGACTTGCCAACTCTCAGAACAGTGAGCTGCGGTGGAGATGAGTCACAGCAGTGTGACTGCGACCTGGCCAGCTGACCGTGTTTCCAGACTTACCAACCTCAAGAATAGCAAGTCGACATTTTTATCGATAACGGGTGCAAAATTGGCAAGTGCGCAGGTGGGCTAGTGCTTTATTTAGCAGAGCGGTAAATTGTATATATAAGTAAGAAGTCCCATGTTTAAGAAGATTCATACTGAGATTGATATTGAGATTCAGACTGAGATTCAGTAAGAGACCCGCTGACAAAACATTCCGTCTATTAGTTCACATCCCCATGTCATGAGATTCGTATAACCTATACACCATTCTTCAATTCACTCCGCTTTTTAAACTGACGGGGTTAAATATAAAATACTTACATACTTACTAGTGAGTCGGGCAGAATTCCCGATATGAAAGGCCAGGTTTCCGAGTAGAAAGGGCTGCACGGTCAGATACTACCTTAAAGAGGCTAACTGACGTTCGTAAATTAACTGAGCGCAGAAATACTCTTTCAAACAAATTTTGAGCTAAGATAGTGTGTTGTCCCCAGATGGCCAATTTATTCCCCCCTCCCCTCCCGTCTTCCGTGCGTCGGTCCGAGAGCAATACTGGCAATCAGTTTTCTCCATATCCTGCTAATTCTTCTGCCCAATTTTTACGTAGTTTAATCCCATCATTTATTTTTTGGTTATACCTTGTAAGCGTATTAGTTAATTTGTTTCGTGAATTTGTATTCCTCTTCTATCTTCTAGCTATTTGAATTAAACCTGATTGATTGATTGAAAAAAAAAAAAAATGCGTAGAAAACTAAAACAGACTACTGACCTTAGCACAAGTAATTCTTCCTCCTTATCTTCCATGGTGACATCTAGCAGGCTTTTAACATCGTCGTTGTCAAGACTGTCGACAGAGCGAGTGTTCGGTGACTGTCGAGGAAATCGTTCTTCGGCCCGCATAGTTCTATTGACGGAGTACGATAGCATGAAGTGAAGGGCACACTAGAAACGAAAAGATTAAAATCCAGTTTTATCAGTAGTGAACTGAAACACAAAACTGCTCCTCAGCCGGGATTTGAACTCAGGACCCTCTGCTTACAAGGCAGGCCCTCTTACCATTTGAGCTACCGAGGGGCTTGTGAACAGAGTTCGCAAACCATTACAATAGTCTGGTAGAAGCCCGCCATAGGAACAGTGATCCCTCCCGAAGGCAAATTCATCTAACCATTCACTGTACGTGCCTAGTCCGACAATGGAGTCCTAAACTTTTAAGTTATATTCGAAAACACTATTTCTGGTTTATTGGTCACGGTACAAGTCCCTTGTGTAAAGCGTCATCTATGTCTTATTATTAAAATCCAAGGTGAATAAAAATTACACCTTATTTAGATTTTGTTCTGTGGGATACGTTGGTCGAAACTCCGACCACAAATCTTGCCTCAATGACAACTGATGGCAAGCCATTAATCTAAACACAATTAATTAAAATACCACTCGTAATACCACTTGTTGTCGCGTTCTTCTCGATACACCTCCTTCAGTCGGGCTTTTCTCAGAGCAGGATACATGTCGAAACTCAGAGAACGGAATGCTTCTAGTCGTTTTCTTGTCCGTACTGGGCAACTTCGAAAACATTCAGAGTCGTCTCTACCTTTATTCCACATTGAAGGCAATTTGGAGGTCAACAAGGTCATTATGAACATCGTCGACAGAGCCAGTATCCGGTGACTGCCGAGGAACTCGTTCTTCAGCATCCAACTTCCTATTGACACCTTACCGTTGGCTAGGGCTCTTGTTAGTCGTCATTCATGTGTGATCGCACTCAGCGATTGGCTGATTTGTTTTACGACGGTCAGGCTCGACATCTGTCACGTGGGTTAACCTGATAGTCGATTTCGGCGGTTGCCCAGCAGGCAACCAGGTTGAAGCTGCCGCTTAATTAACAACAGAAAAATGAAAATTTGAGGAAATGTATAGACTGTTCTGTGATTTTAAACAGTCAATGTTTCGGTCAGACTGCAATGACGATCGTGTGCTACATACCTACCGGCAGAACACGCCCCAAGAATAATAATAAAGCTAATACGAACCTTTTCTTCATCGTTAAGCGCCTCTTCTGGGAAATCTGAAGTCTGTCCTGGGATGAGACTCCAAATGAGGCTGTATTTGTCAGCCTCAGGCGCGAACTTCTTAATTGGTGTTGTGAATTCGGTCTGACTTTCTGCATCTTCAATACCGTCATAGCGGAACCTACAGAAGAAGGCTCTCAATTCTCATATCTTGATCTACACAAGCGGCAAATTTTCTAACCCTGTGATCGATAGTTGTGTATCTGCCCCGGTCCCATAGTAATTCTAAGATTATTAAATCTGACGGAGCTACTGACATTTTGTCACGGCTGCAAGATTTGCACTCTGATTTCCGTCAGAAATGTGATGTTGCCGCATCACTGACTGATTATACTTTTTTTTTTATTGAAAGCTGGAGGCCTATTTATGTTTCGTATGTTGTTTTCCTGTTATCTTTTGTTCTTTTCTTTTTTCTATTTATCTCTACTCCACACTCTTTTGTTGTAAAACATTTTGTGGGTTATAAATATACTTACTTACTTACATAACGTAGCTGGGTTCATGACGTAGTTGTGTTCAATCGAGCGAACCTGACTTGTATAACAGATTTGGTTTTCAGCAAAAGCTATAATACACAACAAAGCAAAAAAAAAAAACACAGAGGAATATCAAAGTACAACTTTTTTACTCAGGGGCGTCCCGAGCCTTTCTTCATTGAGAGGGGGGGGGGGGGCCTGGTAAAATTTACCGAACCGATACCAGATTTTAACTGAATTTATTTAAAAAAAAAAAATCTAAAAACACAGCGAGTTGCCTTCATGCAGCTGCAACGTAAAAAGTTGCAGAATATATACAAACAAGTCTAAAGAGAAAAATTGGCGGGTTTTCCCGCTTTTCCGCTCCTGTTTTTGTTTTGTTTTTCATAGATACGTCGTCACTCGCCTTTTACCTTTGAAAGGCCTTTCCAGTTTTGCCAACAGGACTTGAAATAATCAAAAAAGACGTTGCTGCATAGCGACAACGTCACTGAGGCTGAACCCAGGATTACTTAAGGCACCGCAGGCAAAATTTTTGAATACGCCTGTTTTTCTGGCACATTAAACTACTTCCCATGCAAATTCTAGATTTTAATATTGTTCAAGCCCCCCAAATTCCAAGCCTCAAACGCCAACTAATGACACACCCTTGTCTAATTAGTGAAGACTGCGAAATACGCCGCAGTCGAAATTCAGTGGAAACAATGATGATACAAGTGCCTTTTTGCGATCCCAAGATTCTATCAAACCCAGAGATGTCTGGCGAAACGTAAGGGGCGATCCAGGGTAAAGTAGATACAAAGTACATTTGTTCGGAATTTACAGCAAACAAAAGTAGGCTAGTTTTCACGTCAAGAGAGGGGCTTATTCCTGAAGTACTGCAATCCTAAGAAGTAAAAACATTAACAGCAACCAGCTGAAGCTGCCCTAAATGGTAAAGAACGAGAGCTAAGCAATACCACTTAAACGACCAAACTCAGTAGCTGGGTTGAAGCAAATAATGAATTCTTACTATACCAAAAAACTAACTAAAAAAATAAGGAACAGATCGAGAGCGGTAGAACATCCGAATTTCGTTATGGAATAAAACTCTTGTTGGAACCACCTAAAACAACTGAATTCGGCAAGTCTAGTAATAGAAACGACTAAAGAAAAAGCCGGTGGATTGCCGTATTCGGTAACGAATCAGAACCAAATGAATCTTACCAAATTCCTCGTTCGACTTGTAATATTCACTTTCGAGTCTACCAAATTTCCTGGTTTCTCTAGTTTCGGCAAATTTTGGCAGGAATACTTGTCTGACAAGAAAGTAAAGTTCAGAAATGGATTCATCTAGTGTTCTTACCAACCTATAGAAACCGTACTAATAGAGTTAAGAAGGAGCTTCTAGTACTTTTCTAGTGCTCGATCCCGGCTTCATCCATGATTCTGAGCGTGTTTCACCCTACTTCTGTAAGACGACACGACTTTCGACTTCTTGGCGTCAAGGCTAGAACGCATTTTTATTTTCGGTAGAATCACCCCACGGTAGCTCCACGGGGTAATCTGGCCAATCACGTTACATCTAGTCGTAGTTACCAAGGTTCCTACGCTCGCGAGCATGGTAAGCGAATAGTTACTTTTACTAACTATTTCGAAAGGTTGGAACGGTCAGCGTACTAAATTTTCGTGAGTTTGGAACGGAATTAGTAACTAATATTTACTGTTGTTAAAAGGGTGGAACACGCTCTATGTAGTTGTGGTCGTTACAAATTTCGACGAAGCGGTATGGACCATAGTATGCTGGTTGTAACTTCGATGATAGATAGATAGATAGATAGATAGATTTATTTGCGCTAAAAAGCCACAAGGCCCATGGCAAATACAAAATAATAACAACAAAACAACAACAATAACAAACCTACAAAAAACCTTCCCGATATGACAGAGCGATCCGAAGGAATCTTCCAAATCTCTTTAAATCCCCAAAATGTTTACTTTTTAATTTTCTAACAAGTTCCTCCCTCGAGAAAAAACCCACCCTAAAAATTTCCTCCCTTAGATACCTTAAACCCTCACAATCACAAATAAAATGCTCTACATCTTCATCAATCATCCCGCACAAAGGGCAGAAATAAGGACCAGACGAAACTCTAATTTTCCCAATATATTTTCTTCTTTGGCCAAAAGGCAAACAATCTCCTCTCAGACTAATTAAACATTTCAATTCTTCTGGAGATAACCCCGACTTAAAATAAATTTCTTCGCCCCATGCCTCCTTAACCCTATTGTAGAGACTCAGGGACCCAGGAATCCAAACCTTACAACCCCACGCCTGCAACTCCTGGTCCTTTAATACTCTTTGGACTTCTTTCGCGACCTCACCTACCTCTAGCTGAACCCCCTTCCCCTCGTTCCACCTACCTGACAGTCCACACTCATTCAAAATAGTCTTAATTTGGCCAGGCCAAGTACCCTCACGTTCATCCTTTAGTGCCTCCAGGTATGCCGCTTTGGTCAACCGTACCCGAGGAAGCGTAAGGATTTTTTCCCAGAATTTAACCATACGAACTAAACGAACACTACGAAGACTAGTAAGGCCTAAATCTCCCTTCAAAACTAAACTATAGCTTCTGGGATGATTCTACGGGGGAGTACTTCGTCATCAGCCTTCAACTGTTGCAGTTGGGTGTTTTTGAAGAGTAGTAGAATTTCTACTGCTGATGAGACTTCGATGTTCTCTCTGCCGCTAGTAATCTTGCGTTTGCCAATCCTTTCTCGACCCTCGTCAGGTATTCATTATACTAAACTTGTACCACTACATGATGTCGTCTGCTTCGCTGCTGCCGAATACCATCTGATGTGGAATCTACCATCTCTGAAGAAAAAGGGAGTGTCGCTGCTGGCCTTATTTGGACTGTTGTTCGGAAACTACACGACGTAGCCAGTGTCGGTGGTTTGACAGAACAGACTTAGAGAGGACATCTGTGAGGTCTCTTTGGACTTGTCCAGTTTACATTTTACATGCTTAACAAATTCTCCGAACTAATTAATCTTTTTTTTTTTAATGAATGAAGGGCTTATTAAAAAAAACTGGAATCTTCAATGCCTAGAGGCGAACCTGTAAGGGACTAATTACCCTCGAAACAAAACATCAACAACAACAAAAACTTCGACAAAAATAAAGAAAATAAAGGAAAGAAAGAAAGAAAGGAGCTTGTGACTTACACGGTCTGGAACGCCAAACCAGAATAAACAATAAACAAACAAAAAACACATTTTCAACCAGAATCACTACTAACTATTCAAAACAAAAACCTTAAGGAAAAACAGAACTTGAACGGCTGAGAATAACGCATCAAATTCATATACAGCAAAACAATGAAACTTTAACATGCTCCGATAATCCAATAGCCCAATATGTGTAATGCTAAATCTCGACCTACTAGTTACCCTCATTGCACTAGATAGCAACGCGATTTAAAACTTTATATCCACCACAGATTATTTTAATACAAGAAGATTAGAAAGAAGGTTAATGCTATTGGCCTACCTTCGAACTATTGTCGAGCTTAACCTTGCCACGTCCCATGTCTGAGTACTGGGATGTAACTCGACCTTTCTAATAAGTGAAATCATGGTATGGATACTATCCGGAGGCCGGTGGTATCGATCGAACAGGTTGCGGTTGGCATAGCAGACCTGGATATTATCCGGGATTCTCTTCCGTGCCTTGGTAGCCGAGACAGAACAGGAAGCTGCAAAATTACGAAAATGATAACCAGTCTTACCGCCTAAGAAGAGTTGATGCGAGGCGTGCGACGTCCCACATCTGAACGGATGAGTGTAGTTCGATTTTTCTCACGAGTGAAATAAGTCCGTCGATGCTCATTGGGTAACGGGTATGACGGTCGTTATATTGGGATTCTGCATAGCAAGCGCTAATTTCTGTTGGGATCCGCCGGGGATAGTCGGGGCCGGGAGCACAATAAGTAACTGAAACCAAGATAAACATAAGCACAATAAACAGCATGGCCTACGGAGTGGGATATCAAAATCGTGCCTCACTTTGAGCAATCGTTTGCTGTGAGCCTCGTTTTTGTTGCACTCTGCACGTTCACTTCTCTGACGCTTTTACTAAATGGCATTTTTGCACTGCAGTGCTTCCGAGGAAGACGGCAGTGCTTCTTGAGAATCGTGGACTTGCTCACCGACTAAAGGCGTATTCTCGCCGTTCCCCGAGGACTCCTCGGGGAATCGAAGGGAACTGCGAGAATAGAGGGAGCCCTTACACGCGGACTCCGCGTCCGGAAAACAACGAGAACATGGGGAATGCTTCCAAAATGAATTTTCTTCTAAAAATAAATATGCAGTTGACGAATTTACTCTGGATTCACTTTATTTTTGGTTTTGATTTGGTCTCTGATTGTTTTTAATTAATTTTACAATGCACCAACAGCAGCAAAAACCGATTCCCCTGTGAATCTGAAAGGGATTCCTTTCTGATGATGGTGATGATAATCGGAGCACTCCCCGTCCGTGGTGACTCGCAAGAATACGGGGAGTGAGTCCCCGGGACAAGCAAAAACGCGGGGAATCCTCAAGTGGAGTCCTCGGGTAACGGCGAGAATACGCCTTAAGTCGGTGCTTCCTGCAAGGTGCTGCTTCAACCAAGAAGAAATATTGCTGGCAGTGAATCCTAAAACACATCTTTGTGGAGAAGCAAAGAAGTTCTGCAGTAGCGATACGGCAGCACTATTACAAAAAAAAAAGAGGCTCTGGATTTGCAATTCCCGACTGGGATTCCAATGAAAAATCTGCAGCTGGTGTAGTTGTATGATAGTTGTACAAAAAATTGCATATATTGAAATGGAATACATACTGAGCCAATCTTAAGCAGTAGTATCCAGTAGCATCCTGTCTTGCTATGGTAGCATCCAGTCTTGCTATAATAGCATCCAATTTTGCTAGTAGTAGCATGTAGTGATAACGGTTACTCCTGTATGCTTTCAAAACTTACAAACTATATATAACTATTTCTTTAACAAATTTCATCGGGATGAGCGCTACTGCTTTACCCGAGATTACGCATCCGCTCAGTTAATTGATACAGGGTCTGAGAAAAATTGATTAACTATCATTGGGTACTTATTATTGATTAAAATTGAAAAATTGATTAATTATTGTCGAACTGTCTGCCAAAACGAGTGTTATGGAAAGTTCGAAGTTGAAAATACACTGTCCATGACTTTTCTGCGATTTGTTGACGAAAACTTCGGCCGTCGTAAAGTTCTAAAGTTAGCAATAGCAACTTCCTACGCGAGGAAAACTCGACAACTCTTATGTGGAAAACTTGAAACTCGTTACTGCATGTTTGGTTAGCTGTGGTCTGAACCAGGGGGTGGCATGTCGCCCATGTCGGTGATCTTTAAATCGCAAATGCCAGAATGCTTCTGAATCTACTCCTTTAAGTTCCAAAATGCTGAACTAAGGCAAGTTCAGTTCAACGAGTGCATTAAGCTAGACTCTACGTTACTTAACTTACCATGAAGGAATTGTACAGTTAATTTAGGCATTTTCTCTTTAAAGTTTAACCGAAAGGGTCTGGGATAGGACAATCTAGTTACGCATCACTCATTAACTTAAATTGGCTTGAAGAAAATGCTTTATTTTGTTCTTCTGCTGTTAGCGAATAACCGATTTTCAAATAGTTGAATTTCCACGTGACTTGTGGTACCTCTATGATCTTGTATCTGTGCTATATACCTTACAAGTAGCTTAATACCTTACACTAAACTCGCACTGCCCACTGAAAAGCCGCGTATGTATTGAGATTAAAATTTTTCCCGCATCGTAGTAGAATTTACGTTCTGGGGACGGTCGCAGATATTTTGAACGTCATAACTAGACCAGATAGTGGAAAAATAAAAAAAAATCCCCTAGCAGAAACCCAATAATTCAGTGTATTCAAATAAATGACACAAAAATAAGTTGGCTTTTCTGTTAAACTTTATGCCTTTACCACTTGGCCACTTTTAACGCTTTCACTGATCACGTTTCTGTTCTCTGCAGCTTGTTGAAACGTATCATCATACGTTGTACTGGTTTGGAGCCATACGCCTACCTTTTGTAGCAGATATTTTATAGAACTCATCGTAATCCCATCAGCGAACCGTTAAAAGGTCCACTCGCACTATTTGCTCTGAATCTTTGAATTCTTCAAAACTAGGCTGTGTTTTCAACAAATACCGGCGGTTTTTGCTGTTTTAAGCCTTCTCTGAGACCCGTCGATTTGTAGCGAAAACAGGGAAACCATTTACATAACCGGTTTTTCTGATGGAAAAACTTCTCGCAGACTACCGTCGACAGCGTAATACAGATCGAAGGTACTAAAAACGGCAAGTGAGAAAATCAGGGTGGTTTAGTTAGAGGGGTTAGAATGTACCGTACGAAATTGGGGTCTCTGGATTTAGAAATAGATGAAGTGATTCTGGAAGTAGGTTGAGTTAGTTTTATAGGTAAGACAGGTCCTTCAACAACAACGTAGAACAAGACCTGGAAGCTCATATGGCACTTGCAATGCTTGGTAAAAGGATTAAAGTAGGAACTTGCCAGTTCGTGGGTTTGTTGTGATCATTTTTAAGCAAAACCCCTGAGATAAGAATAACGATGGTCCCTTGGAAATCACTAGAATGTATCGCTTGGTTAAAAGTATTTTCTTTTTGCTCTTGGCTGTGATGATGCGCACTAAGGGCGCTAGAAACTGATCTGTAATCAAAACCGTTGTGGTAATAATGATCCTGGGCCCTTTAGGACCATGAATATATATGTTCTGGTCAAAAGTATTTCTTTTACTCTTTGGTTAAGATGCGCACTTTAAGGGTGCTAGAAAGTAATTTTAGCAAAACCCTTGAGACAAAAATGATCACGGGCTCACGGTGAAAGTTCCAGAAATTCCCAGCCCAAGCCCTCCACTCAAAGGTTGCGGTGAGACTTTCGGTGCATATAGTAGCTGTCAGAATAAATCGTGTAACATAATGGGTCCACAGCTGGATATTGAGAGAGGCTACGTGCTTCTGAAAATTGGAGGAATAACAGTTCGTCCTCAGGTTTAGCCGCACAACAATAGTGAATGAATGAATGAATAAACTTTATTACCCGTAAAGTGTAAACACAAAATACGGAGTATTATGAAAAATAAATTAAAACGATAAAGATCGAAAAAATAACAAACAAACTAACAAAACAACATGAACAAGCTAACCAGATCAATAAGAAAGAAGGTCAACAGAGGGTCGTACACGTGAATCAAGTTAATGGTCTTTTTGCATAGGTTATCACTCCGAATCTGCTCAGGCCTGTCCTTTCGCCCTTTCATCACCAGGAGTGAGGTATTAGAATAATTCTGGAAAAGTGTCGAGAGTAACCATTTTACTCTGGGAAAAATTATGACTTAAATCCCCGCCTCAACTCCCAAGATCCCAGATACCTGTTTAGGCTGATCCGGAACTGAAGTCAGGGGAGTAGAACAAAGCATCGTCCGTGTATGTTAATTCTCGACATTCGCTTTTTAATTCTCGACATTCGCTTTTCTTTACAAACTAATATTACATCCTATAACCGTTGTCTCCTACGCATTCCTTTAGGCTCCTTTTTTGTGTTGTCTCAGCAAGGAATTTTCAAAACATCAGAACGGTTTGTGTACTAATCGATAAGAACCGATTATGTCAGTGGTTCGGTCAATTCAGTTGGAATTCCCACATAGGAAATGAATGTGTCATTCCTTCAAAAATTTGCCTAGAATAATCATAGGTGCGTCAAACCTTTTCGACATTGTGGTCAGCCAGGATCCGTGACGTCATAAGCGTAGTAACTAGAGTAAGCAGGGTGGAACGCTTTCAGTTTTCTAATGATTGCTACGAACAGAATAGGGCTGACATACGGCATTCGTTACCTATCACTTTTTCACCTAAACAGGCTTGAAGACTCGATAAAAAGCGTTACTTTGTTGCTCCTCTATTAAAATTTTGTGATACCTCTCTTTGCTTGTACCTCTATGCCTAGAATATTTTGCAACTACAACGCCTAAACGATTGCTGAAGAATAAGTCTTTTTGGGTGTTGACTAAACTTTAGCCGATTATCTATGGCTCGTGACGTCACACGAAAAGTCTATATTTTTCTAACGGAACTGATTGACTAACGGAACGGAACTGGTGCCTCGCTGGCCGCTCGGCTCTATATATACATACAAATATATATTCTGCAACACTAGTTTAATCCTGGTTTAATCGAACTTCCTTATTTCTTTCATGACGTCACGAAACGTCACGGCCGAAGATAATAAGCTAAGGTTTGGTTGGTTTCAACCCTTTTTGGGGCCACACGCAATGGCTAGCTTCCTCTACAAGTGACCGTATTATACAATCTGGAATTGAACATTCCCTGAGCCTTGCTTAGTTAGCCGTTGAAAGGCACGTTTTTCTTGAAACTCAAATTTTCCGCATCGGGGTGAACTTCGTTTAGTCGGGCCAGCAATGCATGATATATAAATAGAGCGTGTAGCACTCTTCTAACGATAGTAACTATTCTACCATTTTCGTTCCAACCTCGTAAAAAGTTACCGCGCTGACCGTTCCAACCTTTTGGAAATAGCCAGGGTTGGTCACCAAAAGTAACTTCGTACACCCTGGAAACTAACCCAAAAGTATCTCAAAGTAACCCAATGTAACCCAATACAATGTAACCCAAAGTAACCCAATGTAACCAAAAGTAACCCAAAGTAACCTTGAGTAACCCAAAGTATCCTGAAGTAACTCGTACACCCTGATTCTTGGTGATCAACCCTGGGGAAATAGTACATCAAAGGATATAGCACCCTTGACTATTAAACACGACTAACGAAGTTAAGCCTGCCAACCATTTGCTACCGTCACAGGCGTAGTGACGTCATTATGGCACACAAACTCTTAAAGACAGACAGCAACCTATTCCAGCTAGAGCAGAACACCCGAACCCGTGGACACCCCAAGAAGTTTTTCCAGAAAAAAGCTACAACCAAGAAGCAAAACCAATTTTTTACTAATTTTACCGCTCTGGAATTCCCTCAGTCAAAACACTGTCATGGCAGATAGTGTGGAGGTCTTCAAGTCATCGGTTGACAAAGACTGGACTCGGAAGCCTGGGAAAACTGCACTGGATTCCCATTATGCGGACCTCTTCATCCATCACTAAGCCAGCGCACGACAGGATTACCTTTTGCTGGCAAGTGGTATTAAGGTAATTTAAGGTAACTAACAGTAAGGAGCGTACGGGTAGTAATAACTCGGGAGCGTATTAAGCATGGTAACTACGCATTTCTGTAACGTGATTGGTCGGATTCGCCCGTGACAGGATATTCTGCTGGGAAGTAGAAAAGTCGTTCCAGCCTTGACGGCAAAAAGCCAGAATTCGTGACTTCAGACATATCTACGGTAAGTAGGGTGAAACACGCTCATTAGCTCACTTTTCAGTTAAAGTTGAAGATTTTCCCTATCTGAAGCATAGTACAGAACTATACAATTTTAGTATACAGAAGTATATACAATTTCCGGATGAATTTGTGTCATACTACTACAAAGTCTACACATTTTCATTAGGCAGGTTTTCATCAAAATCAAAGGGGCCGAGCAAGGCTGAAAACAACCGGGACGGGTTTGTAGGCCATATATTTGAGATAAGCCCTTGTGTTTAAAGGGAGTCACGTTTGCAGGAATATTTATTTTCTTTATTTTTAGTGCATTGTTACATTTGGCGTTAAGCTTTTAGCTTGTTGACATAATTACACAAGTACAAATGGATTAGAAACACTTTACAAACATAAACTGACACACTACAAAAGTAAACAAATTTTCAAACCACAAAAGCAACTGAGTAAAAGGGGGTGTTGACTATAATACCACGCTTAAACCTTTGGATACAGCCTCAATCAACAAATTGCTGCATACTGAAAAACATAAAGCTGCATACTGTTGCTGCGTTTTTGCACCTCAGAATCTATCACGGTTTCCTGATTGTAACATGTAAGCCCATGGGGCCATGCCGAGAATTTTTGTTTTAAATACGCACAAAAACTCAGTGTAAACACCAAAAAGAGGAGCTCGTTAGCCGACGAAGGTTAGCAAAATATTTCTTCCCCATAATATTAACCAGATCCTCATATTCCACCGTTTCCCGCGCAAACGTCTGTGTTCTCAAATCTTTTAGCTCCATGCTAAAAGTAGGTATATACAATGATTTGTATATACCAATATATTTTGATACATTAATGGACCAGCTAAAGTTTTTTCTCTTACCATCAAGCTTCACTTTCACATTTCTTGAAAATTTTCGGTACTCAGTTCAACCTTCTCTCCGTGGCAAAAATGTAAGTTCGCCGGTTCAATTCCCCCTCCCGCCCTTTTGGACTTTCAGTCCATTACCTAAGGTCTTCATATACTCTAGGCCGATTTAAAAGGTATTGAAAAACTTTCGGTATCCACTCTGGAGACTGAATAATAAGAATAGTATACTTACCGACTATAACTGCACAGAGGAAACCAAGTTTTCTGAGTAACATTTTTAGAATATACAATACGATGAATACTCCACTATGACTGTAATGTAGAGCGACACAGTAATTCTTATCTGTAGGCTAAGTATCCTTATCAGCTGTGCTCTAGACTACGGTTATCTTGAACATTACGAATCCATCTGAAAAATTCTGCGCTCCTTTGGTACATTTCCGTTGTACTTCCGGGCTATTTGCTTAGGTCGAATGTTTACCGTCTCGTAACTTGAAGAAGCAGTCACACCGCTTGATGTTTGTTAAAGCTGATGAAGTTTCCGACATTTTTAGTTGCTTTTTTCGGGTTTTGTCCGAAGAGTTATCACTAAGTGGGGAAAGAGGAAGTCAACCATGCAAGGTTCCATATCGTGGCGGTGATTCTAGATATGGCTGTTTGCTGCTCTTTGTTGAGCTGTCTAGTTTGGGATAGTTCTTATTTGCATTTGGCGAGTTATTTCGGTGCTCAATGTTTTTGGTAAAAATAATAAACCTGCCTACCTACCAGGGAACCTTCGTCGCCAAAGCTCTTGTAGGTAGAATTCCTTTTCTGGTAACGACCAAGGTTACTGCATTAGCCCTTCCAGAAGCGTATATATAGGGGGGGGGGGGGGGGGGGAGGGACAATGACCCCCGAACCCAGTTTTTTCGGCTACTAGGGTAACACAAAATTGAGTCGGTAAAATCGAATAGCACCGCTATTTTTCTGAAGGCGCTCCAGCATGACGTATACCGAAATCTCGATCTTGGTTGGTAATACAGCCACCGTTTTACAGACTGGATAAAGTAGAAGATTTCAACTGCTGAGCTGCGCTCTCACTTTTCCTAACAGTTTCTATTCATTGGCAAACAAAAATAGTCGTTAGAAATTACCAGTCAGTCGGTAAAAGCTTTTATTGATGACTGTCTATAAAACATTGTGGCTAGTAAAACAAGCGGTCCCCTTGTCGCTGGCAAAATTTACATGCATTGTGGAAACTCTGAAACGATTGGCAGATAAGGAACAAAATATTTCAAAACAGTTCACATTTTGAAATCAAGTTCTCTATTTGGTATATTTTTTTTTTATTGTTTCGCGGTTGTTTGACATGCGAGGATCCCAACGGCGGCTGTCCGGAAGTTTTCATAGAGCGCTTTGGTGTTTCAAAATCAAGGAGGGAAAACCATGAAAACATTTTATGTCGATCTTTTGGCCATACAAGAAATAAAATTAAACAAAAAAGATCAGATTTATAGGTATGGCCCGGTCAGTGTTAGACGATTACATGAAATTTTGCCGTTCAAATGACGAATTTTCGGTCCAAATTCATTATTTTGTTCGAGAGAGGTGGAGAAAATTTAGGGAAAACCTATACACTGATGACGCCCTGATTGGCACTGAAAAACTGTTGTCTGACACGGACCTGTGTGACAGGCACAGAGAGGCTTACCCAGCTTGTCATTGTTCGGTCAAATGGGCTGGGATAAGCGCGGTTCTCACCTTTACGGCCACACAAGACCCGTCCGCCCTGA
Organism: Branchinecta lynchi; assembly: GCA_023053575.1. Classification (NCBI taxonomy): domain Eukaryota; kingdom Metazoa; phylum Arthropoda; class Branchiopoda; order Anostraca; family Branchinectidae; genus Branchinecta; species Branchinecta lynchi. The sequence goes on from JAKZAP010000018.1 coordinate 17,847,693, forward strand.
TATTATTGTACCCATCTTCCAGTGAACAAAAGGGAAATTTGGCAACCGGAGCAGTGTCAAGTTCAGAATTTACATATTGTTGTATGAAATAATAACCTAACGGTATTTCGCGTTATTCCATTTGGGATTGGATTTGGGTCTGGAGGAATGGTGAGAAAAGGGGAAAGAGTAGATGGCTGCGGGCTCTACCCTCCGATAGTTAACAACCAAGAACGGGTTCATGCGGTTTGGATTCGGAATATATTACTATTCCGAACCTGAGGCGCCTCAACCCGGACTAGGTAAGTCGCTTCCTGAATCTCAGCCGGTCTGTGATTAGGGGTAGAGAGAAAAAAAAGAAAAAAAAAAGAAAAAGACAACTGATATTTAGAAAAGTGTTTATAAGTTTTATGGTAAAATGTAGTGGAGAAGATTGGAAAAATATCCATCTTTGCGCAAACCGTCCTGGTTAAACCGGGTCCGCGTTTCGTTTAAATGCGGACTCTACCCTCCGATACTTAACAACCAAGGACGGGTTCATGCGGTTTGGATTCGGAATATATTACAATGCTAAATCGATCAATAGTTTCAAATGCATTGTTGATGGGATTTCTAACTCTGATCAGTTCGACTACTCAAAATTTCTTCGAAAGCCTTTTCTCTTGCTTTGTACTATTATTATTATTATTATTATTAGTTGCCTGCCAGATTCTGGTTTCAGTATCGTCCCTTTGCCATCAGTCTTCTAAAAGATCAAACCGATAGGTTAGGGTGTTCGATTCGAAAGGGGAATGCATGGACGTCGTAACCGAGACAATGGGTCTTGTTAGCCTCCGGTCTTCTAAAGATCCCATAAATAAATTATTTTATTCCTAATTGACCCCTTTGATTAGTCCGTTATGTGCCAAATTAAGCCACTAAGAGTTTCACCAGGGAACCTGTCTGAAGTTTCTTGTTGAGCTTCCACTGGCATCATTAATCTGGTAGGAAACTGAAGTCTTTTTATCCCTGCACCTTCACTAACAACGAACACACTGGTAGAGACAGAGTGGTAAAGCTACCGCATTGATCTTACCGGATTCGGACGAGTTCATTCTGAAAATGCAAAACCATATTCATCAATCCAGCCTGAGGTCCACTTTCCGTGAAAATACAGAGGTTAGACCCTTAACATTTTCCAACATTTAGCAGGAATCGGCGAACTAGGAATTTTTTTTTTTAGCGAAAATAACGGACAAAGCCAAAATCCACTTCAAAGCCACTTCTGTATTGCTCTTCATGCTCGCACAACTTGCATCCTCTAAAAAACGCTTATTGGAAAGTTCTAAGAATAATAAGTGCTTTCCACTGTTTGTTTTACATATATTTGGGTCTGAAGCGCCTAGAAACAATATGATCTTGGCGAGCCCTTAGTATCCTTTTTGGGGACTATATTAGCTTTTCTGAAAATTCTAAGAACAATGAGAGGTTTCCAGTGGGTGTTTGTTCAGGGATCGACTAAAAGCAGGAAGGGAAGGGAAGATGAGAAAAGCAGGAAAGCATGCTAAAACCAGGAAGGGTATACTAAAACGAGGAAGGGCATACTAAAACGAGGAAGGATGTCACCAGAATTCAATACTGCGAAAAATTGAAAGCTGAACCGTTCCTTTCTCTATTTAGTATTGAAGGCTCGGCAACTTTTCATATTCAAAGTCCACCATCCGTTCCTCGTTTTAGTATCCTGATATCGGTAAGTATTCGAATCAGAATCGTTTATTTACACAAGCTATCATAGTCAAGAAGAGAACTCAACTAAATGGCGCTTGGGCTTACAAATTAAAAGAGTTGTTTAAGTTCAAATAAGTTCAGTTAGGGGTCGGCAACTATCAAAATTGTAACTCACCTTTACATTTTTCTTTCTGACTGTGGTCGACTAAAATCCTCCGAGTCCAGCGAGGGGTCGGCATTGTCGGCAGCTAAGATATTTCAAGTCCACCATTTCCTTCCTTGTTTTAATACCTGGAGAGTACCAAAACGAGAAAGGGAGCGGTGAACTAAGAATTTTGATAGTTGCCGACCCCTCAAAGAAGAATAATTTAAAATCCCCAATTTCCTTCCTCGTCTCAATACTCTCAAGGTACTAAAATAAGGAATGAACTGGTGGACTTGAAATATCTTAGTTGCCGACCCCTTGCTGGACTGAGAATTTAAGTTGCCGACCCCTGAAAGCACTAAAACGAGGAAAGGAATGGTGAACTAAGAACTTTGATAGTTGAGGACCCTTCAAAGAAGAATAATTTAAAATTACCGATTTCCTTACTGGTTTTAGTACTTTCACGGTACTGAAACGAGGAAGAAAATGGTGGACTTGATTTTCGTTGCCGACCCCTCGCTTGACTCGGAGGATTTTAGTCGCCTACCGTCAGAACGAGAAATGAAAAGTGGAATTTCAATTTTGATAGTTGCCGATCCCTCACTGAACTTAATGCCTGCCCATGTCAGGATACTAAAATGAAGAAGGGATGGTGAACTTTGAATTTGAAAAGTTGCCGACCCCTGAAAGAATATTAAACAGAGGAAGGGAATGGTGGAGCTTCTGGCAGCATTGAATTCTGTTCACAGCCTTCCTCGTTTTAGTATGCCCTTTCTCATTTTAGTATACCCTTCCTCGTTTTAGTATACCATTCCTCGTTTTAGTATGTCCTTCCTGGTTTCAGCATGCCTTCCTGCTTTTCTCATGTTCCCTTCCCTTCCTGCTTTTATTCGATCCTGTTTGTTCAACATGGCATTGCAACCAGGGTGATTCCGAGGGGAGGGGAGGTGTTGCCCCCCCCCCCCGGAGAAGGTCTTTGGGAAACAAAATTTGGTAAATTTTGACTGGTGCAGCGAAGCAGTGCCAGTTAACAATTTTTTAGAATTCACCTGTCCTTGATGATCTTTATCGAATCTACTGGATTAGTGATCAGGGAACCTATCGGAATTTTGCTCAGGAAATCTACCGGAATTCTACTGCTTACCAGATAAGTATAGACTCACAGCTTACCGGGATGACCCCGACACACAAATTACCAGAGTGGGTCGTGCAGACAGACAACACAGCTTACCGGAACGTTCACCGAGTGATTCTGGTAATCTCCTACATTTCTGTAGCTTTCAAGAATTAGATAACCTACTGAAATTTCTACTGAAACCCGTTCCTACTGAAATCCATCATTTACAACTACAAATACTGTTCTAGGAATAATACCACAGTACCGCCTACTCCGGTTTCGACAGCTTTCTCGACTCCTTTGCGCTGATAAGCCGAGAAGAGTTCGAAAACGAGTTAGCTTTGTTCCGACATGCTCTCGAATGTCGCCATGAGAGCCTCCAAACAATTAAAAAGTTTAAAGATGTATTCAAAGTCTTTCGTGAATTGAAAGATGCAAGACTTTGGTGAATTGACAGTTTTACCACTAGTATGGAAAGCGTTCAGGCTGGCCAAGACAATCCCTGGTACCTCAGTAAAAGGGGAAAGAATTTTTAACAAGAAGTTGGTTAAGACCAACTTGCTTCGATTGCAGCCTACCCAACGAAAACGGGCAGGCGTAGAAAAAGAGTAATTTAATATCGTGTGTATTCTAGGCATGTAAATAGGTATATGTAAATAGCTGGAAACAATTCGGGATGAGGAAACGGTTGGGATGACACTTGGTGGGAAGAACAAGCACAAGCCGTAGATACATCAGTGACAAAATCGGACCGGATTCAGGCACCTGGGGGGAAGTTAAAGGGGGGGGGGCCGGAATTCCAGTGATCACGTTTAAAGATACTTCCGATGTGCTAAGATGATGAAAATTGACTTGAACATTAGAGACTTGACAAGATTGGCTTAGAAATAGTCAGTTCCCCGATCCGACCATCGTGGGGTCTGGTGGGGGATGGGGAATCCGGAATCTTGGGGCATGAATAACTTTCGAACGGGTGATCGGATCTTGATGAAACTTAATATTTGGAAAGAATTCGCGTCTCAGATGTCCCATGTCAAGTCAGAACGGATCTGATGAATATGTGTGGGGGTGGGTGGGGGAGCTGGAAATCTTGTGACACGCTTAGAGTGGAGCGTATGGGTTGAAACTGGTGGGAAGAACAAGCATAAGCCGTATATACATCTGTGACAGAACCGGACCGGATTCGGCCAATTTGGGGGGAGTTGTAGGGAGAGGGAGAGTGGGAATTCCGGTGATTGCGAGTTAAGGTACTTCCAGTTGTGCTAGGACGATGAAACCTGACTTGAGCATTGCGGACTTAACAAGATTGGCTGAGAAATTGTCATTTCCCAGATACGAACATCCCTTAAAGAGCTCATCTTAACTGCAAGGAAAATAAAACTTTTAAGGAAAATCTTCATTTCCATGATCCCCATGAGCCCATGTCTTTTATCTCAACTATTTTGCTTAGAGATGAATTTCTAGCTCCGTTAAAGTGTGCATTTTTAAAAGCAAAGTGAAATAATAGCCCCCTTAAAGTGCGTATCCTAACTGCAAAGTGAAAAAATACTTTTGACCAAAAGATCCGTTTTCCTGATTCCCAATGTCCCGTGACCATCTGTGCCCCAAGTATTTTGCTTCCAAATTCCAGTTCGAAACCCTTAATGGACACCTGAATGAAGAGTACCAAGTATCATCCCTATCTGTATGACTTCCGTTAACATTGCCTGCAGAAAACCCAATCCAAATACGAAATAGTGTTTCCTAGCTATGATTTTGCTCCATTTTGCATCTGTCCTTATTTCAATACCGAACAATTTTGGAAATGAACAAATGTCCCCAATCATCCCTTCTTCCGGAAAATTTGTTAACCAGTTAAGCCCAAACGTATATCTAGAAGAAATTCCAATACGATCCGGCCAACGTTGTACAAGATTTGAATGAATTGCGCTTTTTGTCTTGGAGTCTGCATGTGCAAACCTCCAGAAACAAACATCCCTATTTTGAAAACGTCACACTCAGGAGAAGAATTCTCTCCGTGGCCATGTCTGTATTATGTATGCATTATCTATGGTGTGATCAAGTATGGTTTCATTGTTCAGGTGTCCTTTAAAGTGCGCATCTTAGCCGCAAAATGCAAAAAAATAATACTATCGAGTGAATGACATACTTTGATGAGCCAAGGGCCCATGATCATTTGTGTACCTGTACATTTGCTTAAAAAACGGATTCCTAGCCCCCTTAAATTGCGCATTGTAACCGATAATTGCATGGCATATTTTACTAAACCATACATTTTGATGAATCCAAATCGTCTGCTTGCAAGTTCCATATGAGCTTACAGCTTTTGTTTCTTAATTGTGTAATCACAGCTTTATAGAGAAGTTTGATCAGAAATGAGAGCTTGAAGCTGTCGCTACAAAAACGAATACTGCTTCCTATTAGTTGGTTTTGAATAACACTTTCCCAATACGATTCGAGACTTCGTTTTTGTATTCAAACTTTTGAAGCCTTCAAGCTCTTACTTCCATGGAAACTCTTTTGCAAAAATAGAATTATAGGATAAAGGGATATCCCAACTAAGATTTCCAGCAATTCCCTGGCTCAGAATGACGATCATACGCGATAATTTAATTGAAAGTTGAAACTCCTATACCTACCAATGTTAATTTTCTTTTGTTATGATCACGTGATGATGGAGTAGCAATATCCGTTTTATCAGTTAGGGTGCAATCTCTCTTTGGCTGACCAGCGTCTTGAAAGTATGAGTGAATGAATTTATTGCACGAAAAAACCCTTTTGGTCATGCAACAAAACAAGAAGAAAACACAACAAACTACAAAAATCGCTCTCTATGGGACAAACCAACGCGGAGGAATCTAGCCACCTTACGGATACCCCCCCCCCCCCATATTTGTACTTCCAATTTGTTCTAATAGCGACTCCTCCCTAGTAATTCCCACCGCAAATACATCGACCCTTAAATCAATCAATCCTTCACATTCACACATAAAGTGGAACACATCCTCATCCATCTTTCCACACATCGGGCAAAAGTAAGGGCCATTCTTTAACCTATTTTTTCCTATAAACCTCCTTTTCTCCCCAATAGCTAATCCCCTCCCCTTAAACTCACCATCCACTTTAAATCTACTCCCGACAACCCAGTTTTAAAATAAATTTCCTTCCCCCAAACATCTTTTGCACTTGCGTAGAACCGTAGAGACACCGACTCAGCCTTCCGACACTGCCAATCCTTCTCAGCTATTAGAGAAAATATTGCTGCCACAATGGGGAGAATTACAACCTTACCCCATTTCCACAAAAGTAGTGGAACTCTATCGACCCCTGGGGCTAATTTCCCTTTCATCTTTTTCATTTGGTCCCATACCTCTCGTTCTCCAATCGGTGCTAATAACGCATAATGAATGAATGAAATGCTTCTATTCCGCCAAATTGACGAGACAAGAAAAATCAGTCTCCTTCATCGGGAAACTAACTTGGTCCATAAGGTCACTCCTTAAACCTTCATCAAACACATTCTCCTGGTGAAAATCCTCACAATTTTCCATAAAATCAGGCCAACTAGCTGCTGGCGGCGTAAGATCCTTTGCACGGGGGTTCAAGGATCGATTAACTTCATCCCAAACTCCTTACTATTAGTTTTATTTAAATTTTCTACTATCTGATCATTCTTTTTTCCATCAAATATGTTCTTCTTACATCGTAATAACTGCCTATTAGATCTCCTTAATTCTCGGTATTCAACTAAATTTGAAATCAACAAATCACCGCCACCACTAACCTAAGAGCCTGGATAACCCTATTTTTATGGATCACTTTTTGGTCTGTCGGTCGGTCTATCAGGCCACTAATCTCGAGTTAGGGTACTTCCAGATGTGCTAGGACAATGAAACTTGGCAGGCATATTAGGGACCCTACCAAATTAACTTGGAAATAGTCACTTCCCCGATTTAACCACCATGTGGGGTGTGGAGGGAGGGTGGATCCGGAATATTGATATACTTTTAACTGTTGAACGGGGAATCGGATCTCAATGAAACTTGATATTTGGAAAGATCTCCTGTCTCCGAAGTCACACTTCACGTGCGGAATGGATCCGGTGACTTTGGGGGAAGTTGGAGGGGGGAACCGGAAATCGTGTGTCATAATTATTCAGAGTGGATGGATCGGGACGAAACTTGGTGGGAAGAACAAGTACAAGCCCCAGATACACAGTTGACAAGACCAGATCGGATCCGAGCTTTGTGGGGGGAGTTGGAGGGAGGGTTCCGGTATTCCGATGATCTCGACTTACGATGCTTACACATGTGATAGGACGGTGAAACTTGGCAGGCATTAGGGACCCCACCAGACTAACTTGGAAACAATCATATCCCCGATACGAACACCGTGGGGGAGTGGATGGAGCAGAAATCCGAAATATTGACGTATTTATAGCTTTTGAACTGGGAATCGGATCTTCATGAAACTTGATATTTGGAAAGACCTCGTGTTTCAGATGTCACACTTCAAGACCGGAATGGATCCGGTGACCTTGGGGGGGGGGGGAGCCGGAAATCGTGTGACATGTTCAGAATGGACGGATCGGGATGAAACTTGGTGGGAAGAACAAGCACAAACCCTAGATACATTGTTGACAAGACCGGACCGGATCAGAGCACTGTAGGGGGAGTTGGAGGGAAGGTTCCAGAATTCCGGTGGTCCCGCCTTAACATGCTTACACATGTGCTAGGACGATGAAACTTGGCAGGCATATTAGGGGTTCAACCAAACTAATTTGGTTCCGATTACCGCTGGGAGAGTCGAGGAGGGGAGTCCGGAATATTGACGTATTTATAACTTTTGAACGAGAAATCGGATCTTAATGGAAATTGATATTTGGAAAGACCTCTTGTCTCAGATGTCCCACTTCCCGATGAAAAATTTGTAACCTGCGCAGTAGTATGGTAGTAGTACGAAAACGTTGCATGTAATACTATGTAATAGCCAAGAATACTATCATTTAGTGTGCCTCAGTCTGGTCCAATCTTATATAGTAGTATATAGTAGCATCCTGTCTTGCCATAGTAGCATCCGGTCTTGCTAATAGTAGCATATAGTAGTATGCAGTAACACGGTAGCCTTGAAGTAGAAGCATGTAGTAGTATCGTTAGTACTGCGTGCTACTTTTTCGTACTACTTCATAGTGCTACTTTCAGATAAATTTTTCATCGGGTTCAAGTGCGGACAGGATCCGATCAATGTGGGGGAGTCGGGGGGGGGGAGAGCGGAAATTTTGTGACACGCTTGGAATATAACGATTGGGATAAGGCTTGGTGCGAAGAACAAGCGTAAGCCCTAGACAAATCAGTGACAGAACCAAACCGGATTCGGTCATTCTGGGGGAGTTGGAGGAGGTCTTGAATTCCGGTGATCGCAGTTAAAGATACGCTACTTCCAGCTAGATGTGCTAGGACGATGAAACTCGGCTTGAACATTAGAGACTTGACAAGATTGGCTTAGAAATTGTCACTTCCCGGATCCAACATCCCTTAAAGTACTCATCTTAACCGCAAAGTACAAACAACACCTGAAAGATCATATGGCACTTGCAAGGCTGGGTTAGATGGAAGTGATGGTCAAAGCATTTTTTCCCTTTTCCGTTAAGATGTACCAAACTTGCTAGGCTGGGTCAGAGGATCGAAGTGATGGTCACAAGTACAATATAAGTACAATATAACGCAAACTATACAGTACAAAAGCTATTAAAATAAGGGATGGACAGCACTGATCCTCGAACTGACGAAAAGCAGTCGTAATAATACAACAAGACCAAAGGTTTCGATGGGATCCCAAAAATTCAATATCTGATACAGACAACTGGGTCTTGTCTTAGCCAGATCCAATCATCGCCAGACTCCTTGAACATTTTTACAATTAAAATCCAGAAACAGATTAAGGCCAAATAGCTAATCATCTGAGAAAAACTTCCTGCCACTACCGCCAATTTCCCGCTTTCGGCCAAACTAGAGAACTAATTGTCCGGCGAAAAAAAGAAAGCTAAAAAATGAACTCAGGGTATCTTCTTTCCCCACTAATGAACATCTAATCAACTTCAAAGAAAAATTTAACTTATAACAAATTTTCCAACTCCAGCCGGATTCCGGTCGAACTATATGTCTGGGTAAAATATGATTGTCACCATCGTGTTCAGCATGTCTTCTTACCCCATAATCGACTATCACATTAGCTGTTTCAAAATATTTTGTTTGTCCCTTAATTTGAATCCCCTCCCCCACTTTTGACCTTTTGACGGCCTTTTGACGGGTATTTACATAATTTTCTAATGGGGAAAAAGAAGCTGACAATATTTCTGTTAAGCTTGGTAGCCACACTCTAAAATAAAACACAACATTTTTTATATATGCAACGCTGTTGAACCAGTTTTCAGAATTTGCCAGTTTTCTAGTAAAGCGTTTATACTATAAACCGTTTTAGCGAATCCGTTTCAAGAGAAAACGTACCGCACAAGAACATGTTGCATGAGAAAGCGTTTCTATTCGCAAAAACTTTTCTTAGAAAACTGGTTCAAAGGGCCGGCAGCGTTGCATCCTGAAGGGTTGCAGCTACATAACGTTTCATCGCAAAACTGATTCAAAGGGCCGGCAGCGTTGCATGCTGAAGGGTTGCAGCTAAATAACGTTTCATCGGAAAACTGGTTCAAAGGGCCGGCAGCGTTGCATGCTGAAGGCTTGCAGCTACATAACGTTTCATCGGGAATTCGTGCCAGAAGTACACGTGAGGCATAATAATGATCGGATGAAACACAAGCTTCCTTCTTCTGATTTGGATAGTCTTCTGCGCGATACATTCGTTAAGAGACGATGAAAATTAATGACCGATGCAAACGTCTGACCTCCCCGTTTGAAAAAACGTGAGTTTTCTGAAAAGGCTTCTTACTGCAGCAATCTCACAGAAATTCCTCTCCTATCCCTATCATCATTACCATTTATATACATGTATAGTCAACAATAATGACTTTATAAGCTAATATTTTATTCATGAAGAGTTTAGAAGACAAGAGCTAGAAGCTCATATGGCACTTGCAACGCTGTATCAGAGGATGAAAATAGGAATTTGCAAATTCGTGCGTTAGTTGTGTTCATTTGTAAGCAAACCCCTTGAGATAAGAATGATCATGGGTCCTTTGAAATAGTGAGAATGGATCGTTCTTAAAAACTATTCTATTTATGCATTTGGCTGTGATGATGCTCACTTTAAGGGCGCTAGAACCTTCATTCGTAACGAACACTCTTGCACAAATGTTGATAAGCTCATCGAAATCATGAAAATATGTATTTTGCTCGAAATAATTGTTTTTACTTTAAGGAAATCACAAAACCCTTGAGGCAAAACGGATCATGGGCCCTTGGGGATCACGAATATAATTATATCTTTTGGTCAAAAGTGTTTTTTTTTACTTTTCGGTAAGATATGCAATGCAAGGGTGCTAAAAATTCATTTCTTAGCAAAATCCTTGAGGCATAAACGATCATGGGCTAATGGGGATCATGAAAAAGTATATTTTGCTTTAATAGTACTTCAAGGGATGGTCGAATCTGAGAAATGACAATTTCTAAGCCAATCTTGTTAAGTCTCTGATGTTCAAAGTCGAGTTTCATCGTCCTTGCGGATCTGGAACTCTAAGGGTGTCACAAGATTTCCGGTTCTCCCCTCCAACCACCCCCACCCCACATTCATGGGATCTGGTCGGAACTGATCTCGGAAATTTGAGATACGAGGCTTTTCCAAATATCAAGTTTCATTCAGATCCGATCACCCCTTCAAAAGTTATACATGCCTCAAAGACTCCGGATTCTTCACCCCCCCCCCTCCCCACGATGGTCAGATTGGGAAACTGACTATTTTAAGCCAATAATCTCAAGCCTCAAATGGTCAAGCCAATTTTCATCGTCTTAGCCCCCCCCCCTCCCCCTCCCAGGGTCCGAATCCGGCCCGGTTCCGTCGCTGATGTATCTAGGGCATATACTTGTTCTTCCCACCAAGTTTCATCCCAATCGCTCCAGTCTAATCGTGTCACAATATTTCCGGTTCTCCCCTCCGACTTCCCCCCCCCCACAAATTCATCGGATCCGTTCAGGGCTCGAAGTGGGAGATATAAGACACGAGATTGTTAATGTAAAGTTTCATTAAGATCCTATAACCCGTTCCAAAGTTATAGATGGCTCAACATTCCGGATTCTCCATCCCTCCATTCCCCCTCGGTGGTCGGATTAGGGAAGTGACTATTTCCAAGTTAGTTTGATTGGGTCCCTTATATGCCTGCCAAGTTTCATCGTCCTAACTTTCTGGAAGTACCCTAACTCGAGAACAGTGAACCGACAGACCGATCGACCAACAGACCAAAAAGTGATCTGTATATGGCACTTGAGCAAAGCTGCCAATGACATAAGAACTGAGCTATTCAAGAAACCATGGATTTTAATAATTACATATAACTTTGGACGCTTTGGAAACTCGTAAATAAGGCATCAAGAAAACAATCACAGTAATCTTCGAATAATAACTCATCAAGAAAATAATGACAGTAAGCTTTGAGATCAAATTGGTTTTGGAAAGGGAAACAAATCATAGTAAACACATCGAGTTAAAATCATGGCACAAATAAAACAACAAGGAAAAAAATCACAGTAAGTACTTCCAGTTCCAAGCGGACTAGTTTCTATTATTCCCCCTATGTCTCACCATCAGCACATCTGACAGACATAGTAAAATAGCTCTCAGGTTGACGAGTAGAAAATCTGGAATCTGCTCCCTGCAGGTAGTATAGAAAATGTAAGTTACCCATTACCCTATAGACCCGACTTATAAGTATGTCTATAGACACACATAAGTGTTGATTGTGTTGATTTTGAGACAATGGGGGACTAACAGAATCTAGTCCACTTTGAATGCTGAGCCAGAATAAGGCGAATTGATAACTTGAGACTTATCAACAACAAATTAGAGAGCACAACTTAACGCAGCACAACACAAATTCTTTTTAGAAGGAGCATCAGTATAACTGACAGTAAAACCTTGTACTTCTTTCCTTGAAACTACCAGGATAATATTTCATGATCTCCCATCATAGCATTCAGATTTTCATGTGATTATACTCTGTACCCACAGCATTCTCTTATTTCTTCCTTTCCACTTGAAAAAACTCTTTTGTAAAGCAATATGGTCAAACTGTTGGTAGATGTAAGTTGCAATGGTAAAAAACAATTCTCTTATCCTTTGAGTCCAGCCTCTCAAATGGAACATAAACATAAACTTCTGGGTCAGAACCAGAACAATGTGCTTGATATAAAGGATGAAATTTCTGAATTCCAGCAATAATTTCATCAGAAGCCTTCTTACTGACTGTGTGGAGATATTGAAGCTTAATACTGAAGATTAAAAAGATGAGATCGTGTATTTTAAATATGCGAAGCACCTGCTCCACTTAACGAAATTATGTGATAACCATACATTGACGGAGAAATTCAAAATTCAAGATTCAAGTGTGACCCTTTCGGATGTTTCCTCATCGCTTTCAAAAATCATGGACAACACGGCCCAACCAGCGCACAAATTCGTCCACTGCTTCCTGACCGAAGATTAAAAATTAAGTAGCCTATCTTTTTTCTGCGTGTTTATGCGTTTTGTTTATTTTCTTCATTTACTCTGCCTTTTCAAAATGGTGGGTCATAAATAAATTGCTTACTTAAGGAAAAGTTTTGCTACTTCCCACTCAACTGTCACATCAGGAAAATAGTAACAAACATTGTCTCCAATATCAGTAACAACAAAAATTGGGAACTGAGATGGTATGGGAGGCTGATAGATAGGTAAAGGTTCAGGAAGGGATGCAGTGTCAGAAGATGAAGTAGGATTAAAAAACCCAAGACAAGACAATGGGGGAATTCACAGTATCAGAACGACAAACCAACTGGATGTGGACTGGATGTGGACATCCAAACTTGACTTACAAACTACTATACAAAATCTTTTCTGACAAATAAAAAAGGCAGAAAAGCGTATCTCGATCAATCTCCACATGAAACATCTATCGCCTAATGTTTCTCAAGAAACAACTCACTGTAGAATTTATAACCACAGTATTTACACCTCAACCTTTCAGGTGACATAGCATAGCATCAAGAACAAATAAATAGCATTCACCAGACTAGGCTAAGTTCTAATGCTGATTTGCTGGGTTTGGTCAGGTAAGTTAGTCAGGTGTGTACCACTGATTGGTATTAAATTAGATTGGTATTAGAAAGAGTTCAGAAATTACTGACAGAATTATCAAAAGAAATTAATAAGGGAATTAAGAAATCATTTCTTCAATAAGCTTATGCAAATAGGATTGTAGCTTATGAGCATTCAGTTGGTCCGAGACAGGCTAACCAAGAAAAGCTTACGAGCATCCAGTTGGTCTGAGACAGGCTAACAAAGAAAACAAAAACAGAGATTAAATTATTTACTTACTCTGGCAGCACTCCAGAACATCTTTGTCCTTTTGGACAAATTTATATAATGATGTGACTCCTCCATAGTGATGAGTCACAATTCACAAACTTTTCATTTTGAAAGATGGCATGACAAACAAGAAGAAAACGGAATTTTCTTTCACGGAAGGGAGCTAACAAAGAGTTTAACAGCGGGAGGTAAAGGGCTTTTGATTTAGATTCCCGAGTTAACAGATACTTATTGGCGTATGATGACAATTATGGCCTGTTAATGGTAGAAATGTTGCCAACTAGTTCAATAATATTTTTCTAACAGAGTTGTGAAAGTAAGATGTTAATTGCTTTTTTAAAGAAAAAATTAGTCTTTTCTACTTTTGATTGGCTATGACGCTTAATGCAAAACCAACCAATAGAAAGCATAATTCGCTTTTGTAATAAGAGTTTGAAGACTTTGAGCTGTAATATCTTTTCAAACACCTATGCGAAAAATATAATCATACGATCAAAAAAAAGTTAGGATACCTTTTCCAGCCAATTGCAGGTTCACAAACGCCTTCACTTAAGGCGTGTTCTCGACATTCCCTGAGGTCTCCGCTTAAGGAGTAGCCGCGTTTTTGTTTGTCCCGGGGAACCACTCTCACCAAGAACAAATAACGAGTAAGAACAATGGTCTCTCGTCCATCCACCGACTATAAATGTTCCGTCAACAATGAGCGGAGGTGGAGCCATTTCTTGGTCGCTCGTGTATACTCGTTGGTCTCCGACTCTCCGCCGTTACACACTTGACGAAGAAAACAACGTAGCCACTAGCGAGGCGGATGTTCTGGCCTGTTCACACGGGAAGGAAACAGCGTTGATTTTGTTTGAGTAGACGCTGGCGTCTGATTAGTGAATATTAGTGACGCGAAAAACAAAAAGCGAACTTGACGATGGTCATTCATAATCGCCTTTGTTATACCATGACAATCAATATGAAGATTGAAATCCCTTGTGACATTCCTTTTTATGTCTCTCGGGAGAACCATACAATGCAAACCGGGATTTGAAGCACACTCACTGAAGTCATGACCCATTGAGTTTCAACATCTGTAGTATTCAGTTTGTCAGACGAGTGTAAACTAGAAGTAACGTAATTAAGGCTTTCGAGGATTACTGAAATTACCGAAATGGTAGAATAGCATGGAATAGTCAAAATAATACCAGTAGGTGAGTGTATATTTTGTGTTTTTTCTTCTTTTTTTCCGAAATGTATAATTGTATACATTTCGATTTAGTGAGTTAGATTTCAGTTCAGTAGTTAATCAAAAGACGAAAGTTCACGTCAACTTGGTCTATCTCCTTTGTCTTTTAGTTCACTACTTACAAATAATTCGATGTCTACGGTGTATTTTCCCATCAAATAAAGTCTTAGGTTTTCGTACTGAGGCTTTGCCACATGGGTTCTAGCTTGGTTCTAGTTTGTCTAGGACCCACATAGAAGTCCTATTTTTTTTTTAAATTTAATTAAAAATTGTTTCTGGTTAGTTTGTCAGAGTAGAAGCCTATTCCATCTGCGTAATATTTGTTTATTTCCACTGAGCCTATTAAACCTGAAACACGGCCTTTTTTTTTTTTTTTAAAGAATCTGCCTGTTTTCATCTGATATTCTCAGATGAGAGCAAATACTTGGAATGAAATTTATCTCTTCTTGTTCTGGATATTGACACCACTTAATTGAGTTGACCCAGAAAAGATACAATTTACGTTACCATATATCTTACGTTACCTGTATACGGCCTTTGGGTTTTTCAACACAGATATATATACAGTGTGTCGTACTTTTAACTAAATTTGACGCATCTGTAAAATCTACTTTGCATCAAATGGCAGTTTCTGTATATTTTGATATATTCTTAATTGTTTCGGAATTGTCTTGTCAACCCCCGAAAGCTTGTCTGAATCAATGAGCTGTTTCAGCGCCCGCCCAGCCCAGTGTGAACAGACTTATCACTGCTGCGCTGCCTCCATTCGATTTTTCTTCCTCAGTGGTTTACTGCGTTACACCTTCTCTGTAGAGGTAACGACTTTTGATGTCCCGGGTGAGATCCACCTCCGCTCATTTGCGTCGGGAGTCGACTCGTCTCAGCTTGGGTGTGTGACAGAGATAGGGAGACAGCAGTTCTTGCTCTTATTTGTTCTTGCTCTCACTATTCTCCCGAGTCCCCACGGGCGGGGAATGCTCTGATTATCATCACCATCGTCAAAAGGGACTCCCTTTCATATTCGGAGGGGAATCAATTTTTGCCAGTGTTTGTGCAATGTAAAATTCATTAAAAAGAATCAGAATAAACAAATCCCAAAATAAAGTGGATCTAGTAATTTCGTCAACTGCACATTCTTTTTTTCGAACAAAATCCATATTATAAGCATTCTCCGTGTTCTCGTTGTTTTCCTAGGCGGAGTCCTCGTGGTGTGACTCCTTCTATTCTCGCCGTTCCCTTCGATTCCCGGAGGAGTCCTCGGGGAACGGCGAGAACACACTTTTAGGAAGTCCCGAATCTCACAGTGTTAAGTTATTTCGCTTATGCCCTTTTCTGTTTTCGGAAAAGTTTGATCACTTCGACCGTTTTTTACGGTTTTTATGTTTCCCTATATTATCAAAGTGATGTTGTAAAGGTTAAAAGCAAAGCGATAACAAGAACAAGACTCGAGACCAGGGGCACCACGAATGGGGGGGGGGGGGAGGTTTTCCATTCAGTTTGTGGATATACTCAAACGGATACAGTCAATACAAAAGCAAAGTTTTCAATCTTCAAAACAGTCGATTTTTCGCCAAAACATGCAGTATTCTTAAAAACTCTCGGTATCTCTGCTAAAACAGTTGGTAAAACGACCAGCCAGTCGGTAATTACCTTCCCCCCTTCCCCGAAATATTTTGGCTGGTAATGCCTCTGATCGAGACAAATAATTTTCCGATTGTAGGGTTTTCTGAAACTGAATTGACGAATACTTAGCCTCCGCAAAAAGTTCGAACTCAGGGTTCAAGGTCCATAAACGTTTATTGCAGAAACGTTTCTGCAACCTATACTTTGTTCAACGGATCTTAAAACAGTTCTCAAAACAGTTTCTTTTACTAAAACGTTTCACAGAAAATGTTACAAACTAGCCATCAAGCTGAAACTCTTTTTGTAAAAACGTTGAAGTGGGCAGATTTTTTTTTTTCAAGATATAGACCTTCAATTAAACCGAAAAGGAGTCATTTTGAGCCTTCATGACCATATCGTAGCAGAGGAGAGCCAATAGAATTCGGCGACGCAAGTTCGTGAGAAAAAAAGACCAGGGTAACGTTTTTGTTTGAAGAGTTTTCCAGTTGCAAAATCGAACGAAAATAAACTTCCTTTTCTAGCATTATATCTATTACGTTGCCTTTACTCTTACAAGTCCCCCCACAGTCCACTATCTATCAACCTGATCTGACGATGTGTGCCTTTTCTAAAGCTCAGAAAGTAAAGCTGGGCAAATGGAATCCGTGTCATTTGCAACGTATTTCACAAAAAGAGGGGTATTTTACTTTATAGTGCAGTATATCGTCCCTACAGTTTGCCTCACATATCTAGGTTTGCCTTTCTACTCACACCGAAAATCGACAAGGCTTGGTCTAGTCCCCGACTTTTCAGAAAAAGTACGGAAGTGCTATGGTACCCTTGTTTCCTGTAAAGCATTGTCCTAATAGGTGTAATAAGGTGTATTACCGCGTATAAGACTTATTACAGATTCCTCTTTTCCTCGGAGCGCGCTGTAATAAGGTGAATAAGGAGAATAGACTAGCGTTCTATTCTGGCTTATGCAGGGCCAATCAGATCGCTTGGTTGGTTCCGCCAGCGGGCCGAGGAGAGGCGCAGCGTCGTCAGGTATGCCAAAGAAAGCACAACAGTTCTACTTTATTGGAAGCTAAAGAAACAACTTTTCTTAACAAAAACACGTTTTTGTTCTATTACGACGGCTTTTCGTCAGTTCGAGGATCAATGCTGTCCATACATTATTTTAATAGCTTTTTTACAGTATAGTTTGCGTTATATTGTACTCGTGTACTTCAAGTAGTACCAAGAACCTTTTCGGGTATTTTTATTGCTCGAAAAATTGTATTACCTTGGCAACACCGGAAGCCGCATTGATAAGAACCTCTTGGGTTGTATCTGAACAGGCGTGTGTATTAAGACGTAAACATCGCGTATAGCGCTATTCACGTTATTACACCTATTAGGACAATGCTTAAGTGTGTGTATAACCGACATATTCTTGCACGTCTCTACAGTGCCGTAGCTCTGACACATGTTATAGCTTTGGCACCACTTTGGCATATAATGCTAAAATCCCAACGTCAAAATATTAGATCTCATTATTATCGGTATGCCAAGTATCTGTCGAGTCTCCTTCCATGGGCAAAGAATAAAAAAATCAGTAGAAAATACCATCTTGCCGATCCTGTGACTGCGATTGAGGCACTAATAAAGAAGTGTATTAAGTTCATTAAACAGATCCCACGGTGTATACCACTTATTTACGTGCTAATGTTCGTATTCTCTTACATTGCTGTTGTGTTAAAATGTTGTATTGCGTGTTGTTGTTGTTTTTCTCTTCTTTTGTATTTGTTTACTTCGTCTAGGTCCCCTCGGGCCAATTTTGATGGGAAATAAATTTGTCCATTCATTCATAAATTCCACGAGGATACGAGCTAATTGCTAATTGATCAATTAGCACACAGAGAAGCTTCACGTTGTCTCTACATTCGAGATCAATATTTTTCTGACAGGTATATCTCTTTTCAGGAAAGAAATCCTAATAGAAAAAAAAAAACTTGTAAGAGGAGCCAGAGTGGTTTTCGCTGTTACGAAGCACGTGGCCTACCAGCCTCTGAAACCTCTTACCAAAATCCTTGCGAACTACATAATTCGAAATTTCCGCTTTTCAGCGCATGCCGAGATTTTCCAGGGTTGCCAGACAAAAACCTAGTTTTGTCTTGAGACGCTAGCGAACAGGCGCGCCGTGGACCGGCAAAACTTGCAGGATAGGAAGTGCCAAACTATAGGTTCTGCAGTTTTGAAAAAAACATTTTTTGACAAATCCAGGATCCAGTTTTTCTGCTCTGATTTCTAAACACTTAACAGCGGTGGTTTTTTTTTTTTTTAAAGAAAAGTTTTCGTCGACTCCGGTTAAATCCGAGACAATCACTAACAAGAAAGTTACCAAGTTCACAAAGCGAGTATTGTTAGGTCTGAAAAACAATATTTCTAACCAACACAACAAAAAAACATTCCTAGTAGAAGAGATTTGCTTTAAGACTGACTGACAGCTGAATATCAGCACACTATTTCCAACTAAGTTGTAAAAACATATCTAATATACTTATAGTACATCAGGTCTACCTTGAAAATTCTATATACCATTTACTAGAATTGATAAAATTCACTTACCTCGCTGTTGAATCTTTTCTTTCTTAACTTATGGCGGAATTTTAAGAAGAAAGATACCAAAAGAGATAATACTTAAAATATTGAGCTATCTTTTTATCTAATTTTTAGTCATAAGCTATAGTCCTAACCTAACAGCCAAACAATTTTCTTTTTGCCAGATTTTATCATTAAGGTCTTCTGCTTCACTAGCAACTTGGATTGTGATTACCTTGACAATGCAGTTCAAATTTTTCCATTTTGTCCCCTTAAAGGACATGGTAGAGTTCGATTATGCGATATATTACCCCCCTTCCAAAGACACAAAGCTCAGTCTTGACTGTTATTTCTTCTAAATTTTTATCCAAAAAAACTTTTCGAGTCCAAGTTAGGCTACACAGAAAGCTCTTGACATGTCCCACACTATAGGCGTATTCTCGCCGTTTCCCGAGGACTCCACTTGAGGAGTCCCCGCGTTTTTGTTTGTCCTGGGGACTCACTCCCCGCATTCTCGCGAGTCCCCACGGACGGGAAATGCTCCGATTATCATCCCCGTCATCAAAAAGGACTCCCTTTCAGATTCGGAGTGGAATCAATAGTTGCTGGTGTTGGTTCAATGTAAAATTAATTAAAAATAATCAGAATAAACAAAACCAAAAATAAACTGCGGATCCAGACTAATTTCGTCAACTGCATATTTCTTATTCAAACAAAATCGATTTTGGAAGCATTCCCCATGTTCTCGCTGGTTCTGTACGCGGAGTCCGCGTGGAGTGACTCCCTCTATTCTCGCCGTTCCCTTCGATTCCCCGAGGAGTCCTCGGGGAACGGCGAGAATACGCCTTATGTGATTGAAAATTTGACAACAGAAGTACTGTCGATAGAGAAACTGTGAAAGGCCTCAGTCTCGCCAATCAGGGGAACATTCGCGCCGTTACTTTTCGAGAAAAGTAACTTTCCTAGAATATTTTCCCGACTGCATCCTGTTCTGTAGTATATTTTGTGTACGAGTGCGACATTAATGTCCGAGTCCTGACATTTTGTACGAGTCCGACATTTAACTAATAATGGAATTGCTGCTGTGTCGCAGAACTTGTTTAGCTCCCTTTTCGTAATATAGACTATGTTAGCTCCCGAAAATTCGTGCCTCTTGCTTATTCTGCCTTTTGTGTTTTTTTGTGTGTCTATGCCCCATATTTTGTCTATAGCCTTTCACCATTGTTTGGTTTTGTACCCTGGACTCCACTTTTTTCGACCGAGCCAAGTTTTGCCAGTCACTCAACACAAACTTCGCCGAAACCTGCAAGTTCGCAGACAACATTTTCACACATAAGGGTCTTGAAGCTTCAAAGCGCTGTTCGACATTTTGGATTATACGGAAGCCCATCCTTCTTTTTTGCTTCTTTCTTTTGCTTAATTTTCCCGCTTTTGACTACGGTGCGTTGAGTTTTTATTTGGGGTCCAGTTGCCACGTCCGAAAGCGGGAAGGTTGGATAGTCGAAGGGCGCTAGCAAGGAAATAGCTAATTTGGCGTGGCAATTAATCGTGTTTTCGAAAAACCTTTATCTTTGAGCAGTTTCATCATGAAAAGATAATTTCCAGTAAGAGCTGCTTTAAAAAGTTAGGTGAAGAGCTTACAGATAACACGATACAAAATGCGAAGAGGCACTCTTAGAGAGAAGCTAATCTGTTAAAACCATACCTCACAAGGAAAGCCGGTTGAATAATGTCCACCTTCCGTTACGTCAATAGGCCTACTGTACGATACAGTTACGTCCCTTACGCTATCCCTGTGTCAACTGCTGTCGCATCCAGATGTGGGCAGACACACCATTTCAGTAGACCTTCGGAGGAGGGGGGAAGGGGGGGATACATTTTTGGCCCCATCCCAGCCTTATTACTCAGACTTAAGATTTAATTGCTCTTTGAGATAAATCTGAACTGGTTTTCAATAGACCTTAAATTAACGTTATTGCTTTACATTTGACTTGTGAAACCTATTTAAGGGCAAAAAATATTACTAAGAGAGAAAATTCTGTGACCCTCAAAAAGCTAGGGGGGATGAATGGCCCACTCCCCCCCCCCTAAATGGCGCCTCTCGATTTGGGGGCTCAGACCTCGGACTGAGGCAATGACCGACTTGCGCAAGATACATTGAAACAGAAAAGTCGTGGGGATCGGCTTGAAGAACTCGGGATGTTTTCGACCTGCCGGTGGAAATAGTTTACTTTTCATCTTTGAGAAATCACTTGGTTGGCCTACCCTTTTATAGCTTCCTTGGACGCAAACCTCAGGATCCGAGGCTGGCTACAAACGCATAAGATAAAATGAAAACAAACACTAGAAAAAAGTTTATTTTTCAATCCAGTATTTGTTTGGCATTACACAAGTTGTGTCTTTGCAGATGCCATGGCATATCTGACACCACGGTTTAAAGTCGTTTTGCAGTTACCGTGGTATCTGATACCACGGTTAAAAGGTTTTTTTGCAGTTATCGTGGTATCTGGCAGATACCACGATCAGACCGTGGTAACTGATCGTGTTACCTGTAAAAGTCATCTGCCTGTCATCATCACCGACAATAGAGCCTAGGATTTTGTAAAATTGGTTGGAAAGAAGTTTGGCACTTAGTGATGTGACTGAATATCTGTTTCCGGGATGATTTCGAAACGCGCAATGTCGGCAATTGTCGTTTTAGCAGAGCAACCGTAGTATCTGCTACCACGGTAACTGAAAAAACGACTAATTGCAAATTCAGCTACCGTGGTAACAGGTACCATGGTTTCTGCTAAAACACAATTACAGTTATCAGTTGGTCACAGTAACATCAAATATTTGAATAGGTTTGAAAATTACTTGGTACCAAATCTATCACATTAAGCGTCATTTGTTTAAGCGTCGTTTGTTTAATCTAAACCATGCTAACTTCAAAATAATATTACGAAAATAAATTAATAGAAAAATGATCTGCCCAAATATTCTTTTGGTTGGAGATATTATAACAACTACCACAATGATAGCTAGCTCCTACTTTCCTTTTATTATCACAATTCATCAGAACTTCCATGGAATACACCCTTGACTTAAATTTAACTCACTTAACGTAGAACTTGAAGGTTTCAGCGGAAAAACAACTTTAAATGATAATCAGTTCAAACACAAAATTTCTGGCGGTATAATTCACTTAGGGTGCGTTCCCACCTTTTACCGATGGTTAAAGATAACACGCTACCATCGTAGCTCCAACCTGTGTGAACGGGTAATATGCTGGTTGGAACGATGGTGGTAACTTGTAGTTACCGAAGGTTGGAGAACACACGTAGTAATCATGTATACCAATTCTATAAAATAAAAATTAAATATAGAATATTCTCTCCTATATTCATACGGTGGATAAAACGGAAACGTGAGTTAGAATTCTTTGGCAGCAATATTTCGACTCTTCTTCCTCCGCCTGACGAGGACTCTTATTAAGAAGGGCGGAAATGTCGCTGCAATGGTATCCTAGCTGACATTTGTATTAAAATCCATTGTATGAGTTTATGTTTCCTAGTCAGCATGGTCTCAAGGAGCGGAAGACAAAAGAAAGCTACTCCAGTCCTAATCTCCGTTCCCACTAACTCGCTAGGCAATACGTAACAAGCTTATTACATCAGGTTTAACTCCATGAATTTCGTGAGAACTTTCCACACTACAAATCGTGGAGTGACGAATTTCTGTCCGCCTCACTAACGTTTCTCAGTAGCAACAAGAGGGATGATTCAAGGGAAATATTTAAGTAACAAATACGTTTCCAGGTTAATCGTTTCAAACCTGAGACATGCCCAATGGTCATGCAACTTTAGCACTGCGCCTTTCTGCAAGAGTACTGCAACCGTCATACTTTTCACTATAGCTGCCTTCGTTGCCCAGTGATTGCTCACTGGTGCTTCTTATACCACGTTTTTGCATTCATCGGTGACTGCTCCCCGACCATATAGTCGGTTTTCGGACTAACCAGTATCTGGTTAGTGCTCACCGGTGAGGACTAACCATACTAACCAGAGTGACGTCACCTGTGAGACCTAAAACGCGCAATACGACAATTATCGAACACCGGTGAGGAAAAACCAGAGACAGCCCGGAGTGCAGTGAACGCAGCTACTATTTTCACACCCCAGTGAAGACGCACGTAGTCTACTAAAAGCGCGAACACACGATCAGGATTTCCCGGCCGAATTTCCTGCAGTTTCATCATCAAGCAAAAAATCCGGGCAGGAATTCTGGTCCGGAAGCTCCCGATCCTGATCGTTTGTTCGCACTAATAAATCTCCCTATCTCAAAATCCTTGTGAGTAATTTGAACTTTCGCCTTTTAGTGACTGCTGAGATTTTCCAAAATTGCCATACAATAACTTTTGTCTTTCTTGAGACGTGATCGGAAAGGAAAAGCAAAGCTGCATTTACCCACAGTGAGTGTTTGTTTTAAATTCTTCGCGAGAAATAACAAGTATTTTTGCGTCAAGCCCGACCAGATTCTATGAGTACCAACAAAAGAATCCTTAATTTCTCGAGGCAAGTATGCTGGACCTTTTTACTGTGATAAAGACATGTAAAAAAAAGACGAAAAAAACTTCGTACCGTCATTCGTCGAAATGTACGAATGACATCTTAGTTATTGTATAATATTGTTGTATAATTCATCGTAATTCTTGCTTATTTCATAATTGTTTGAATCCTAGTTCTGATATACGTGTAATGTGACGTCATTAATCGGAATGCATAATTCGTCGTAACTCATGTTTATGTTATAGTTATTTGATTTTTAGTTCTGATATAAGTGTAATTGTGAATGATCACTTACAGTGATTCGAATTGTATATAAGTTTATTATTTATGACAAAATTATGACAAAGATGTTGATGTTATCATATTTACGACGAAAAATCCAATGTTCGGCTTGCCCGTGAAGGAATTTTGAAAATAAATTGAAATTGAAATCTAGTAAGAGCTGTGCTTTAAGGAACAAGAGCTACGAGCTCATATGGCAATTCTTACGAGTAGGTGGTACAAGAAAGTAGACGAGAATGTCACAAAATCCCCCCTTCAAACCTCCCTAGGATTAGACCTAGTATCTGATTTCATATCAATGATGTATGTACGACTTGTGCTTGCTCTTCCCACCAAGTTTCATCCTGATCCCTCCACTCTAGGCGTTTCCCAAGATTTCCGGTTCCCCTCTCCAGCTCCCCCCCGAAGTCACCGGATCCGGTCCGGATTTTATGTGGATCGTCTGAGACACGAGGTCTTTCCAAATACCAAGTTTCATTAAGATCCGATCACCGTTCAAGAGTTATAAATACCTCAAGATTCCAGATTCCCCCTCCCGCCACTCCCCCCACGATGCTCGGATCGGGGAATTGACTATTTCCAACTTAATCATTTGGGGTCCCTGACATGCCTGCCAAGTTTCATCGTCCTTGCACATCTGGAACATAAGATTGGACTAGTCTGAGGCACATTAAATGACAGTAGTCTTTGCTATTACATACAACGATTTCGTACTACTACCATACTACTACGCAGGCTACAAATTTTTCATCGGGTAGAAATCTGTGAATATATATTGTTTCACAGTTATTTGATGGTAAATAGGAAAAATCGACACAAAATACTAGAGGTGCACCTTATTTGAGCAAACCTTTTGGTATAATTAAAGTTCAAAAACAATAACCTAATACGCTAGCGCGAGCTAGAGAAAAACGGTCCACTGTAGACCGATCTCCCTTAGTCGGTATTTTCCAGCGGTGTTCTGAACCGCCAATCTTCTAATTACGACCGGTTTATAATAAACAACTCTGCTAAAAAATACAATTGGAAATCAGGGATTGCTCTGATAAATGGCTCTAGCCTGTCCAGCACGAACTGAGTAATGAACCACTATTGTTGCCTCATATATAGATCAGTCGCATTTCCTTTCAGTAAACTCTGAGGGTCCGATATCTACTACCTCCTAATTTTCCTTAAAGCACAACTCTTACTTTGTACTCAAGCAGGTTGAAGAAGTGCGGTACCTAGGATTCATTCTTGATCAGAACCTGAGCTGGAGAAGACACGGTGATGTGGTTGCATGTAAGGTAGCGCGTGGCCTTGGGATTTTAAGACGTTTTCAGCATTTTTTACCCTATCATGTTTTAATTCTTTTATATCATTCTTTGATTGCGCCGTATATAAATTATGGATGCATGATTTGGGCTAGTAATTTTACGTGCAATTTCAAACGAGTGCAGATTCAGCAAAATAAAGCAGTGAGATTAATTGGTAAGTACGATACGGGAGTTCTAAGTACTGAGTCAATTTTTAGGAAACTTAAGATTTTGAAGGTAGGTCAAATTAGAGATTTCCAAATTGGTATTTTTGTGTTTCAGAGTCTGAATGGTTTCGCACCTGATGTTTTTAGTATTTTTTTTCGTTTTAACTCGTTTTATCACGGACATGCTACGAGGCATGCTGGAGACCTGGTAAGTGAGCCAAGAAGTACGGTTCGTTCTAGCCATGTGGCAAGGCATTCAGGTAAGGTGGTCTGGAATACTTTTCCAGACTCAATTCGAGAAGCGGAAAGTGTACCGCAGTTTAAAAATCGGTTAAAGAAACATCTCCTTCAGGGTAGTTGGTGAGTGGAGGGTTATGAAGACGAGAGAGGACAAATTGACAAATTAATTAATAAATTTTTAGTTTATTTTAGTGAATGTTTGGTTAGAATATGATAGTAAATGTGTACTGGTTGCGTTTTTCAAGCACGTATGTGCTTTGTGTGTAACCGGTCGTCAAGCCGGAATGATTTTTTTTTTAGTAAAGTTGTTGAATCCTGAATCCTGAAAATGATCTTTTACCTACGAAACAGAGCAGTAAAAACGATTTTCGACAACACCATTATTTTCCACCAGAAATTAGCGATTTTCTTGTTAGAGCCTGTCGATTCTATCCAGCCTTCCTGCTCTCCGATGCGGCGGCTGGTCGCAAAACGTTTGAAAACTGAACGCGCCGTGGTAAAAAAGTTGTAAAAGTAAGCAAATAAAAGAAGTCAAGAAGAGAAGATTAGCATATCCTTATGTGCGAAAGAGTTGTTAGCGGGACATTTAATATTCCGGCAAACTTTGCGTTGTCTGACGGGCAAACCCGGCACAGCCAAAAAAGCGTTAGAAATCCGTAGGCACAAAACGAAACAATGGAGAAAGGTGAGAATTTTAGAAGCTTATACTTCTACAAGGGAGCTAGGTATATTATAAAAGGCAGAATAAGCGAGATTGGTCCTTTAAAAGTATAGATCTTAATAGAAACGATCGTTTCAGGATGAAATAGGTCAGAAACATTGTTTTTTCGCAAAATACATTCTTCGTCTTCCTCCTTGGACGCGCAATACCTACATGACCAAGAAATACGGTGTCGTTGACCCGATTCGAAAGCTCGATGAGCTATGTCAACGAGTAAAATGCAGTAAGAGCGGACCATGAGTGGCATGGATTGTTCTTTGACATTTACTGAAGTATAAGTGTGATCTTTTTTCTCTGTTTTTCTACTTTCTTTCTTTTTCGCACTCTATCATTTTCTCTTTCCTCTACGATGGGTGAAAAATAAACATTACGTTACATTGTTTTTCGAAAACACCATGACTTTCCACGTCAAATTAGTGGTTATCTTATTAGCGCTTGTCGACTCTCTCCAGCCAAGAGCAAATTAACATTAGGTTGTTTTTAGGATCCCAAAACGGAAGTGGAGGGCAGAGCAGAGTAACACTAGGGAGTACTGACAGGCTGTATGCTTCCTAGGTACTGAAATCCAGGGGCGTCACTAGCCTTTTACCTTCGGGGTGGGGGGGGGGGCAAGGGCCCTCGTCAGGCTGTCAAATCCTCTGGTTCAACTTCGGGGTCCTGTAACCCTTGCCAAGAAGGGCCGGAATATCGCTGATGAAGAATCGTAGCTGACTTATCCGTTGTAAACTTTGTTTGAATAAAGGATCCTTGGAAATCACGAGATTGTATCGTTTGGTAAAAAAAAATTTCTGTAATCATCTAAAAATGATCACGGGCTCGAGGGGATCATGAAAATGTAGGTTTTGCGTAAAATTATTTTTTGTACTTTGCGGTTAAGATGAGTACTTTAAGGGATGGTCAGATCTGGGAAGGGACAATTTCTAAGCCAATCTTGTCAAGTCTCTAAATGTTCAAGCCAAGTTTTATCGTACTAGAACATCTGGAAGTAGCCTACCTTAAACTGTGATCACCGGAATTCAAGACTCCCTCCAACCCCCCAGCCCCCAGGCCGACCGAATCCGGTCCGGTTCTATCACTTTTTAATTATATGGTTTCGAATGATCTTTACCCTTTAACTTGTGTAGCCACCCGAATTTCTAGTCATTCAGCGACCCTAATTGATAACGTTTTTGTGGGACGTAGTTATTTGAGTCAAAGCTGTTCTGATGTGATTATATATCCAGGCTGGATCATCTCCCGGTAGTTGCTCATGTGACGTGTCTCAAAAATGGACGTATCCCGTCAAAGAAAATACTGACACGTGAGCTGAAAAAGCAAAATCTGAATAACTTTGCCATGGAGTTGTAGCTTATGGCCAGTTCATGTCCATTTTTCAACCGATTTATGAGAAAACATGTCCCTTGCGAATGGCAAAACAAAAGAAGGAGGATCCCCGCAAGCGGTGGATTACGGAAGAAATAATAGACACGATAAACAACAGAAATATGTTATATGAGCAATATCTGAATAGTCAAGATGACGGAGATTTTGCAGATTTCAAACGAGTGAGAAATAAGGTGAACAGTATGAGAAGGCAAGCAAAGAAGAAGTATTTCGAGGAAACGTTTTCTGATAATAAGGGAGATACAAGAGCCACATGGCAAGTTATTAATGAATTCATGGGAAATCAGAAATGTAGCCAGTCGCCATGCATTGATACAAACGTAAGTTCTGTGAGTGATAAAAATGTAGTCGCAAATCATTTTGGCCAGTTTTATTCTCAAATTGGCTTGTCGGTTCAAGAGAGTGTAAGGTGTGACAGGGTAAATGTTCTCAGTGAGGAATTCGAGGACTCTCGTGGAGACAGTGTTGAGTTCCAATTTGAAAAGTGTACAAATGATGAAGTGGTTAAGATAGTGAAAAACATAAAATCGAATTCTGCTGAGATAGATGGCGTGAATGTTAGAACTTTTAAAGCTGTGATGACGTATATACTACCATGTATCCTTCATATTATTAACCTGTCTCTGGAAACAGGGACCTTTCCAGAAGCGCTGAAGCAAGCTAAAGTTATCCCACTTTATAAAGGGGGTGCCAGGTCAGATGCCGGTAATTAGAGACCAATCTCGATACTGCCTCTACTTTCCAAAATTTTTGAAAAAGTGATTCATCGTCGTCTATATGACCATCTCACGAAACACAGCCTACTCAGTGACACCAAATTCGGGTTTAGAACAGGTCATTCTACTAGTCATGCTGCCATTCATCTTGTTGATTTTGTAAATAATTGTTTTGAAAAAGGTGAGATCCCCCTAACAGTATTTTTATGGCACTTGAGCTTACCCAAGTGCCATATAGCAGATTGTTATTTCTGTCCGTCAGTCGGTCTGTCGGTCTGTCGGTCTGTCGGTCCCGGTTTTGCTAGTTCGGGCACTTCCAGATAAGCTAGGACGATGAAACTTGGCAAGCATATCAGGAACTGGACCAGATTAAATTAGAAATTGTCGCTTCCTCGATCCGACCATCTGGAGGGGAGTGGAGGGAGGGGGAATCCGGAAAAAATAGGAAAAATGAGATATTTTTAGCTTACGAACGGGTGATCGGATCTTAATGAAACTTAATACATGGAAGGACTTCGTGTCTCAGACCCTCCATTTTAAATCCAGACCGGATCCGGTGACACTGGGGGGAGTTAGAGGGGGAAACCGGAAATCTTGGAAAACACTTAGAATGGAGGGATCCGAATGAAACTTGGTGGAAAGTACAAGCAAAAGTCCTAGATACGTGACTGATATAACCGGAACGGATCCGCTCACTTTGGGGGAGTTGGGGGGGGGGGGGGGAGAAGTCCGAATTTGTAGTGATCCCGCGAGTTCCGTGCTTCCTGATGTGCTGGGACGATGGAAATTGACAGGCATGTCTGGGACCCGACCAGCTTAAATAGGAAATCATCAATTCCCCGATTCGACCATCTGGGGGGGGGGGGGAGTGGAGGGAGGGTGAAGCCAAAATTTGAGGTAGTTTTAGCTTGCGAACGGGTGATCGGATCTTGATGAAAATTGATATTTAGGATGACCTCGTGTCTCAGACACCTCACTTTAAATCCGGGCCGGATCCGATGACACTGGGGGGAGTTGGAGGAGGGAACCGGAAATTTTGAGAAACGCTTAAAGTGGAGGGATCGGGATGAAACTTGGTGGGAAAAACAAGCACAGGTCCTAGAAACGTCATTGACATAACCGGACCGGATCAGGGCACTGTGGGGGAGTTGGGGTGGGGAACCGGAAATTTTGAGAAACGCTTAAAGTGGAGGGATCGGGATGAAACTTGATGGGAAAAACAAGCACAGGTCCTAGACACGTCATTGACATAACCGGACCGGATCAGGGCACTGTGGGGGAGTTGGGATGGGGGTCCGGTTTTCTAGCGATCCCGCGAGTTCGGCATACTTCCTGGTGTCCTAGGGCGATGAAACTTGGCAGGTATGTCAAGGATCCGAACAGATTGACTTGAGAACAGCCGTTTCCCCGACCCGACCATCGTGGGGGGAGTGGGTGGATGGGGAGTCCGGAATCTAGTGGCGTGCATAACTTTTGAACGGGTGATCGGATCTTGATGAAAATTGATATTTAGGATGACCTTGTGTCTCAGACACCTCACTTTAAATCCGGGCCGGATCCGATGACACTGGGGGGAGCTGGAGGAGGTAACCGGAAATTTTGAGAAACGCTTAAAGTAGAGGGATCGGGATGAAACTTGGTGGGAAAAACAAGCACAGGTCCTAGACACGTCATTGACATAACCGGACCGGATCCGATGACACTGGGAGGAGTTGGAGGAGGGAACCGGAAATTTTGAGAAACGCTTAAAGTGGAGGGATCGGGATGAAACTTGGTGGGAAAAACAAGCACAGGTCCTCGACACGTCATTGACATAACCGGACCGGATCAGGGCACTGTGGGGGAGTTGGGGTGGGGGTCCGGATTTCTAGCGATCCCGCGAGTTCGGCATACTTCCTGATGTCCTAGGGCGATGAAACTTGGCAGGTATGTCAGGGATCCGAACAGATTGACTTGAGAACAGCCGTTTCCCCGACCCGACCATCGTGGGGGGAGTGGGTGGAGGGGAGTCCGGAATCTAGTGGCGTGCATAACTTTTGAACGGGTGATCGGATTTGAATGAAACTTGTCTGGTGAGCTATCGCCTCGGACGTTCAGTGTCACGTCCGAGTCGGGTCCGATACCTGTGGGGATGGGGGGGGGGTGGAAAACTTAAGAAACTCTAAAAGTAGAGGGATTGAGACGAAACTTAATGGATGGAACAAGCATTAGGCCTAGATGAAATTGACGGAGCCAGATGGTTTCGGGGCTCTGTGGGGGGAGTTGGAGGGGGTTTCATGGAATTCCGGTAGTCGTGAGTTAGAATAGTTCCAGATGTAAAACGACAACGAAACTTTGCAGGCATATTAGCGACCCGAATTATCTTGACTTAAAAACCTGACACAACGTACCCCCGGAAACTTCCGTTCCTAGATCCGAGCATTTCTGGGGGAGCAAGAGAAGAGAAATATGGACTTCTATAAATTGCGAACGAGTGGTCTGATTCGAGTGAAACTTCATGGGTGATACGAATCGATGGCCTCGACATGTAAAACATGCGTTCGAACCATATGCGACCACGATTAGGGGAATTGGGGGTGGGGGGACTTTTGACATGCACAAAAACCAAACGGATGGACCGAATGAGATGCAATTCGACAGTGCCGAGTTTATGCGGCCTAGATTTGTTATTTGGCGTCTGGGCCGGATTCGGCCAAGGTAGGGGGGGGGGGGGGGGTACTGGAAACTTGCAGATAGGCTGTGCTCCAATTTCAGTCAAACTTGATGAGGGAATTAAGAGATTGGGCCCGAACCGGCTCCGACAACGTTGGTGGGAAGGGGGGGGGGGGTACCGGAACTTTCCAAAAATGCTCAGATTCGAGTGAAACTTGGTAGATGGTATAAACGAAGATGCTTTAGGTGGTCGATTTTTTTTTATTCCGAACCAGATTCGGCCACGGTAGGTGGAAATAGAGTGAGTACCGGAAATCGTGTAGCACGTCTAGGGATCAAACAAATGGATTTATTGGGATGAAAGTTTGAACAGTCATGTGCATTTGCAATCGAGACGATGCCGGAACTGCTCAGAAATGAGTGAAACTAAATATCCTATTTCTATTTCCGAACCGCCTTTTTGGATGGCGGGTGTATTTTGTGACGTTTTCATCTACTTTCTTGTACAGCCTACTCGTACAAGTGCCATATGAGCTCGTAGCTCTTGTTTTATTTTAGGAAAGCATTTGACACGGTAGATTTTAGAATTTTATTGCAGAGGCTAGAATGCTTGGGTATTAAAGGAGTGAGTCTGAAGTGGTTTGAAAGTTATTTGTGCGGGAGGTCTATTACAGTGATGATTGATGATGTTTTTTCTTCCCCTTATCGAGTGTCGTGTGGTGTGCCGCAGGGGTCGGTCCTTGGTCCACTTCTTTATCTGGTTTACGTAGATAGCATGAGGTTTTATCTTCCGAATTGTTGCTTAACGTCATTCGCTGATGACACTGCAGTTACGTTTTCTAGTCGTTGTTTGGATTGTCTTGTCTTGAAAGTGAATGGTGTCCTGACAAATTTCTCCGTATTTACTTTGAGTTTGTTATCAGTAAATTAATTTTATTTTATATTCTAGAGTTGGTAAGACCAGTGATATTAATGGTAGAATTATGTTTGATAATAAGCCTGTAGTTGAGGTTCAGGAAATCCGTTATTTAGGTTTTTACATTGATTGTAATCTTTCGTGGAAACGCCACAGTGATGTTGTTGCAACAAAGGTTGCCCGTGGTCTGGGAGCAATTCGACGTTTCAAAAATTTTTTACCTCCGAGAATTTTATTGCTTTTATACCACGCTTTGATTCACCCATATATTTCGTATGGCTGCATGTTATGGGCAAGCAATTTTTATGTGAATTTTAAACGTGTTCAGATTCTTCAAAATAAAGCGATGCGTCTTATTGGTGGATATGTCAAAGGTGTACACAATACTGCAGCTTGTTTCAAAAAATTGCAAGTGCTTAATGTAGGACAGCTGCGGGAGTACCAAGTCGGAATTTTTGCTTATCAATGTTGGAGTGATGTAAGTCCAGAGGTTTTTCGTGATTATTTTAGTGACAATAGATCTTTGCATCATTATGAAACGCGTCATGCTAGTGACTTCGTTGTCCCGCATAGAAGTGGAACCAGGGCCGGCTTCCCTACTAGATTTTCAGGGCCTAATGTGTGGAACTCTGTTCCGGAGAGCATTCGGGCGGCTGAGCACCTGGGGCTATTTAAAAATAAATTGAAAAAGTATTTGTTAGGCAAAGGTTCATAGTTTTTTCTTCTTATTTTTCTTATTATTTTTTTTTTTTTTTTTCTTTATTATTATTAAATGAGTTGATGAGAGATTGGTTATTATTTCTTGTTTTAGTGCTCTTTTCTGGTATGTTTTGTTTATAGTTCATTATTAGTTAGGAAATGAGTTTTATGTACCCGTCCAACTGCAAGTGCTTTTTTGTACCTTTCTTGGGGCGGGTACTGGCAACATAGTTAAATGTATTTCGGTCGTAAAATAAACTGAACTGAACTGAATCACTGATGTATCTAGGGCTTACGCTTGTTCTTCCCATCAAGTCTTATCCCAATCGCTATATTCCAAGCGTGTAACAAAACATTCCCCCTATCCTCCACTTTCCCCACGGTAGTCGGATCGGGGAAGTGACTATTTCCAAGTTAGTTTGGTCGGGTTCCTAATACGCCTGCCAAGTCTCATCGTCCTAGCACATGTGTAAGCATCTTAAGTCGGGACCACCGGAATTCCGGAAGCTTCCATCCAATTCCCCCTACAGTGCTCTGATCCGGTCCGGTCTTGTCAACTATGTATCTAGGGCTCGTGCTTGTTCCTCCAACCAAGTTTCATCCCGATCCGTCCACTCCGAACATGTCACACGATTTACGCTTCCCCCCTACAACTCCCCCCAAAGTCACCGGATCCATTCCCAAGTTGAAGTGTGACATCTGAGACACGAGGTCTTTCCAAATATCAAGTTTCATCAAGATCCGATTCCCCGTTCAAAAGCTATAAATATGTCAATATTCCGGATCCACTCCCCCACTGTGATCGGATCGAGGACGTGACTGTTGCCAAGTTAGTCTGGTCGGGTCCCTAATATGCCTGCCAAGTTTCACCGGCCTAGCACATGTTTAGGCATCTTAAGTCAGGATCACCGGAATTCAGGAACCCTCCCTCCAACTCCCCCCACAGTGCTCGGATGCGATCCGGTCGTGTCAATTATGTATCTGGGACTTGTGCTTGTTCTTCCCACGAAGTTTCATCCCGATCCATCCACTCTGAATGACAGCCTGACGGGGACCTTTGCCAAGAAGGGCCGAAATATCGCTGAAGAAGAATCGTAGCTGACGTATCCGTTGTAAACATTGCTTGAATAAACGATTCCTTGCAAAAAATACATCCGATCAGTCAAAATATTTCAGTGTATTAATAAAACAGACATAAAAGTAAGTGCCTTTTCTGTTAATCTTTTTTCTTAGTCTGATATACATGTAATTCTCACTGAACAGTTGAATATTTTTCATGGAATAGAGCACCATTGCGGTGGAAGTATACTGGAAGGTCAAAGCATTGTATACAAAAAGTGGGGTGAAGGTGTGCATAACTAAGAAATTGTTGACGGACAATGTGACGGATAGGAGATAGGTCTTTTGATAAGTTTACCAGGAATTAAACATGTTGTTTCTATTGTAAACTTGAGATGGGCTTTAACACAAAGGTGGGTGAATACATTTGCAAATTTCATAGGCCCTTCTGACCTTCTTGAGTTTTCGACGTTGACGATTAGGAAATAATGTATTCGTAAAGTCAAGAACAAAATAAATGAGCACCAGAACCTCCGTCTTCCCATCTCTGTAATCCGACCATGCGTAGTCAAATAGATTTCTGTATCCTGCCCGATGAAAACGAGCTAGGGGGAACATCACAATTCGTTACTTCTACAAACAGCTATATCACAGTAAAGTCCCAGAGAAGAAATCTTTGAACTAAAAGCCGATTGGTTGTCTGGACGCGCTGCAGAGCGGATCAGCACGCCTCCTGTACTTTTTCCTCTGGTATCCCGATGAAAAATGTGTAGCCTACGTAGTTGTATGGTAGTTGTACGAAAAGTTGCATCTAGTGATAAGAAGTTGTAAAGAGTACTATCATTTAATGTGCCTCAGACTGGGCCAATCTTAAGCAGTAGTATCCAGTAGCATCCTGTCTTGCTCTAGGAGCACCCAGTCTTGCAAATAGTAGCATGGACTAGAATGCAGTAACACGGTAGCCTTGAAGTAGAAGCATGTAGTAGCATCAGTTAGTACTCCATGCTACTATTTCGTATAACTTCATACTACTATACTGAGATGAAGTTTTCATCCAGATGTGCAGCGGCGAAGAGGTAAGTAGACGGGCGTCAACTGAAAGCCCAGGAAATACCTTTAGCCCAGCTCAGTTTTGTCGGAGTATCCATAGTCGCTGATTGGTACCGAAGACGGAGGTTCTATTGGTTTATTTGTTCTTGGTACTGTCCTTTGTTTAAAGCGTGTGGTTGGAAATCACTTATGGAAAGCATTGTTGCCACTAGTTCTGTGATTTGTCATAGATGTTCGCTTCTTCGACAAAGCGAGCAGAATTCTGCGACCCGTCCCTTACCAGTAAATACAAAAATGAAGCAAAAAAGTTATTTAATTATAAGAGGCATATAATAATGAAGATGAGATTTCTCGTTAACAGTCTGTAAAAAGGATCCAGTTTCGTAGGCGCAAGAATGTCACTGGTTTTGAGAGACAGAGAGACAACAAATTTAATATGTACAAATATTTTTGGCGCCGAAACTCACAGGTTCCGTCACAGAGAAGTGGGAACACTGCTGGCAAGGAGTAAATTTCTCACCTCAAGGTTTGCAGGGCGTTGTGAGCTCAGCTTGGCAATTCATGTCTGTGCGTCCCGTTTAAGGCTAGAGCAGCCGGCTCGGTTCTAGTGTTTTTTCTAAGGATGGATCGACATTTGAGAAAGTTCCACACTCCTGTTTTAATCCTGGGATCGCAGTAGTAGTATACTATTGGGTTGAACAGCGTCGACGTCTAGAAATGAAAATATGTTAAAAACAATAGAATGGGGTTGCACGTCCAATAGCTTTATTTGTTTCTTGATCGTAGGGAAAAAAGGTGCCTGGATTCCGTAGAAGGTCCCGGATTCCAGGAAAAAGCCCGGAATTCCGGGGTTTTACTACGGAATTCCATGAATACTCAAGGATTCCGGGACTGACACTCGAGAATCCCGCGCCTAGCAAGGAATTCCTGGTCATCAGCTTGGATGTCTCCACAGAATTCCGTTATTCAACGATCTTTCGCGGAATTCCCGACCAGGAAAGTTTTTCTGAAATCTCAGACCCGGAATCCAGCATGTTTCTCAACCTCTATACGGAATCGCAGGAATATAAATTTCGAATTAAGGAATTCCAGAGCAACTGCGAATCCAAATTTTAATCATGAATGTTTGCAGCTCCAGTACCAAACATTCATGTCTTCAATAACAACCCTTTTCGATCAAGACAGGGAATACAAATGCCATCCAATATTCTAGGAAGCAGCGATTTTCCAATTCTGTGCCTTTTCTTTGTTTTGAAGCTGCTTTGGAAAGGGATTTTCTGGCTATTGGCTTTGGTAACTCTAATTTATTCATCATATTGTAAGTCAATCGAGAAACTCATAACAAAATTTTAGAAATTCCTCATCGTTACATCATTTTAAATTTGTAAATTCAAGGAGTTAGATACGCTATCTTTCAGTTGCCAAAACGGATTTCGAGGTCAAATGAATAGCTAGGCTGGAGAAGACTTCTTTTATTCTCCATCAGAAAAGAAAAAAGGGCGGGGCTAACATACCATAACGGCTATTTTCTGGCCAATTTAAAAGCTAGGGCCAGTAATCTGTTTTTCTTCCATTTCTTTTTCTTAAGCTTTATGACGTTTGTTCTCGTATCATAACATGCTTAACATTCTAGTTCTAGTGGTAAGCTTAGCTGGGCTGTAGAGGAAATGTCTTAATCTTTATAATAAGAAAATGTGGAAACAAAGCCAACAGCCAGTATAACGGCTAGTTTCTACTAATTTAGAAGCTTGGGCCGGCATTCCGCTTTCTTTCGTTTCTCTTTTTGGGCTTTATGACCCTTGAAAATATAAAGAGTTGTGGCATTTCGCCCCCACTGACTCGTAACTAAAGTGTTCGCTCATGGCAAGCGAGGTGATACAAACTGTACCAGTGGGTTTTCAAGGTTGCGTGCTGTCCATCTGCTATTATTGACCCTCTAATTGGCTGTATTCCAGTTCACCACTTCCAAGCGGACTAGTTCCTATAAATCACCTTATACCTCACCATCAGCACTTTGGTAAATAGTAGTAAAATAGTAAAAATAGATCTTCAGGTTAGTGAGTAGAAAATCTGCAATCTGCGACCCAAGTAATCGGGTTTTTGCATGTATCTCAGTAGTAGTAAGTGAAAGTTACCACTATCTTCTGGATCCAGCTTTTTACTATGTCTACATCAGTGTTGAATATGAGACAATGGGGGATTAACAGAAACTAGTCAACTTGGAGCGCTGAACTGGAATCAGGCGAATTGGTTTCTCAGACAATCAGGCTCATTCGAAAATTTCTACTTTTGACAGGGTTCCAGAAAGATCCTGTCCGTCCGATCGACAAGCGTTGACTGTTTTTATGGCACTTGCCTTTCGGCAAAATCTCATATAGCGATTGCAATGTCTGTCCGTCCCTCCTTCGGTCGGTCGGTTGGTCCGGGTTTTGTTAGTTCGGGCACTTCCACATATGTTAGGACGACGAAACTTAGCAGGCAGATAAGATACCAGAAAAGATTAACTTGGAAACAGTCATTTCCCCGATCCGACCACCGTGGGGGGAGTGGAGGAAGGGGAAATCCGGAATCTTGAGGTATTTTTAACTTTTGAACAAGTGATCGGATCTTAATGAGACTTGATATTTGGAAAGACCTCGTGTCTCAGACGAGCCACTTCAGATCCGAACCTGATTCGGGCACTGCGGGGGGAGTTGGGGGGATTCTGGTGATCCAGCGATTCGATACTTCCCGATTTACTAGGATGAAGAAACTCGGTAGGAATATGAGAATCCGAATAGACCGAATGGAGAATAGTCGTTTGCACGATCCAAACGTCGTGGGGGCAATGGAGGGGTTCTGGAATCTAAGCCAAGTCCGGACCGGATCCGATACTTGGGGGTGGGGGGGGGGGGGGGGTGGAAGGAAACGCCCGGCATTTTTGTGAAAGGCTTAGCGTCAAGGGATCAGGATGGAATTTGCTGGGGAGAACAAGCATAAGCATTAGATACTTTCTTGATAGAACCAGATCATATGGTTCTTTGGCTCTTTGGGGGGATACGGAGGGGGTGTACTGGAATTCCGCTGAAACACGAATTAAGATACTTCCAGATGTGCTAACGACGATAAAACTTGGCAGGCATATTAGTGATCCGCAGATAGACTTAAGGACCCAACACAAAGACTCTCATTCCCGGATCAGACCATTTTCTCGGGAGTTCAGGGAGGGGAAATCCGGAAATTACTGACTTCCGTAGGTCGCGAACAAATGGTGCACTTCGATTGAAACTTTACGGGTGATAAGAACTAATAGATATGCAAAGCATGTACCCGAACCCCATGCTGCCATGGTGGTGGGGGACGGGGGGGGGGGGTCTGGAAACTTTGAAACACTCACAACAAGACCTAAGGTTTCGATGGGATCCCAAAATCTTATATCTGATCCAGACAACTGGGTCTTGTCTCCGCCAGATCCAGTCTTGGCCAGGCTAATCATTCGAGAAAACCAAGTTCAGATATATCTATATAAGCCGTATCTATTTTAACGATACTGACCGAAAGTTCCTGCTTTACTTCTGCCAAATTTCCGGTTTCGGCGAATATCCAAGGGAACTACTTGTCCAGCAAAAAACGAAAACTCAGAACCGAATTCAGCGTATGGTATCTCCTTATCCCTATAGAGAATATCTCATCATTTCAAAAAAAACTTTGGCTTCTAAAAAAAACTGGTTACAACCAGATTCTGGACGAATTATATGTCCGGGTAAAAAATGATTGTCATATACAGACTCAACTTCAAATAAAATTATTACTTTTAACAAATTTTCCGGCTTTCGCCGGATTCCGGGCGAATTACTTGTCCGGGTAGAAAACACTTTTCACATAAGTGTTCAGCATGTCTACTTACCCCTAAATCGAACATTTAATCCACTACAAATCAAACTTTTACCTTAAGAAATTGTCCACTCGATGAAGTATGCTCAAAAATGTGCTATCCCGGTGTCTAAAGTCCGAATTGGTACGCGAAAACCCGGCTGGGATAATCCCTACATTCTACAAGTGAAAAAGAAATCTTTGGTACCGATGTTGGATTGAGTGCGATCGACCACGAAATGGCGAGGTGTTCCGATGCTTTCGCGAAGCTAAGCAAGTTTACGAGCGCGCCGTCGAATCAGTTAAAAGCTGAAAATGTTGATAATCTGTCCCGCCAAATTTCGGATCAACCTGATAAGCTGTGGAGGATTTTGAAACAAGCCGATAGTTGCACTAGTAGGACTAATTCTGAAATACCTGACCGTGAGTGGTCTGATCATTACAAAAAAGTGTTTGGTTCCCGCGATGAGCAGCTAAATCAGATGTTTGAAGCTAAATTAAATGCTGCTCTCCGTATGTCTGAAGGCCGGCGCAGTCCAATTCTTATAAATAGTGTTAATGTAGCTTCTGTTGTATTACAATTGAAGAAGGGCAAAGCCTCTGGTCTGGATGGGATCCGCGCAGAACATCTAAAGCTTGGTTCTAATTTACTGTTCGAGGACATTGCTTTGTTATCTCAAATGTGTCTGAATTTGGGAATGGTCCCTACTAATTTCTGCCTAGGTAAGACCACAAATATCTTAAAAAAAGGCGATGAAAAGTCATCTTGCAAATCTTATAGGCCTATTACTGTTTCTTCAGTATTAAGCAAAGTTTTCGAGCGGATCCTGTTGCCACACCTGATCCGATCTTGCCCTATAGGTGATAAACAATTCGGATTTCGGTCTTTTTATGGTTGTGCCACAGCCCATCGTCTTCTTAAACGTGTTATGCGCCACGCAACGGAGTCGAAATCTTCATTTTTCATATGTAGTGTAGATTTGGCTGCAGCTTTTGATTCTATTCTACATCCCCAGTTCCTTCTTTCCCTTATTGAGTCTGGTGTAGATGCTAGTATAGTGAAAGTGCTTAGATTCTCGTATGGTCACTCTGTTATTACG
This sequence comes from Branchinecta lynchi, assembly GCA_023053575.1. Taxonomy (NCBI): domain Eukaryota; kingdom Metazoa; phylum Arthropoda; class Branchiopoda; order Anostraca; family Branchinectidae; genus Branchinecta; species Branchinecta lynchi. The sequence goes on from JAKZAP010000018.1 coordinate 17,887,248, forward strand.
ATTTGTCTTGGTGATTCGACAGAAAAGGGAAGTTCTGGAATGGTATATTCTGACAAAATCCCGCTTAGAAAAGGTATAAGACAGGGTTCAGTCTTGAGCCCTATCCTATTTAACAGTGCAATTTATTCTGTTACGCGAAACCTGCAAGGAAGCTTCTCTATGGACGGGCTTGACCTGAGCTACATCTGGTATGCGGACGACCTACTTCTTTTGAGTGCTTCGCTATTCGCGCTTGAAGACAATATCCATCTTTTAGTCCAAGACTGAGTATCTTGTCTTAAATGGACAGGCTAATAACGAGTCGCGGTTGCGTGTAAATGAGAACACTGTTGTACCTCAGTCTACTTCGCTTAAATACTTGGGCCTTGTGTACGGTTCTGATATCCTTTTATTCTGATATTTCGGATACCGCTTACAGAGGTATGTGTATTGGTTACGGTAAAGCTGTCGCACTAAAGAACACAGTAAATAGACTAATCCTAGGGCGCCTGTTCAACGCTTTGGTCACACCGCACTTTCTGTACATTTCTCCATTTTGGGATTTGCTAAACAATTCCGAGAAAAGGCACGGACAAAATATTACAAACTGGCAAAATACCTTCTCGAACTCCCCCCGTGGGAGTCTAATTCAGCCCTCTCGAAGAAGTACCACATTATCGATGCTTCCGCGAAGTGCGAAATCATAGAGTGTCGTGCCTAACATATCTATAAGTTTTATAAAGTTTATGTCGTGTTTCGTTTTCTTTGTGTGTAATTCATTTTTCTTTCTTTCTATTACTCCGCTGTTTCATTTGTTGTATAGCGGGCCTCAATAAATTATTATTATTATTAACCAGCTTTCCAGTTTTTGCCTGATTCCGAACAAACTACTCGTCCGGCAAGAAAATGATTTTCACCATCATGTTCAGCATATCTGTTTACCCCATAATCGACTATCACATTAGCTGTTTAAAATATTTTGTTTGCCCCTTAATTTGAACCCCCTCCCCAACCCCTAAATGTAGGGCTACATAGCCCATCTACGAACTTGACCCTACCCTTGACCCAAACAGTCCTCACACCAAGTTTCATCAACATATCTCATTCCCTTCGAGAGTTATCGTAGTAACAGACGGACAGACGGACGGACGGACAGACGGACAACTTTTTCGATGTCATAGGTATCCCTCCACTTACGTTTTGGGATCCCAAAAACCAAACGGCCGTTTATGTGGCCTAGATTTGTCATTTGGCGTCCGAACCGGACTCGACCAAACCTGGAGGAGGAGGACGCGGGAACCGGGAATTTGAAACTTGAGATGTAAAGTTTGTGTCCGAATCGTATTCGGCCACAGTAGTGGGAGTTGGAGGGGGAGTCCTGGAAATGTTGTGGCTCGCATAGGGGTTAAACGAGTGGAGTGATTTAAATGAAACTCGAAAAGTAGAGAGATCGTATGCCTCATGCGGCGTATTCTGGGGTCCAGACCGGATCTAAGCAAAGGTGGGTAGGGGTACCGGAATATCGGGAAAAATGTTCATATTTATTTTCTCGTTTCTCACACCACCTATCCTACTCGTGACAAGTGACATATGAGCTCATTATAGCTGTTATTTTTCAAGTGCTGATTGTTCTTTTCCAAGTTTTGATTATTTTTAACAAGCATTTAATGTACAAATTCTTATTTCCCCACAGTACTTGTTGAATGTATTTGTGGTTTAATGACACAAATTAAAAAACTTGAACTTGCGCGAACGTCCAGCCGCAAAGGGGACAACTACTGACCACAGCCTTGTAGTCGAATTTCACGCAAGTTTTTTCTTCCGCCAATGCAGGTCTCGTTTAGGGGCCAAAAGTGGGAACTTTCCATGCAACTTCTGGTGAAGCGAACTGAACTCGATGATTACAGTCTAACGTTTCAAAGCTTTGCTGAAGCATAGGAAAGAGAATGAGTGGTTCTTTCAAGCTGTGAAAGAAACTATGTGCTTGCGTTCGGGACCTTCCGTTTTATCTTCCGCCTATGAACGAGGCCAGATCTTAGAGAACTTCCCAGTACGGCGTAACTCGCAAGAGAAAAGGCAATACTCGGATTATCGAAATAGTTTGATAAGCCCTATAAAGTTTTGAAAAGCCCACTTATTTTTAAATTATTTCCCACTATCTGTTCTAATGATGACGTTCAGAATATCTACGGCCGTCCCCACAGTGTAAATTCTACTATGACGCGGGAATTTTAATCTCAACACAAACGCTGCTTTTCAGCAGGCAGCGGTGAGACTGGTGAAGATTGCTTAGTGCCTGAAGAAACAAAAAAATCACCGATCTTTCTGGTAAGGCATACAACAAAAATACAAGCGCATAGAGGGACGACAAATCACGCGGAAACTCCACCATTTGATAATCGATTACGTGAATAGTGGAACAACGAAGTAATTTAATGTATTTTCAGCGGGTCTTCAAGCCAATTTAAGTGAATAAGTGATGGGTGACTAGATTGTCATATCCCAGCCTTTTCGGTTAAACTTTAAGGGACTTCAAAAGCACTTATGATATCTGCCAATCAGCCTTACCTTAGCAAAAATGGGTGGTAAAAGGGTCATAAACGTTGGCATCGAAGCCGGAGTTGAAAACACAGTCCAAAGGCAAACGATAGCGTATGGAGACCAAAAGACCACGAATCCGGCCACCAAAAGTATGCTCATCTGCAAAAAAAACATTCAATAGAAAAAACCTCTGTAATTACCAATGCAGAAACGAAGTGAGTGAAAACATTTGTGATGATGGTTTTCTACTTAAAATTATATTTACGCACTAGAATAGGGAAATAGCACAGTTGGCTACCAACAAGAAAAGTACAAATTACGTTGAACTTTCAATGACGCAGAAAATGCAGAAGACAAAAGAACAGAAAGACCACCAGACAACTGGAAACCGACATGTGACCACACCAGTGCTTCCACTTTCTTTTTCTGAAAATCAGTAACCGCTCCGAAAAAATCGGGAGGCATTTTTAAACACAGTGGTTATGTCTTAAAAAGCAATTTTGTAGTTAGTTTTGTTACAAAAGAGGCATTGAGTAACTGCATTCAACTTGTTAGCACGTAAAAATACTCATTTTATTCATCATACTTATGATTTCGATGCGCAAATGCTACAGATATAACCGGTTTGATAGCAAGGCTGATATTTCCGTTTGCACCTCTAAATTTAAAGGACACTTAAAAGGTTCCTCGGTGTATGAGCTCTACTTAAATTTCTCTCTGCGTTTACAGAAGAGCTGGGGCCCCAAACATTGCAAATTTGAGAAACAGCGTGGCTTTCTCGACTAAAATTAGTCAAATTTTCTGCGTAGGCTTATGAAATGGGTACGTTCGTCGGTGAGGAAACTACAAATATTTGGTAACCCGACGTTTACACCCTGGGGACAGGGGTGGCCCGAAGAGGGGGTGACTCACCCCCCCCCCCCCTGCCTTCTGTTAAGTCGTATCAGTCGTTTATTTTGACCTTTTGCTAAGTTATATCAGTCGTTTATTTTGCCCTCGCCGAGGTCCCGGGCATTCATTTTAATAAAAAATAATCCGAGTCGTTTAAATTTTTTTGTTTTAATTTTGTCTCTGCACAGCTTCAGTGGTACTCGTAAGCCAGTCCCCGAAGAAGTCGTTTAAACCAGGTTTTGTAACCCGATAGGTCGCAGACATGATTCATGGGGGCAGCAATGCGGCTACCTGTTCTACTCCCATGGGATTTGGATCTGCCTAACTTCGGTCTTTCAAATTTCAGCCTGTCAAAATTACAATGGGTTAGTTGTTAAAGTGAAGTCTGACTGGTAACGTTGAAATACCTTATAGACCAAAAGCGAGAGACGAGGTTATGTGCATTAATTTTTGGTCATCTTTGGCTATAAGTGAAAAAAGAAGGAATAGAATTTTTAAAAAGAATGGAAAAGCCATAAGAAATCAAATGACAGAAGACCCGCGAAGGAATTGTGCCAGAACAAATCGAAAAATGTCGATTACAAAGAGAGGTTGAGGTAGGAACAACGCTTGAAAAGGACAAGGAGGATTTTAATATACACCCGAAATTCGTTTCCCAGGACAGCAGGGGTTCCGCAGACGCTGGAATAGCTCATTCTAGTCGGGAGGTAAATTTTTGGCCTCTATGCTAGCAGAGGCGTTACTATCAAAATGTTTGGGGGGGGGGAGAGGAGCAAAATTGTTCTTTCAGCCAAAGCTGACTGCGAATCGTATGTATCACTGCTGACTGCTAATCATATCACTATCAAATCTGGGAGGAGCAACGTATTTACAGACTGGCTGGTAATTTTTACCGTCTTTTTTTGCGGAAAAAATCGACTGATTTTAAGAAAACCGACTGTTTTTAAGAAAAATCGACTATTTCCCCCAAAAATCCATGCATCCCCCCCCCTCCTACGTGACGCCCCTGTATGCTAGTGTTAAAGCACATCTGAAAAGGCTTCGTAAAATTCACGACACTCATACAACTCGAAAATGATCTCTTTTATGTTTTATGTTGCTATTAGTTCGGAGCAAATCTACTTTCTTTTTTATGGGCTTTATTTTGTCACTTTTTCGATGGATAGAGGCGTGATTTCATAGCTATTCTTAATTTTCATTGGGATCGCAAAATGACGCTCTACTCCTCGGCTTACGTCCATAAATCAGGATTTTTTTTCAGGAATTACTTTTTTTGCTTTAATACGGAACAAATCTACTTTGTTTTCTGTGGCCACTATTTTGTCACTTTTACGACGGTCAGATTTGTTATTTCAAAGCTGTTTTTTTTTTCTTTTCAATGGGATTGCAAAAAGACGGTCTCCTCCTCAGCGTTTCACAAAATTTCGCCTGTGGCACATCTAATAGTATTCTCTACTTAGAGGAATGCTGTGTCATTTACTTGGCGATTAGGCCTGGAACTTTTTAGATCTGAAACACATTAAAGGCTGGCTAGAATCTTTCTAGACAAAGGCAGATTAAAAAAAAGTTCGCCTGCGGCGCTTGCTTCAATTTGTCACGGGTACAGGCGTTGAAAGCGTTCCTCTTATGCGAAAGTTTAAATGTAAAGCTGAGGCTATGAAGGTACACAAATTTTGATTACAAGAATAATTTCAGCTGATGAATTGCAGCTAGTTTTACACCGGCTCTATTATTTGCTGGTGGGGAATGTGCACCATTGCCGCATAGTCGCAACAGTTCATTTTGTTGGTACCTGCGAGTCGTATATTACGATCCATGAGTCGTTGAAATGAGGGGTCTCACCCCCCCCCCCCTGGCCTGAGTGCTTCGGGCCACCCCTGCCTGGGGACAGTCAACAGACTGAAATTAGAGGATTTATCCAGCAATTTAGTTTAAATTCTGTCGAACCGATAGAAACTCTTCAAGCTTCCCCGGGATTCTGATAAAGACCTTTGATGCCTTAGTTGTCAAAAGTATCCATCAGACATCTTTGTGATCAGGGGCGTCGCAAGTTCATTTTCCTTTTGGGGAAGGGTGAGCCAACAAATTTCACAAATTTGCCAGAAATTCTATCGAATCCTTGAAACTTTACAATTTGAATTATTTCAAATTTTGTATCCAAAAATGAAGCGACTAAATGAACTATGTATTACTCGACACCATTCCAGCAGCAGCTTCTGACTTCTGTACACATGACGAGAATAAACTGAGAGTTCCATGCAAAATTCTTGAAGTTCACATTTCGCACAACTGCTTCCCATGCAAATTCTGAGTTTTAACGTTGACCAAACCCTAAGATCCCGATGATTTCCAAAAATATTTCAAACCGAAGAGTGCGAGGTTCTGGCAGCCGTTTCCACAGTCTATGTTGAAGCCATTGCCCCCGGCAAAATTTTACATTCGCCTTTTGTCTGCCTAGTTTACAATCTTTTCAGCTTAAAACTGTCTAAAACCCCACCTAAATGACGCGACCTTCCAACAAACGAAGAAAACTATGAAAGGCGCCGCAGGCGAAGTTTTGGGATACAAGGTTTGGGAAAAATTTATGATCGCTCATCTTTTGGGATACATAACAAAATGGCAGTGACCAGAATTTCACTCGACCATCTTATCTCAATGCTTACAAAGAAGGTTTATGTCGGATTGTTTTTTAAATCAATTTACTTTTCTGAAGAAAAAAAACGCATGGCAAATGATGTTGCAACCATTCGCCGCAGGCGAAAATTTCGCAACTCGTCCATTTCTCCGCTGAAATAAAGAGAATTTGGTATAAACCCGACTGTGAAATCCAAAAATTGTGCCTTGCTGTAATTTTGGCAAGACTAAGAAAATCGGGAGATTATCGGGAGAAACTTTTTGTCGGGAGATGCCCAAAAAACTCAGGAGATCTCCCGAAAAATCGGGAGGAGTGGAAGCACTGGGCCACAAAGACATCTCACAACTCGCCACATGGACAACGTGCCACAGTGACGACTTGCTACAGTGGTCATTTCACCACACGATCAACTGGCCACATGGACAGCTCGCCACAAGAATAATGTTTTAGGCAAACAAAAGGTCTACCAAAAAATGCGATAGATATTTGATAGCTGACCCAAGAGAGTTCCGATTCTCTTCTAATTCGTTCAGTCTTACCCTTCTCTTAAGGGGACATCTCTTCACTTCTCTCGATCAGACGCTCACTTGTCTCTTTTGCAAGCCTGAGTAAGGATTACAGTGGTTTCCAGTAATCGTCTCAGACCGTCGAACAACAACCAAGGAGACACACCAACCTCTTTAACCCCGGTCTTTGAAAGGACGCTTCGTCAACCCGCCAGGAATGCTAAAACTGGAAGCAGGGTGGGAGGTCACTGCTCTCCACCCCCAGTACCGACGTTTGCATATTTTAAGCTGGGAAATAAAGGAAGTAAGAATGAGTAATAACATATCGACGATTGTTTGTCGAAAACGCGTAGGTTCACTCAAACTTCTTTCGAAAACCAGCATCATAGCGGACACCCTCTGTAACGTTGGCAGATTACATCGAAAGTGTTGCAAAAGTTGCGCATCCTTATCTTAAAGCATAAGTCGGAGTAAATATAGTTTCTACTCCAGCTCTAGCAATCTATTCCATTCCCTATTCTAACAAACCAGACTCCTTTCGAACTCTCTTTGGTTTCTCAAAAGTTACAAACCCGTCTCGACTGTTTCAGACTCACTCGGTCTCAAGGATTATTGGCGAGAAAAACGAATAACACGTATAACAGGGCTTCTAACCAATTCTAACCTGGTAAAACAAGTGGGAGCCTGGTACTCAAAAACTGTCAAATGCGGTAAACGCAAAAAACAGGCACACTGCCGTTAGGGCCTGGATCAAAGTCTAGAGTGAGAAAAGGTCATATGTCCATCTCTGCTTTGTACGCAGCGAAGCATTCCTCATTATTTTGCAAAGCTTAGCTCTCTATTGGCTTTTCCTCTTGCGTCCCGGGGCTTGTCAGTTGTTAATTGTGTCCTTTATATCCTCCTAGGATCAAATTAGTGTTTTCCTAAGGTTATAATCTGTATATGGCATGCTTGTCAGGACAGTGACTATGCCATCTGCCATCTCTGATGGACATGGGATGGAGAACTTTTTGAACCTGTTGGGGACTCGTATTTAAGGTCTGTAGCACGTCTCCTAGCAGTTCGCTACCAAAAAAGGTCCCGATCCAGATATATCCTGGAAGAAACCTAAGTTCATTATTAACAAGATCAAAGGTTTCGATGGGATCCCAATGAGGAATATTCCTTTAACGACTTCATTCAGACTATCGAGTTTTGTAAATTTGAGGCCTTCGCCAGTTCCCGTAAGCACGTTACTTATCCGTGATATAGCTTCTTACCTAGGCCTATGAGATAATTTTTGTCTGTAGTTGCTTACGGTCTAGCCAAGACTACTACCGGAATAATGCTAGTCAGAAACTCATAGGATATTCTCATTGAACATGTTTTTATCCATAAGTCCTGTGGGGGATTTCATTCTTTCCTGATTACATCAGAAAGTGATCGTACCATTTACTCGGTAGTATGACAAAGCAGAATATCGATTTAGCCTTCAATCCGTTCATCGACTAGATGAACCTTCTTATGCCTAGATCAAAACAACCGATAAAAAATAACACGATGCCTACCGAATTTCAGGTTTTCGCCGGATTCTGTCCAAGCAGGAATATAAAACAGCTAGATTGATTTATGAGCTTACCCAACTAGCGACTCTATTTGATCAACAAATTATAAGCACTGCTGAAATTCTGGGTTTTGCTGAAATCCAGCGAAAAATTTGTCCGGCAGGAAAATAGAGTAAAATTTACTGATCCAACACGTTTTTATGGCACTTGCCTTCCGGCCAAGTGCCATATACCGATCACATTTCCGTCGGCCGGTCGGTCGGCTGGTGTTTGCGAGTTAGGGTATTTCCAGATACGCTAGGACGATGAAACTTCGCAGGCATATCAGGGACCCGACCAGTCACTTGCCCGATCCGACCATCGTGGGGGGAGGGAATCCGGAAAATAGGGACATCCATAACTTTCGAATCGGAAAATAGGGACATCCATAACTTTCGAACGGGTGATCGGATCTTAATGAAACTTAATATCTGGAAAGATTTCGTGTCTCAGATGTCTCAATTCAATTCCGGACCGGATCCGATGAATCTGGGGGGAGAGTCGGAGGGGGGAACCGGAAATCGTGTGGAGCTCTCAGAGTGGAGCGATCGGGATGAAACTTGGTGGTAAGAAAAAGCACAAGCTCTAGATACATCACTGACAGAACTGGATCGGATTCGGACACTGTGGGGGGAGTTGGAGGGGGGTTCCGGAATTCTGGCGATCCGTAGTTAATGTACTTCCAGGTGGGCTAGGACGATCAAACTTGGCAGGCATATCAGGGACCCGACCAAACTCACTTGGAAATAGTCACTTGCCCGATACGACCATCGTGGGGGGGGGGGGGAGGGGAAGGTGGCGGAACCGGAAAATAGGGACATGCATAACTTTCGAAAGGGTGACCGGATCTTAATGAAACTTGATATCTGGAAAGATCTCTTGTCTCAAATGTCTCGTTTCAAGTCCGGACCGGATCCAACGAATCTGGGGGGGAGTCGGAGGGGAGAACCGGAAATCGTGTGAAACTCTTAGAGTGGAGCGACCGGGATGAAACTTGGTGCGAAGAACAAGCTCACGCTCTAGATACATCACTGACAGGACTAGACCAGATTCGGACACTGTGGGGGGAGGTGGAGGGGGTTCCAGAAGTCCGGCGATCCGTAGCTAATGTACTTCCAGTTGGGCTAGGGTGATAAAACTTGGCAGGCATCTCAGGGACCCTACCAGATTAACTTGGAAACAGTTGCTTGCCCGATCTGACTATCGTGGGGGGGAGGGGGAGACGGCAGAATCCGGAAATTAGTGGCATGCATAACTTTCGAATGGGTTAACGGATCTTAATGAGACTTGATATCTTGAAATACCTCATGTCTCAGCATGTCCTATTTCAAGTCCGGACCGGATCCGCTGAACTGGGGGGGGGGGGGTCGGAGGGGGATAAGCGGACATCTTGTGACTCGCATAGAGTGGAGCGATCAGGATGAAACTTGGTGGGAAGTACAGGCACAAGTCCTAGGTGCATCAGTGACAGAATCGGACCGGATTCGGGACCGGGGGGGGGGGGGGGAGAGCTGTAGGGTGTGTCCGGAATTCCGATGATCATGAGTTAAGGTATTTCCAGATGTGCTAGGACGATAAGACTATGCTGGAGCATTTGAAACTTGACATCATTGGGTATTAGACATCGTCACTCTCTGATCCGACCATCCCTTAAAGAACTCATCTTAACCGCAAGTACAAAAAATAATTTTAAGCAAAATGTACTTTTTCACGGTTGCCATGAGCACATGATCCTCTTTGCCTCAAGGGTTTCGCTTGGAAATTAACAAATAAAAAAAAAAAAAAAAAATACTTTTTACCATCACTTCCATCTGACCCAGTCTTGCAAGTGCCATATGAGCTTCCAGCTCTTGTTTCTTCCTATTTTGATACTCTAACTATTTCAGACGAAACTTCTTCCGACAAATTATTTCCGGCTTTTGACGGATTGTGGACGAACGAATTACCAAAAAACGTTATGGATTGAGGTTCTTCTTACCCATACCACAGCTCTAGTCGACTTCAGAATTAGCTTTACCGAATTTCCGGTTATCGTCAGATTCCTTGGCGAAATAATTCTTCGGCGATATAATATTAAGATATGTATAATATAATAAAGTTCAGATATGGATCCAGCGTATGTAACCTCTACATCTTGTCTAGCGAGAAAGGATCCACCATACCTTCTTACACCTAAATCATTTTTTTTCCCCTCAACTTGAGACCAGTCTCACGTCCCTACGCGTAGGGCTAGGAGCCCATCTACGAACTTGACATATACTTTGACCCAAAATATCCTCTCTCGACATTTGAACAAATATCTCAACCTCTCTGAGAACTACCGTGCTAACAGGTAGACAGAAAACTTTGCGGAATCGGAGTTTCCCGTCACCTACGTTTTGGAATCCCAAAGATTCTTCGAGTATACAACCTGTTTCTGATTTTAAGTCTTTATCTGATCATATTAGGGACACGACGAAACTAACTTGAAAATAGTCACTTCCCCGATCCGACCAACGTGGGGGGAATGGAGGGAGGGGGGATCCCGAATATTGAGGTATGTATCATTTTTGAACGAGAAATCGGATCTTAATGAAGCTTGGTATTTGGAAAGATCTCGTGTCTCAGACGGTACGTTTCAAATTCGGAACGGATCCGGTGAATTTGGGGGGAGTTTGAGGGGGGGAGCCGGAAATCGTGTGACATGGATACAGTGGACGGATGGGATGAAAACTGGTGGGAAGAACAAGCACAAGCACAATCCCTAGATACATAGTTGACAAGACCGGACGGGATCCGGAAACTGTCCCCCATAGTTGGAGGGAGGGCTCCGAAATTCCCGTGATACCGAGTAAAGATGCTTCCAAATGTGCTAGGACGACGCAACTTGGCCGGAATATCAGGGACTCGACCATTTTAACTTAAGAACAGTAGTTTCTCCGATTTAACCATCGTAGGGGGCGGGGGGGGGGGGTGGAGGAAGGGGGAATCCAGAATCTTCAGGTATGTCCAAGTTTGAACGGGTTATCGGATCTTAATGAAACTTTATATTCGGAAAGAATTTATGTCTCAAACATCCCATTTCAAGTGCGGCCAGAGTCCAATCATTGTGGGGGGGATTGGGGGGGGGGGGTATTTTCCAACGCGCTTAGAGTGTAGCGATGAGATGACACTTGATGGTGGGAAGAACAAGCATAAGCCCTAGATACATCAGTGGCAGAACCGGACCGGATTCGGGCACTCTGGGGGGAGTTGGAGGGGGGAGTTCCAAATTCCGCTGTTAATGATGTAAGGTAGTTCCAAATGTGCTAGGACGATAAAACTTGGCTTGAACATTAGAACTTGACAAGATTGGCTTAGAAATTTTCACTTCCCAGATCTGACCATATCTTAATCTTAACCGCAAAGTATACAAATACTTTTAAGCAAAATATGCATTTTATGATCCCCATGAGCCCATGATAGCTTGTGCCTCAAGGGTTTTGCTTACAAATGAATCACTAGCACCTTTAAAGTTCAAATCTTAACCGAAAAGTCAAAAAAATACTTTTGACCAAACCATATATATTACTGATTCTAAAGGGCCCAGGATCGTTTTTGCTTCAATGGTTTGACTTTAGTTTGAATTTCTAGCGCCCATAAGGTGCGCATCATCTCAGCCAAATGCAAAAATAAAATACTTTTTACCAGACGATACGTTCCCATGATTTCCAAGGTGACGTGATCATTCTTATCTTAAGTGTTTTCTTACAAACCCACGAATTGGCAAATTCCTACTTTCATCCTCTTACCCAGTCTTGCAAGTGCCATATGAGCTTCTAGCTCTTGTTTTACCCTCCCAGGCTGTGAAGTCATCGTCAACGTGACTTTTGGAAAAATGGGGGATCATTTTTTGCTATGCTGAAGGCAATTTGCTCAATTTTTCTCAGGCAATTCGTCCCTGAGAAATGGATCCCCCATTGATGGTCCTTCATTTTACCAGTAGAAGATGCCCGTGTAAATGAAGTATGTGGATACCCAGACGACCTTGTTACATTCTAGGGTTTCGCTTACTGACAGGGAAGCTTTATCCTCCAATTCTGGGTAGTTTCCAATGCCTCCCCTCCCCTACCGTCTTCCGTGCTTCGGTCTGAGAGGAATACTATAAGCAATCAATTTTCTCCATATCCTGCTTATTCTTCTACCCAATTTTACGTAGTTTCATCCAATTATTTATTTCTGGTTATATCTTGTAAGTGTATTAGTTAATTTGTTTCGTGTCTGTGTATTTCGTAAATTTGTATTCATCTCTAGCTTTTAGCTATTTGGATTAAACTTGATTGATTGATTGAGAGCCTGGAGGGTGAAATCTTTCGTGAGGCTAGTAAATAAAGATACTACGTCGATGCTTCCCTTTTGGTTTTCTTGGGTAACGGGGTACTTTCGCAGTTCTTGGACGAAGTCAGCAGAGTTCTTTATGTAGTAAGTAAGTAAGTAATTTATTTCTGACCCGCCATTTGAAAAGCGGAGTATGTAAAATAAAATAAAAGAATTAAATAAAACACCAGAAATACATTATTTCATTGATCGGCCAGAAAAGAATGTAGAGTGTCATCTGCTGGCTGGGCCCTGTTGTCCATGTTTAGCAGAACCGACAAAATTTCCAAAAGTGTGACGCTTGCATAAACGCTCCGTTGTAGCATGATTTAGTATAATGTTAGCACATGTCTATCTATCTAGAAGTGGCCTGATCAGTGTGGCATATTACAGAAATCTGTCTAGTTTCTTCGTGGCTGTCATTGGTGACTATTGGGCGGAGGAGTCGTCCTGCTTCATGTACTTTTACGACTCCGTACAAACGAGCGACTACTGGTCCAGTAACAGTCACAGACTATTTCTGAAATTTTGATAGAGGGAGTTTTTTCAACCAGGTTTCAAACCTTTTTCTCAATTGTTGGTGTTGGATCTGCTGTTATCTGAGCGCGGACGTCCTTAGCCTCTTTTTTTGTTGCATGCTGCAGGTCCACTTCTCGGCCGATTTCGGACTGATTCTTTCTACATCCGTTTTAGCACTGCAGCGCTTCCGAGGAAGACGGCAGCACTTCTCGAGAATCACGGACTTGCTCCCCGACCAAGTTCATGCTTCCCTGCAAGATGCTGCAGCGCTGCCGCTTCAACCAAGAAGAAAGTGAATCCAAAAACGTATATTATGCAAAAGCAAAGAAGTGCTGAAGCAGCGATGCGGCAGCGCTATTGCAACGAAAACGAGGCTCTTGTCTGCCAGAAGGCTTTGGATTTTCTCATCGTATTCAGCGTGGTCAAAGACGACGATGGAGTTACCTTCATTGGCTTTTGTTGTGATGGTGGAGTCATCGTCCTTTAATTTCTTCAAAGCTTGGAGTTCTTCATTTGGGAGGTTTGATTTTAGCACAGTGTCGATCCGAGACTGGAGTAGACTAAAGGGCGACATCTACCCTTGCTTTATCAAAATCGTCTACTTTTGTGTCTTTGTAACTTGCGATGAGCTCTTCTACCGGTGGCTCTCGAGGCGTAATGAATGAATGATTGTATTCCCAATAAAGCCCAAGGGCCATTGCGGGAAACATAACACAATAATAAACACACAATATCATACACCCCAACAACAAACCAAAAAATCAACTTCTATAAAAAATAGTTCACGGTGGACCATACCTAGCTTCAGGAATCATTCAGGTGATAAAGCGTTCATTTCCGTCAGAGATAATGTTTTAGTACTAAAATTCAATACAGATGGATCCACGTAAAACTTTTGGTTTGAAAGCCTGAGAGCCAGTGGGATTCTTGTACTGTGATCGAAATGAAATCACAGCATCAGCTTTAACTCCAAGCAACTATCTCAAACGAGTTCACCAAATCAGATACTTGAGATTAAGCTAGAATCTTCATTTCTTTACGTCCATTTTCCAGTTTGAGCGGATTTACTCTAAAGAGGACCTTTGCAAGAAGGGCCGAAATATAGCTCTAATAAAATTCAGATGACGTTGCACTGTCAAAATATTTTTACAGTTCCCCTCTGTGATCATAACTGAGCGGCGAAAAATCAGGATATCGTACTTCAAGTACTGCTAGTTTCTTCTGAGAGATGAGACCTCAGTTTGTAATCTTAATCGTGTTTTTGAACTCGCATTACGCTGGAACAAAATCAAAAAAAAATCGACGGCGTGCTGCTAGAAATGTGCGTGGGTACCCATTGGCCATACGGTGACTTCCTTACTATTTAGACAACCCGGGTAGATGCAGTTGTATTGATGTACGTGTGTTACGTCATTTTCCTCTTTGTCTTATTTCTTTAGATACTCCGTGTTTTTCACTTTGTTGTTCACGGGAAAAAAACTTAAAGCACTAACATAAAAAATTAACATTCAGCCTAAAGCTTACGAAATCTTTTACAGTAAATGCATTTTGTAGAGTCTTTCTGGCCCTTTTTTTGCAATATATTATTATTATTGTTTTTGTTACTCCAAATTTCGCAGTCAGATGCAAGTTTTTTCATTCGCTGCGACATTTTTACTCATCTCATTCAGGCTTCCCATGGTGAAATGAACACTCTTGATGACTTTCGGTTTGTTCTAACTCCACTTAGTAGTTACTGGGAAGTAACTACGCGTGACGTTACAAATTAACTGTTGAAACCACCTTTCCTGGAACGGTCGAAGTTACTACGGGACGAGATAACGCATAATACTTGTGACAAGACACCGGTACTGCAAGGGGTAGATTGAGTTCTTATTGCAAACGAACAGCTTAACAATTACACGAAATTGAACTTCTAATACGCAGCCTTGCCAGTCACTTTAGCCATTATTCTTTGTCTCCATTCCGGTTGTCTTTCCCAGAGCAAAATAGCACTAGATAGTAGCGCCAAGACTTGACAAAATTGACACACACTCGAATAGCAGCGATACTAGCACCATTAGCGATAGAGAATGCCCCTATTGAAACTCATTTAGTCGTTCACCAACGCTGGCTCCAAGAACTTCATATTCCAAAAATAGCAAAAAAATGATACAGTCTCCATTGTTCCCTTGGTGTGTGCATGCCGCACATTTGTTCTACTAGAAATTTAAAAACCTGCAAGTTTGTGTCGCTTTAAATGCCACAAGCGTAGTTGGCGGCGCTACGAGTATGGCCCGTTTGGAAAGCATGGGAAGCATAGTCTTGGCGCTACTCCCTAGTGTTATTTGCTCTGGTCTTTCCGGTTGCTAAATCCTCATTTTAACATAAGTTATTTCCTTGGAATTGCTATAGTCTTTCCTATTCCCATGCACAAAAGCACAACTCTTACAAGAAACGATCTGTTCACAATAAATGGTTCAGAAATACCCTTTTTGGAAAATGTTAGAACTTATCTCATGGAATAAGCAATTTTTCTTGTAGGCGCTTGTCATCTCTATTCAGACCTCCCGTTCTTTGAAGCGGAGATTGGACGCCAAATATTTTAATAACGTGTTGAGTGGCACAAGTTGGTTAAAAATGGAAAATATAATATAAGGAAAAGGATTCTTAAACACAAGGTAAATCTGTCAGCCTAGAAAAGTTTCGAAGATGAAAAGATTTTCTAAAGCATTAGTTTTTGAAGGCTAGAGAGGAAACTCTCTTCACTAAGAGGAAAAGGACTCGGGCCCAAAAGCGCTCAAACGTCATAGTTGCAAAACGAAACAATGGCGAAGGGCGAAGATTTCGGAAGCTAACAATTCCATGGGGTAGCTAGGAAGGACAGAAAAGGCAGAATGAGTCTTTTAAGCACAACGTTTTGTCTTGATCAAGAATCGATGGATCGAAATTCGAGAATCTGGAAGCCAATGACGTCAAAGTTGGTGTCAAAAGTCGGAAATGTTCTTCAGCCAATGGCGTATATTGACAATTTCATTCTGTGGGTTTTGGGACATTAAAAAAGGAAAGAAAAGAACTGCAATATAATTATGGAGCATGACAGATCTTTTAAGGATCTTATTCGCTCCGAAATATATGTTAAGGTTATTCAGACTGTCTCTGTCGCAAATTTTATCATCAGAGACCTCCCGAACAACCTTTTTTTTTAGCGCCTTAAGTGGAAATCAGAGAAAAATAACACTACAGAGTAGCGCCAAGACTTGACAAAACTGACACACACTCGAATAGAATGGACACTAGCACCACTAGCGATATAGAACGTCCCTACTGAAATAATCAGTCTTTCACCAGCGTTGGCTCCAATAACTTCATATCCTGCACATAGCACAAAAATTATGCAGCCTCCATTGTTTCCTTGGTGTGTGCAAACCGCACCTTTGCTTTACTAGAAATTCCTGATCCCGAAATTTTATCTCGCTTTAAATGCTGCAAGCTTTCTGGGTTGGGGCTATGAGAATGACCCGTTTGCAAAGCACTGAAAGCATAGATATTGGCGCTGCTCCCTAGTGTAATTTGGTTTGGTAGAAATGGACATTTTGTAGTTGGCTATACTTATCGCGACCCACAATAAAAAAAAGTGCCAAGAAGTCGCCGTAATAATTACAGACACTTGAAATTCGTGTACTAAAGTCATCAGTACCAGTCAAGTCATCAGATTGATCAGTAAGCCGTTTATTTGGTTTACTCCCAAAAACGTGTTGTGTTAATCAACGACTTCCATAATCTTTCATTCGAAGAGAAGAAGCTAAAGGCCAGGTAAAAATCAACTGAAAACACAAATGAAGTTATGTGTGCTCCAACAATAAAATTACACTTTGTCTCACTTTACTGCCCCTGTTCACTTCTCAAGATGGCCTTTGAGGAGTGAAATTTTAACTCTTTCCGACCCGTTAAAGTTCAAAGGGCACATCAAACTACCCCAATCCCACTCTGTAACAACCTAGGAACAATGCTTACCCCCTAGATCAGCAGCTTTTTCAACAGTTTCCTCTCTGTGATATTTCATTGCTTAATTTTTTGGGCCAGTACATGCTCAATTTACTAGCTTGGACAAAGATAAAAGTGTTGTTTCTTATAATACTTAGTAGATCTTTATTTTATGCATAACTCAGCTTGTATAGTTCAGATTTGAATAGGTTGTTTATTTTTTAATGATTTTTGAGGCTATGTTATTTTTTATAAGCGGATATCCTGGTACATTTTATAAAGCAAGCTAATCAAGCTTCACAACACTATTCCACAAAGAAAAACTTTTAACAGGCACTTTAGGCCACGGAACTTCTGATGAAAGACTAGAACAATCAGGTAAACTGCATCTGCGGCTTGACTTCGGTGACATCTCAACCTTTTCTATCAAGCATTGCTGGTAGTTTTTGAATTTCCTGCCACGGTATCCCAGCTCCTAAGATCTGGATCGCCGAAATGCCAGAGAGGTAAAGACAAGGGATAACAAGAAAACGGCTGATTTTCGTAGCGCCTTCTAAAGGAAGTCGGAAATGTTTATTTGTGAAGGATTTAATACAAAGTAAAGCATTAGAAGTGTCCATTGTGCTTTAACCCTTTCCGACAGTTCAAAGTCGCGTGGTTTAGTGTTGGGCGGTATTCGATACGATAATTGAAATATCGATAATATTGAAAAATATAGATATTTCGATATTGACTTTTCAAATATCGATATTTTCGATAGTTGTATTACGATTTGCAACAGCTCTATCATTCGGGATTTTCAGAATAAAAGAACAGATAGGGATTTAAAACTTGATTTTGACTGGGCAAGAAAAACAGACTGGGAAGGAAAAGCGCGGAAATGCTACTATTTCTAAATGGGATTGTTTGATTTTGTTTTTTAGTTCTGTTTTTGCCTTGCTAATATTTTTTGTCCATGAAAAAAGTAGCAATATAAACAGTTTCAAATATCGGTTTACGATAATCGAAATATCGATAATCGAATTTGAGAATTCCTGAATATCGCCCAACATTAGGACGTGGTTGTCGTTCTGCGTGAAGATACTGGGATGAATCACAAAGCCCGTCATAGCTGTTGACGTAAGCAATCAAACAAGTATAAACACGTCTTGGTTTGTTGTCTGTAGTCAATATACTCCCAGAAGTCCCTGTTAAGATGTTGGACGTGGGGGAAGTTTCCAAATCCCTGTTCTTACACCATTGTTGAGAGGATGGACGAGTGGAGGCGAGGTTTAATGAAGATAAGGCTCCTGGGGTGTGGGCTGAAGACATTCTGACACCGTAGGTGCCCACTAGACCCAGGACCAGTCAGAAAACCGGACAAAAGAAACAAGGGAAAGTCTCAGGGAATTCTATAGCTCAGCCGCAGTGAATCCAGAAATCCCTAATCAAGCTGGCTCACACATCCTAGTGAAGCTGGAATTCACATATCCAGTCAAGCCCGAGGCCTACTAGCCGAGATGGACCATAGTGTAGATCAATTTATCTTATGCAAATCGTGTACAAGAGCGTGACACATGTAATATAGCACTAACTAAATATATAAACAACTCTTACCATAAATTATAATATAGAGTAACTGAGGTCTTACTCCGACCCAGGATGAAAGAGAACTCTTTTTGCTACGACTCATTCCGTAGCCAAAATACTTAGAATGAAATGGATCAAAGCCTGACCTCGGATTAGCGAGCAGCTAACTGGAGCTAGTGGATAAAGACCGAGTGACCTATTGTCACGATGCCGGAAAATTAATGATAGTGATGAAAACCGAAGAGATATATAGAAAAGTAGGTGATAGAGGGAGGGAATAACTAGGAGGACTGTAGAGCAAAGTGCTATGGGATGTCTCCATAAGATCCCCCTGCAGAATGTCGGCAAAAGATCACCACTCAAAGCAAAACTCCACCGTCGAAAAGTCCTCAGCATCCCTGGCTAAAGTGTATTATTTTTATGTTGTGTAGTACAAAAATCGACCGCTGTCTCGGTCCCCCACATCCAAAAATATATCAAAAGAATTGATTGTATGAAAACACCATATCAGTTTGAATTAGTTGCAAGAGCGACCGACCATCAAACAGACTATCGTGAAACAGCATACAGGTCCACCGGGTAAAACCTAAGTAAAGGAATTAAAAGCTTCATTACTATAAAGCCTTTACGGAATTTCAAGTTCTTTTTTTCGGACAACATATTATTTTACAGCAAGATAGTCCGAGTTTTGAATAATGCACCTTGAGAATAAGATTTTACACATCACCTAGATGGGGCAAGTGGCATTTAAATTTCCCGAAGCGGTCTCTATCATGAATTTCTGATACCGCATCTATTTGTTTTTCAGAGGCTATTCCTTAAAATCTGTAATATAATTTATTTTGGTTTCTACCTATAGGTAGAGTGCCAAATAACGAAGCGGACGATTAAACCTAAGGTTAGATCCGTTTCTCATTGGGGACGTTTTCTTGTGAAAAATTTACCACTACACTGTAAAAAGTTTCTCTGAATAAGGATGGAGTATTTGCTACTAGGATTAATCTTATCTCTATTGGGATAAAATTAATCCGAATTAGGGTTAATCTTATCTCAATAAAGATAAGATTAATCCCAGTAGCAAATACTGCAAGATTTGTTTTTACAGTGTATGAGCAATTAGTAACGGAAGTGGTACTATGGCCCACTGGGAGACTTAAGGATAGTCCATGGGGTAGGTGCTTGTATTTTCATGTTTATTTGTGTCGTTTATTTTTACTTGATCTGCTTGATGTTCAATTTTAAACACCGGCTGAACAGTTAGCCTATGCATCATCCGAAATATAGAGAACACCGGGGGAAAAAAGAACAGAAAAACTGGAAATCAAAGAGAGCAACGTACTCCAAACTAACTCCAAAACACGCAAGCGATCCTCAGGAAGAAGGACGTGTCCGTCTGACTCAAATCCTGTGTCAATCAATCACCGCAAGCTTTGGGAGCAGCTGTGACACCACTTCTGCCTTTATTCCGCTAGATACCCCGAGGGGCCAGAGATTTTGCATCGGCAAGGAGAGATAGTCATTAACAGTATTCGCGCTTGGCAACGCCCTGTCCGTTATGTCTAAACTTGTTAGAGATTGGCTTTCAAAAGCTTCCAGGGTGACAACCTTCTTATCTTCTTTCACTTATCCCCGCGACAACTGAAGTAATACTAAGATAAATGCCAGTCACAAGGAAGGGATTACTAGAGTGGAAATTCCCTTTGGACTCACAAACGA
Source organism: Branchinecta lynchi (assembly GCA_023053575.1). Lineage (NCBI taxonomy): Eukaryota > Metazoa > Arthropoda > Branchiopoda > Anostraca > Branchinectidae > Branchinecta > Branchinecta lynchi. The sequence continues at coordinate 17,907,488 of JAKZAP010000018.1, forward strand.
CATTCAAGTCGGGAATTCTAATGGCAGATGTAGAACAAAGGAGATAATACCGACTGCTTTGGTAAGTTGGTAGAGGTTTAAAGGCACAGAAAACTTGACTACGCAACTTTCGGCCATCAAACCGACCTGGGGGGCTTAGATGAAGATAAAGGGACTTATTGACAGGACCCCCCGTTCTTTGTTATCTCGAACCCCCTCCTTAGTGTTCACGAAGCTAGCTGGCAGCCCTTGCCCCTTATGCACTGTAATTGTGCACTTATGCACTGTAAAAGTTCACCTTTGGCCGTATTTCGGCCATAGTATCGGGGTAGTAGTCAAGAGGTCGCGCTTTCGATTCCTACTCCCGGCACACAAACCTTTGGTCTTGTTTTTCTACTAACTCAAAAGTCGAATTCTCGGAAACTGCCCGGAAACTGCAAGGGTCGTAAAGAGAATTTTTCTTACTCTCCATATCGACTCAGAGTACATTCTTGATATGTCAGCTAGCTCCCCGAGTCAAGCTTGAGTCAAGTTTTCTGTTCCTTTAAAGCAGTGCAAACAAGGGAGACTGTGGTGGGCTCTCACAAACAACTGTGGAAAAAACTGTAAATTTCACATCGAATAAGGAACAAAGCGGATATTACACGACTGTTAGCGAAGTTGGTCAACAAGACGTTAAAAACAGGACGAGCTGTACCGCTTACAATGGCTACTAGAATGGAAAATCTAATTACACTAGCTCGCAAACAACAATAGCCGAAAGGGAAACTCCGATATTAAAGTTGGAATACAAAAGAGATAACACCATCTGTTCAATTGCGAAACATTAAAACACCACAAGCTATAATGGAAATGCGACTAGCGAAGAAGCAAGTTTGAATAATTAGCAATGTGGAACAAAGGACAAAATATTGTTTGTGGAACTTGGTCACGACAGTATGAAAGATGGAAAAGAATTATGAACCTTCATTACTCACAAACAACTGTGGTCAAAACTGAAAATTTAACATCGAATAAGGAACAAAGCGGATATTACACGACTGTTAGCGAAGTTGGTCAACAAGACGTTAAAAACAGGACGAGCTGTACCGCTTACAATGGCTACTAGAATGGAAAATCTAATTACACTAGCTCACAAACAACAATAGCCGAAAGGGAAACTCCGATATTAAAGTTGGAATACAAAAGAGATAACACCGTCTGTTCAATTGCGAAACATTAAAACACCACAAGCTATAATGGAAATGCGACTAGCGAAGAAGCAAGTTTGAATAATTAGCAATGTGGAACAAAGGACAAAATATTGTTTGTGGAACTTGGTCACGACAGTATGAAAGATGGAAAAGAATTATGAACCTTCATTACAAATCTACCAACAAGGGATATTAGAATGGGAATGTCAGTGAGACTCCCACAAAAACAGTAGCCCAAAAGCTAGTTTTATAAATGCTTGAAAGCAGAGTCACAATGAGTTTTTACGTAGTTACCGGTCGCAGCCAATTTTGAAATTATTCTGATACTCAGTTTTTACAAACCCGGTGGACACTCGCCTGCGTGACGGTACCAGGTCAGTTTGAACAAGACCAAAGGTGTCGATGGGATCCCAAAAATCTAATTTAATTCTGACGATTGGGTCTTGTTTTCGCCAGATCCAGTCTTCGCCAGGCTAATCACCAGAGAAAACCAAGTTCAGATATACCTCTATAAGCCATATCTATTTGACGGTACTGACCGAGACTTCCTGCTTTACTTCTGTTCTGCCAAGTTTTCGGTTTTGCCCAAATTCCGAGCGAACTACTAGTCTAGCAAAAAAGAAAACCCAGAAACGAATTCAGCGTATCTCCTTATCCCTCCCTATAAATCAAATTTAAATAAAACTTTGACTTAAAAGAAATTCCGGTTACATCCGGATTGCGGACTAATTATATGTCAGGGTAAAAAATGATTCTCATATACTGACTCAGACTCTCTTCTTACCCTTTAACCTGTCATCTAATCAAACTTTTGTTTTTAACGAATTTTCCGGTTTTGGCTGGATTCCAAGCGAACTGGTTGTCCCGAGAGAAAATGGTTTTCCCCATCGAGTTCGGCATGTTTTTTTACCCCTATATCTAACATTTAATCAACTTCAAATGAAACTTTTACTTTTCCAACTTTCCGGTTTTTGCCAGATTCAGGACGAACTACTTGTTCGGCAAGAAAATGGTTTTCACTATCGTGCTCAGCATACTTTCTTACTCCATAATCGACTATCACGTTAGCTGTCTAAAAATATTTTGTTTGTCCCCTAATTTCAACCCCCTCCCCCACCCCTGAATATAGGACTACTGAGTCCATCTACGAACTTGACCTTACCCTTGACCCAATGAATCCTCACACCAAGTTTCATCAAAATATCTCATTCCCTTCGAGAGTTATCGTGCTTACGATAGACGGACAGACGGATATTTTTGCCATGTCATAGGTATCCCTCCACTTATGTTTTGGGATCCTAAAAAGGCTGTGACCGAAGCTCTGAGCCTCGTTTTTTTGCATGGGGTGCGCCCCTACATAGACACGACGCTACGTAGACAAGTCAGTAAGTGGACAAAATCCGAAGCCACATGGACAAATTTCCCGACACTACGTGGACACGACGGTACATCGACCGGCGCTACGGAGACACGACGGTATACCGAACGACACTACGTATATACGTCAGGTACGTCGAACGACACTACGTAGACATGCCAGTACGTCGAACGACGCTACATAAACAACATATTCCGACACTACGAACCTGTCTCTCTAGTGTCGTGTCTCTCTAGTGCCTTTCCATGTAGTGTCGTGTCTACGTAGCGTCTGTCCATGTTGTGTCGCACACAAAATCTGTCCATGTAGTGGCGTGTCTCGGTAGTGTCATGTCTCGGTACCGTCACCTGCGTGTTTTGTCTCTGTAGTGTCGCCTGCGAGTTTCGTCTCTGTAGTGTCGCCAGTCCATTAAAATTCTCCAGTGTTTCTGTTTTGACGAACTTCGGCTGTATTGCTGGTCTGCTTCGCTTTTACTCCTTGGTTTGAGTCCGCCCATGTTTTTAGTCATGTTCTGCGCCCGGGCACTAGACGGCACTATAGGTTTGCGGAAGCCGATTCAATTTTCAATTTCAATTTCAATTTATTTTAAAATTTCCTTCACGGGCAAGCCGAACATTGGCTAGTGGTGGGAATCGGATTGCGTGCATTTGAACTTTAGTATGCGTGGGTTTAGTAGTTGGGGGGGGGGGGGGGGGGGGGGGGGGTATGATAGGATGGTAACAGTTGTGACTAGAGTTATGTTTCACCAGCAACTTTTATTCCCCTAGTAAGGCTGAGGCATTTTTGGGATCCACATGATACCATATCTTCGGTCTATAGAAAGCTTGAGGAGGGAACGGATAGAGAAAGTCCGATGAACCTCCGGTCCACTTTAATTTGAACCCCTCTCCCAACTCTAAATATAGGCTACGGAGCCCATATGCGAAATCGACCTATCCTTTTCATCCATAGAAGCCTCACATCAAGTTTTAACAACACATGTCATCCCTTTCGAGAGTTATCGTGCAGATACACGGACGGACAGAGGGTCAACTTTTTGCGAAGTCAGAGGTATCCCGTCACTTGTGTCTTGAGATCCCGAAAGATGGCCCGGACGACCCCGCCATTGGCCCATTCGTATTCATGAGGAAAAAAGAAGAATAAATAAGCTCTTTGTCAGCAACCTGAAGGATCCTGGTCTGGTTCGAAAGGAGTCACATAATGAGGGTCCATCGACCAAAACGCCTCCCTCTGCAATTTCTGTCTAAACACACTGATTCGTCATTGCCGATTGATTTCTACTGCATCCCGTATTCGTAACATGAAAATGTAAAAAAATATTCGTCAAATTCGTTTCCAGTCATTCCAGTGGCCAGCCGGCATGTGCCTTTCAAAGGTAGCATTTCGCACCTTAGTGTGCGAAAGCATTCTGTTCCGAGTTCCGAGTTCCGAGTCCCATTCCAGATGCAGTTATAAATCTTTAAATATGAAATAAATTAAAGGACGCCGGGTCCTATGTCAATCCTGGAATGACACGTATCGCATCTTCGTAATTACTCTAATTACCCGGGACGTTTTTCCAAGCGGACGCGTAGCCACGGGAATGCTTTGTCATGGGTACCTTTCGCCGAGTTTCGCCGTTGATGTTTTGATTGGGAAAGTTTCAACGACAAATCCCGAAAAACAGTGCTGATTCGCTGTGATCTGAACTGGATTATCCTGAATATCATCAAGTTATAGTTTGGTTCACACGGGGATGAAACAGCGGCCGATTCTCGTTCAGCGGCTGATTTACGCGCGTAATTAGCGGTTTAAAAAAAATCCAAAAACAGCGATCTTCCAAATAGGCGCGTATTTTCATCGCGGTCACCGATTGGGTAAAGTAAACCCTTCGGAATATGACCTTTGATGACTCAGGGGACAGTACAAAAAACTGTAAATAGGGGAATTAGGTCGATTGGTGAGTTTTAAGTCAATCCAGTTCAAATTCTCTCAGAATGTTGAACGTAGCATGATTTTTATATTAAGCATCCCAGGATTACTATGATTAGTAATCCTAAATGATTATTTTGATAAATGATTTCGAAAAAAGTAGAATCATTTTCTAATTTCATCAGCGGATGTTCTGTTTATGTATGATATTTGTTTTAATTATTATTACATTTGGCGTTAAAGCTTAATTGAATTGGGCTGATTTATGACAGCCTGGTTACCTATCATATTCTTATCTGAATAGGCTAGAAAACCGAAGAAAAACGCGTTACTTCGTTGATTTGTTATCCATGCATATTGAATTTTAGCAGACGAGTTTATTCTTCTGCAATGTTTGTACCACTATACGGACATTCCTCTATGTTCGAAATATTTAGCAACTACAGCGACAAACAATTGCCAAAATTAACCCGCAATGGCGGATGTTTCATTATTCAAGCCAGGAAGACGAAAGAGACTGAAATATGGAAAGTGACCAGGAAGCACATTCGCCCATTCATGTTGATTCTGGAGTCTGGAATAGAACATTTCAGTATCTTTACTTTATTGGCCATTGAGACGCACGCTTTTGTAGATATTCAAATTCTCCGCCACTTGACGAATTTGTATTTGTCGTGCATACAGCGGAGATTCCCAACGTTACTACTAGACTAAATCACTTGAAGGAGTCAAAATAGTTCAGTGCATTCATATCAAAGGTATAAAAGTAAGTTGGCTTTTCAGTTAATCTTTAAGCTTTTAGCTTGTCGCCATTGTTATTTTTCTTCAGAAAAACAACAATTCAAATGATTTTCCTATTCAGAAAAGTGACTGAACAACACTAAATGATTTTATTCTGTTCTCGTATTATTTATATTCATTGAAAATTATTTGTTATGTTCTCATTTAAAAACGAAAATATTTAAATGAATTTGGTTTGCTTTGTGACTTGACATTGCTAAGTCGCCTGAAATCTGTCAATATTCAATTTATGACTTTTTCTAGTCTAAAAACTACAGGTCAACTATATTCGACTGTGACACACCCACAAGATGTTTTGTGTTAATTTTGTGTATTTTGTTATAAACAAAAAGAATATTTGGAATTAGGTTTTCTTTTTAATTCGACAACCCCAAACATTTGATCCGTCTTCTGAACTGTTCAGCCGCCGTCTACGTGGTAATTTCGGTCCCGTGTGAACAAGCTATTAGAGTGAAAACCCTAAATTACACTTTGCTGATTGTCCATCCCAAAGGATTTATACTCCTCGTCAGTCACCACGATGAAAATATGCACCAATATTGGTTGATTTTAGATTTTTTTTAACCGCTATTTACGCGCGTACATCATCTTTGAATTCCGCCAGCACTCCTAGCAGGTGGGCTGATGGCAAGAATTTACAGACCCACTCCCCCCACAGAGGGAGGATCAGGTTCGGACCCCCAAACAGGCACAACTAGAACCCTAGATCTTAATTTCCACCAAATTTGGTTGGGACCCGACCATCCTTTCGGGTCTATATGCTGATGTTGAAATTCCGGAAAGCCCCGCCTTTCCCAACCTATGGGTCGGATCACAACCGGACATGTTTCAGTCTATATCAGGTTCCAAGCTTTATTTCCGTAAAAAAATTCATAGTCCTCGCTTACTTAGAAGTGCCCGAAACCGAGATCCAGCAGACGCACAAACCCGAAGCCAAATTTTAACAGAGGCAAGGCTGGGGTATCATCTAGCGTCTATACTTAGACTTTAACTAAACTGTTGGCGTACGCAAAGGGGGAGCAGGCAGAAACTTCATTGTTAGTTTGTACTTCAACATGCCAAACAGAAATCCTGGACAAAATCCTAAGCTGGAATTTCGACATGGAAGAGACACAAATGTCCTACACTACAGGGACACGACGCTACATGGACACGTCAGAACAGAGAAAAACAAAGGCCCGACACTACGAAGACACGTCACAGCATCGAAACGAAAAGGCGTCACTACGTAGACACGACGGTACATCGAACGACACTACGTAGACACGCCAGTACACTGAACGACACTACATGGACACGTCACTATGAGGACAAAATCCGACACTACGTCGAAAATCAAAAAGTGTCTACGTAGTGTCGGTACTAATACCGTCGTGTCCATGTAGTGTCGTTACTTGTACCGTCGTGTCCACGTAGTGTCGGTCTTGGTTCCGTCGTGTCCCTGTAGTGAAGTGTCCATGTACCGACAGTTTTTTCGTTTCGATGTACTGTCGTGTCTTCGTAGCGTCGTGTCTACGTCGAGACATCATCCCGTTGCATGCTGCAGGTTTACTTCCCGGCCGATTCCGGACTGATTATTTAAATTCTACATCCGTTTTTGGGATCCCAAAACGTAAGTGGAGGGATACCTATGACATCACAAAAGTTGTCCGTCTGTCCGTACGTCCGTCCGTCCGTCTGTAAGCACTACAACTCTCGAAGGGAATGAGATATTTTGATGAAACTTGGCGTGAGGATTGTTGGGTCAAGAGTAAGGTCAAGTTCGTAGATGGGTTTTGTAGCCCTACATGTAGGGGTGGGGGAGGGGGTTTAATTTAAGGGGCAAATGAAATATTTTTAAACATATAATGTGATAGTCGATTATGGGGTAAAAAGACATGCTGAACACGATGGTGAAAACCATTTTGTCATCAGACAAGTAGTTCGCCCAGAATCCGGCCAGGAAAGTTTGTTAAAAGTAAAAGTTTTATTTGAAGTTGATTAGATGTTCGATTTAGGGATAAGAAGACATGCTGAACATGATGGTGAAACACATTTGTTCGCCGGACAAGTAGTTAGCTCGGAATCCGGCCAAAACCGGAAAGTCTGTTAAAAGTAAAAGTTTTATTTGAAGTTGATTAGATGTTCGATTTAGGGATAAGAAGACGTGCTGAACACGATGGTGAAAACCATTTTCTCGCCGGGCAAGTAGTTCGCCCGGAATTCGGCCAAAACCGGAAAGTTTGTTCAAAGTAAAAGTTTTGTTTTAAGTTGATTAGATGTTCGATTAAGGGGTAAGAAGACATGCGCGCCTTATGGGAACAGTATTTTCTACCAGGACAACTTGTTCGGCCGGAATCAGGCCAAATCGGAAAATTTGTTAAAAGCAAAAGTTTTATTTGAAGTTGATTAGATGACAGATTTAGAGGTTAGAAAACACGCTGAATCTGTATATGACAATCCTTTTTTTTACCTGGACATATAGTTCGTTTGGAATCCGGTTGAAACCGGATTTTTCTTATAAGTTGAACTTTTATTTGAAGTTGATTAGATGTTCTTTATACGGATAAGGTGATACGCTGAATTCGTTTCTGACCTTTTTTTTTCTGGACAAGTATGGTAGTTCGTTCGCAATTGACTGGATCAGATATTAGATTTTCGGGATCCCATCGAAACCTTTGGTCTTGTTTGCACTGCAGTGCTTCCGAGTAAGACGGCAGCGCTTCTCGAGAATCACGGACTTGCCCACCGACCAAGTCTGTGCTTCCCTGCAAGGTGCTGCAGCTCTGCCGCTTCAAGCAAGAAGAAAGTGAATCCAAAAACGCATATTATGCAAAAGCAAAGGAGTGCTGCAGTAGCGATGCGGCAGCGCTATTGCAACAAACACGAGTATTAGCCAATCGAAGTTATGCTGCGGAATTTTCTGATTGACTAGTGCTGATCAATAGGTAAGGAAAAATGACTGTCAAATAGTCAAGGAAGACCTAATTCACATTCGATTTCGAACTTGTTTCGATACTGGTTAAGGCGCAGTCACAATGAGTTTTACCTAGCTTCCGGCCGAAGCCGACAAACCCGATGGAAACTGGTTCTGCATCAAGAACAAATAATCGGATAGAACCTCTGTCTCCCTTTGTACTATGACTATGTGGAGTCGAGTATTTCACCGTACCTTTTCCTCTGTGAACGAGCGGAGGCTAGTAGCTTCGCGCCAATTACTTTTCGTTTACCTCTACAATTAGCTATATCGCTGTGAAACCACCTTGAGGAAAAGTAGAAGACGCTGATTGGTTCTTTGGACGCGCTCAAGAGCGATACAGCGAGCGGAGTACACCTGCTGCATTTTATTTCTCTGCGATAGGTAACGGCGAAGATTCCGATTAAGATGAAAGTCGTCTCCTCCCCCCCCCCCCCCCACGGTTGCTGTGAGTAATATCTTCTGCAATTGCATTTCTATTGCTTTTAGGAACGTTCTACTTACATTTGTAACATTAGTTTCGTTGACCCATTCTGGATTGTAGAGCTGTCCTGTTTTTCCCAGCTCCTTGATCGTCCCCGTCGCATGGTAGTAGCATACTGACCTGGAACGGAAGAGGAATAAGGAATAGTTACACAAAATACCAATTTACTTGACCCCTGCGAAAGTCACAACATTTCTTGGACCGCCATCCAACTTTTCCCTCCCCTGCAGTAACTTTCAAAAAATGATTACTGATGAAAATTATTTGGAAAAGGAAAGAAATAGGAAGAAAAAAAGAAAGAGTTTGACTTACTCGGTCTGTGGCGTCGAAACAAAAAAACAACAAACAAATATCAATCCAAACTACTATCTAACTATCCCTCCCCTAGAATTTTTTTAAATAAACAGCTGAGGCGTGTTTAAATCTGATCACAGGAACAATCCATGGTGCGTATGAGGAACTATAAGAGATGGCCACCTAGGGCTTTATTTGCTGTTTTGGTAGGTTCCAACCTCATAACACTGCTTACTGAAAGCTACCATCGCCGTTCCCAACGTGTATTCATAGAGGTATGAAACCGCTTCGAAAATTGCGCCGTTCGTTTGTGGCCGGTTTTTCAGAAATGTTCGGTCAAGTCATTTCGCGACTAGCGGGGATCGAAACGCGGCCGTTTGTATTTCCTTGTTAAGACTTTTTGTTAAGACACATTGTCAGAATTTTCGTAACAGATAACACGAGGATGCGCGGTTTCAACAGATAGAGCATACTTCGGATGTTATCTGTTGTGTTTCAAAATGATTTGCATAACAAGCGTTACCACCAGGAAGAACCGAAAAACCGTCAACAAGTGTCTGCTGAGTTTTCCGACATCATGACGATAAGGAATAAAGTCGGTAGATGCTTTTTTGGCCCTTCCTAACAAAGCTTGTTATGCATAACGTTTCATGCATAACGTTTTCAAACACAACAGATAACATCCGAAGTGTTACCTGTTACGCATCATCTGTTGAAACAGCACATCCTCGTGTTATCTGTTATGAAACTTCTGACAGTGCAGTGACTGCATCTTTTCTAAGGCTCATGGCGACTCGAATCGAATATCAAGTTGTTTTGCACTTATTTTCTTTTCGTTTTCGTATTCGTAGCCACATAAAATGAAACTAACATGCCGTGAATAACTAAGAATAGAGGAATATGGTTGTTTTCGCACATTTGTAAGCTATACTGACACAATAATCGACCGACGGTGGGTAGCTATTGCTTGGAGGTTGGAGCACACCTTCGTTGCAGCCGCGACTAACCCATCTTCTTAATGAAGGGTTAGCAGTTGCTCACGAAAATTATACTCAGACGAGAACTACAACAATGTAATAGCTTTCAGTAAGCGTTGGTAGGAGGTTGGAACACACCGTTATGGCGGCCGTGAATAACCTTTTTTCGTAATGAGGAATTAGCAGTAGTTGTGTTTTTGATCGAAGTTTCAAGTTACCTTCAACCTCAAAGGTCTCTGCTTAAATACCGTTTTTGTTCGCCGGTCACAGTTCCTTCGTCCTTCAGACTCTGACCGTCGAACTCCCGATGAAAAATTTGTGGCCTGCGTGGTAGTATGTTAGTAGTACGAAAAAGCTGCATATAATACTATATAATAGCAAATAATACTATCATTTAATGTGCCTCCGACTGGTCCAATCTTATGTAGTAGTATCCAGTAGCATCCTGTCTTGCCATAGTAGCATCCGGTCTTGCTAATAGTAGCATTTAGTAGTATGCAGTAACACGGTAGTCTTGAAGCAGAAGCATGTAGTAGCATCGTTAGTACTGAGTGCTACTTTTTCGTACTGCTTCATAGTACTATACTATGCGTTAGCAAGTTCGAAGTTTGCTTGAATCGTCGAAGAAATGTCGACCTGGCAAGGATAAGGAGTCCCCGCGGTTTTGTTTGTCCCGGGGACTCACACCCCGTATTCTCCCCACGGACGGGGAATGCTCCGATTATCATCCCCGTCATCAAAAAGGACTCCCTTTCAGATTCGGAGGGGAATCAATTTTTGATGGTATTGGTGAAATGTAAAATTAATTAAAAATAATCAGAATAAACAAAACCAAAAATAAAGTGGATCCAGACTAATTTCGTCAACTGCAAATTTCTTATTCGAACAAAATCGATTTTGGGAGCATTCCCCATGTTCTCGCTGTTTCTGTACGCGGAGTCCTCGTGGAGTGACTCCCTCTATTCTCGCCGTTCCTTTCGATTCCCCGACGAGTCCTCGAGGAACGGCGAGAATACGCCTAAGGTGTACTCACACAATAATCGCAGGAAGCACGAATCCAAAGGAAAAGTAGACTAGGATGAAGGAGCGATAAGCCTTGTCGTTGTGACGCCAGTCTATCGTACAAGTGGTGACGCTAGGTTCGAATCCGTATCTTAAAATAAATAGTAATTAGCAACTGGCGACGAACTATAGTCAAAAACCAAGTGCAAGGACGTCAAGTTCAAACTTGAACAACGCCATTTGAAGCCGAGAGATGGGGATCAATTAAATCCCTCACGCGGAGTATTTTGTATTTCAGTTAATGTTTAAAACACTAGACAGATATAGATGTTTATTGCAAAAAGCCAACGGCCATCGCAATCACAAAAGCAAAATCATGTATACAAAAAAAGAAATAAGAACCTTAAACGAAAATCCTAAATAAAATATAACTCAGTACCACTTACGGTAGATTCTCCTGATGCTTCGCTGCTAACCAGACGAACACCGCCAAATTTCTCCTTACTGCAAAACACTTATTCCCAGTAAAATTTGTTAACCCCTCTTCCCCTACAATACTCCGCCCAAGAATTTCCTCCATTTGCCAAACATATTCACAACTAAAATGTAAAAGATTATCGTCAATTGCACCTAACATGGGGCAGAAGTTATGTATCTTTGAACATTTGTTGACTTTGACCTTTACCATTTTCATTCCCTTGCTGTGACTAAAGTTAACTACGAGTTAGCCAAAGTAGGTAATTAAGGGTTTCTTAAAACAACTGAATACCATTTTGGATTTTTATTTTTACCATTTAGCCCAAAACTGCACTGTTCACATTTAAATAACTGTTCATACAAGCCTACCTCTACTATACACGTTTCCAACTTGGTGAAAAAAACAAATTTTCGGCGAAAAAAACAAATTTTCGGCGAAAAAAACAAATTTTTGGCACTACAGTAGATATATGCTTTTTAATAGTCCTCTAACTTTGGACAATGAAGTCTTGGGCTAGATGGTAAAATTAACCGAAGGCCGAAAATGCCCATTCAGGAGAGATTTGAGATGGCCTATGCTTCGAGCTCTCCTATCTCTTGTTCTTCTTCTAATAGAGATATGCTTCTTTTGACGTCCTCTAACTTTGGACAATGAAGTTTTGAGCTAGATGGTAAAAAGACATGAAGACAAAAACATCCTTTCAGGTATTCTTATAGGGGTCGTTAATTAGCTGCTTTTGCTGACTGGCAACTGACACTGTTCAAAGTAACCAACGTTCAAAGAAAAATGCCTCTTATTGTACGCCGCTGTGTGTTTTTTGTGTTTAATTAAAGAATCTCGAATGAAAAGAAGACGATGCTACTTAAAGTATAACCGAAAAGGGCTAGGATACTACAGTCTAGTTACCCATCACTTGTTCGCTTAAGTAATCTTGAAAACCCGATGAAAAAGCGTTAGTTTGTTTTTCTGATATTTCCAAATAATCGATTATCCCATTGTGCTTGCCGCTCTCCCCGTTTTTGTGATATCTCTATGGTGCCTGGAACATTTGGCAACAATACCAGCAGCAAACGAGTAAATAAATTGTGTATCAAATAAACAAAGAAGTGTCTGCAGTCTGTAGTGCCAAAAACTAGAACTAGATAGTGAGGTGTCTTGTGTAGTGATAGTGCAGTGATTTTCGCGGGCGAATTGTGGACGGATTCACCATGGGAAAGCGTCCACATTCCCAACGTCCCTACTGAAGACTACTGTGGACAGAATGAAAATCCCCAATAGGTGTTGTAATAATTAAATGTATTTGAATCTAAGATGTAAAAATAAGTTGCCTGTTCAGTTAAACTTTAAGAACACATTAATCAACCCTCTGGATCACATACTTATTTGTAAACCAAGATATCCCTATTTTAATGGCACTTGCAGCCTCTGGCTCAGGTGCCATATACCGATCGCAATTCCGTCTGTCGGTCGGGCGGTCTATCCCACGATGAAGAGTTAGGTTACTTCCAGATGTGATAGGACGATGAAACTTGGCAGGCATATCAGAGACCCGACCAAAGTAGCCTGGAAGTAATCAGTTTTTCGATCCGACTCTCTGGGGGGGGGGAGTGGAGGGACGGGGAATCCGGAAAATTTAGTAGTGTGTAACTTTCGAAAGGTTGATCAGATTGGAAAGAAATTTAATAACTAAATAGATCACATATCTCTCATAACCAATTTGAAATCCGGACCAGATTTGACAGCTGGGGGGGGGGGAGACCCTAAACCTCGAGAAACGATTAGAATGGAGGGATCGGAGTGAACTTGCTGGAAGAACAAGCGTCTACTGTAGATGAATCGGCTACACAGCTGGACTGAACCCGGACACTGAAGGGGGTTTCCCGGAACTCCGGCGATAGCGGTTAAAATTTGCAGGCATATCAGGGACCCGACCAAACTGACTTGGATATAAAATGCATCGATCCGATCATCGTGGGGGGTAGTGGAGGGAGGGGAATCCGGAATATTGAGTCATGCGTAACCTTGGAACGGGTTATCGAATTCCAGTGAAATTTGATAATTGAATAGAACATGTTTCTGATGTTCTTTTTTATGTCCAAACCGGATCCGACAACTGTTTGGGGGGGGGGGGAGGGAATACGTGACGCGTTCGAGAGATCAGTATAGAACTTGGTGGGAATAACAAAAATGCTCTTGATAAACCATTAAATAACCGGACTGGATCCGGGCACTGTGATGGAAGTTAGAGCGGGCCGGGGGGGGGGGGGGATTTCGGTGATCGCAAGGTAAAGTACTTCCAGATGTGCTAGGACGATGAAACTTGGCTGGAAAATGGCTTAGAAGTCGTCATTTACAAAATCCGACCATTCCTTAAAGTACTAATCTTAACCGCAAAGTAAAAAAAATACTTTTAAGCAAATTATACATATTCATGATCCTCATGAGCCTATGATAATTTTTGCCCTCAAGGCTTTTTCTTCCAAAGGAATTTCTTGCTCCCTTAAAGCGCGCATCTTAACTGCTAAGTTAAAAAGTACCGTAGATCAAACAATACATTTCGGCCCATGATCATTTGTGCCACGAGGATTTTGCTTGACAGGCTTAAAGGGTTTTGCTTTAAAGTGCGCATCAGTACAGCCAAGTTAAAAAATACACTAATTTTTACCAAACGATGGTTGTGATGAAATTGAGGATCTGAGGGAGGAAATTTTTAAGGGAGGGATTCATGGGAGGAAGTGGTTGGTAAATATTATGCGGAGTAGAGATTTTCTTAGTATAAGAAACCTGGCGAGGTTCCTCAGAGTGGCCAGTCGGCACAGGGAAAAGTGTTTGAGTGGGGTTTAGTGTAGTAGTGTGACCGTTTATTTTGTATTTACATGTTGTTATTTATGTGTGTTTGTTATGGCCTTTGGGCTCTGAAGACAAATAAATATCATATCATATCATATCATTATCATAATTTTCAGGGGTCCACGATCTTCTTGTCTCAAGTGCTTTGCTTGCAATTGATCAGAACAGACACACGAAAAGACAAGTTCTAAATTCCATCTTTTGAACCACCCTTGCCAGTGCCATTTCAGCTTCCAGCTCTTGTTTATTCTTAACCTGCTGTTATCGCAACTGATTTGTATCTCATGAAAATACACAACTGGACTCTAAGACGAAGTAATTAACAAAGGCAATAAGAAAATGTAAGAACAAGAATGACGCAAGTAGAACTTGCAATATAAAACAAATCATGTAAAAAAGTATAATCATCATACTTCATGCAAAATCATCATGTTCGTCAAAATGTCTTTAAAAGACGTTGCAAAATGGTAACACACTATTGGTAGTATTCATAGACGACCACAAACTCCTCATCTTGTTTATAATGCCTTGTTCAAATTTGTGGAATAAGCTGCACAAGAGATATCCACGTCAGCTTATCGAGTAGGAAGTGACTGGTGTGATTCAGAAAAAATAAATCAATCCTATTTTCTCTTATGTAGCTCTAATGAAATCACCACCTGCTTGGGTTGCTCTATATAGCTAGACAAAGAAACGATGACACGGAAAATCCTTAAGATCCCCTAAAAAACATAGTTCGTCCTATTTACAAACTATTCAATATCCAACTTGAGCTCCATGTGCATTCCTAGTTCTACAATTATGGACCCTATTTGCAAACTAATCGGTGACAATCTAGCCCTAATTCCTCTTTATTTTTCTTGCAGCTTTTTTAAATTTCCAAAGAAACTCTTCGTTGCATAATTCCTCGGGTTTCTGTTTCCTTCTGTTCAAGATACCAGCTAAAGCGACCCCCCCCCCGCCCCAAAACTCTTGGAGGCCACCCTTTTTCTTTGGCGGGGGTCATCCTGTTTCGCGACTTTTCAGATTCCCCCCCCCCCCCCTCTCTAAAGCTTCTCGATACATTGATTTTTATACATAAAGAACCCTCGAAACTTGCGTTCTCGACCGCCAAGTTGTGACCCCCCCCCCCCCCCCCCCCCCCCACATACACACACACTTTAATATGATGCAGATAGTTCACCCTTACTTGGTGTATTGTGTGAGTGTTTGGTCCAGTACTTTCTCTGTTCATTTGCAACAGTTACGTGTGATGCAAAATATGGCACTACGCGTGTTGTCTGGGGATAGAAATAGAACGTCGGTAAGATCACGATATGTGCAGTTAAATATTATTCCTTTGTCTGGGCTTGGAAAATTTCACCGTGCATTATTTATGTTTAAGTATTTTTCGAACCAGGTTCCCAATTGTTTCTTGAATATGTTTATTTCAGGAGGTGCTGCACATAACTATCCAACGCGTAATGCTAGTAACATACGAATGCCACAGGTTGTTAGCACAAGGTCACTATTTTCACTACGTCATGCTGGGCCGATTGTATGGAATATATTGCCAGAATCGTTAAGAAGGTCAGAGAATTTGTGTGAGTTCCGTCGAGATCTTAAAACCCTTTGTCTCCACCAATATGAGTTTTAAATCGTTTTATGTTGATTTGAGTCGTTCTCAGGTTGGCCCAGATTCCGTTATGTTTATTTATTCATTTATTCTTTATTTATTTATTTGGTTTTGTTTGTTTCTGGAGACGGGATTTTGGAGTGTACAGATTTTTTTTTGTTGGGGGTTCGACCAGGAACCGAGTAAGTGTTTTGTTTATTTTTTTCTTTTCTCTTCCTCTCTTTTTCTTATTTCTTTCTTTATTATAGTGTTATGTAGGTTAATCTCTCAAAGGGGGTTTGTTAAACCTCTTAACAAGTGTAAACTTCTAGAGGGTTTTTTAGTTCTTAGTATTTTTTTCCAATAAACCCCATATATAATCTAAAATAATCTATCAGTGCTTATTAAAAAAAAAAAAAATGTAAAAAAAAATCGTGGAGTATTTGCTTCTGGGATTAATCCTGTCTCTTGTTTCAAAGTCAGCTTGGGCTCAAAGAATATTTAATCCTGTCTCTAAAAAGATAATCTTATCTCTAATTCGGATTCAGCTTATCTCAGTAGAGATAAGATTAGTCCGAGTAGCAAATACTGCAGTTAACTTTAATCCTTACTCAGAGAAACTTTTTACAGTATGCTCCCTCCCGAAAACGTTATTTCCAAGCAGGGACATACTGCTGGAGCGGAGGTAGAACTGAGTTTAAAAAGCTTATCTAGGAGCGAACTTCAGACTTACCTGCCCCAGCCTACTAAAGGCATAACTGCCCAGAAGAGTGAGTACAGCCAAATCCAGCCGAGAGCGTAGAAATACCGCTGGAATGTTCGGCATGTACCTGTAATTTTAAAGAGGAAAATCGCTAAGAGACAGGATTATTGCATCTTAACCTTCTGCAAAACTGGACGGCTTCCATTTCCTTGCCTTGGTTAGTGTCGGTCTCAGAGCAAAATAACTCTAGGGAGCAATGCGAAGACCTATCCATCCCATGCATCAAAAATGGGCCTCCGTCGCCGCGCCGCCCAGCTCGCTTTGTTCGCTGCGTGAAGTGGCGGACATAGAAATTCTAGCCAGCGCTCGTTAACGATCGCTCGAAGCAAAATAATTTTGCTCTCCGATTGATTGAGTTTCGGTAGGGATGTTCGTATCCGCTAGTGGAGCTAGTGTTGCTGCGATTTGACTGTGTGTCACTTCCTCAAAGTTCGCGCATTACTCCCTAAAGTCTGAGGGTTAATGGGGTAACTAGTACTATAAGCTGGCTATCACTCTCGAGAATACGGAAGAGTGAAGTTCTTTTTTATATAAAGGAGTCATTTCGGAAGCATTCTCCCGTCTGGATTGTACAGATCACTCAGATTAGATCCTGGACTTTTAGGTTCAATTATAACATTTCAAAAATTTTAAGTATTTATATATTGTTTTGGGGAACCTAAAACAAATATTCTTTGAGCCCAAGCTGACTTTGAAACATTTATTCAAACAATGTTTTCAACGGATACGTCAGCTACGATTCTTCTTACGATACGTCAGCTACGATTCTTCCGTTTCCAAGTCAGCTACGAAGAATCGTCGCTGACGTATCCGTTGAAAACATTGTTTGAATAAAGGAACCTAAAACGTTAGTGACGGGATACTGATGACTTCGTAAAGATTGTCCGTACGTCTGTCTGTTAGCAGAATAGCACACGAAGGGTTTGCGATGTTTTTGTTCAAACTTGGTATGAGGATCTGTAAGGTCAGGTTCATAGATGATCTCCGGAGAGCTCCTATATTTAGCGGTGAAGGTTCCAAATTAAGGGTCGAAAATAATGTATACTTTAGTGGATTTAGGGATAAGGAAACATGCTGATTCCATATCTGCGACTTATTTTATCGCCGGACAATTAGCTCGTCGGAATCCGGGAAAAATAAAAAAATTGGTAAAAGTAAAACTTTTATCTGAAAAATATTCCTTGAGCCCAAGCTGACTTTGAAATATATATTTAAATAATGCATAAAACGGATATGTCAGCTATAAGCTGGCGTATCCGTTTTATGCATTATTTGACTATTTTATCTGAACTTACTTAGAGGTTCAATGTAGGGGTAAGGATCAACATGCTGAATCCGTTTCCAAGTTCTTTTCTTACCGGACAAATATTTCGCCATAATTCGGCCAAAACAAGAAATTTGCAGAAGTAGAAGTTTTTTCTGAAGTCGATTAGAAATTCTATGCAGGGGTTATAATAAGTAGTGAATCCATAAGTGAAGTTTGTCTGTGCCGGACAAGTAGTCCGTACGGAATACGGCAAAAACTGGTATTTTTGTAGTTCTTATAATTGCTGGATCAAGTGGTTTAGAGTATCGATGGTCGGTGAACCTGGCAGCTTGAATCGTTTTTCTGCTACGTTTTTCCTGCTTAGTTTACAGTAACGACGGTAACAAGACCAAAGGTTTCGACGGGATCCCAAAAATTCAATATCTGATCCAGACAACTGGGTCTTGTCTTAGCCAGATCCAGTCATCACCAGACTCCTTGAACATTTTTACAATTAAAATTCAGAAACAGATTAAGGCCAAATAGCTAGTCGTCTGAGAAAACCAAGTTCAGATATGGATTCAGCATGTGTGTTTACCCCTATAAATTATATCTATTTTGACGAAAACTTCCTGCCACTTCTGCCAATTTCCTGTTTTCGGCCAAACTCCAGAACTACTTGTCCGGCGAAAAAAGAAAGCTCAAAAACGAACTCAGGGTATCTTCTTTCCCCAATAATGAACATCTAATCAATTTCAAATAAAAATTTAACTTATAACAAATTTTCCGACTCCAGCCGGATTCCGGTCGAACTATATTTCCGGGAAAAATATGATTGTCAAACACGGATTCAGCATCTCTTCTTACCCTTAAATCGGTTATCTAATCAACTAGAAATAAAACTTAAGCTTCCAACAATTTTCTGGTTTTGGCCGGATTCGGGGGGGGGGGGGGAACTACATGTCCAGGTAGAAAATTTGTTCACATAAGTGTTCAGCATGTCTTCATGCCCCAAATCGAACATCTAATCAACTCCAAATAAAACTTTTAATTTTAACAAACTTTCCGGTTTGGGCCGGATTCCGGGCGAACTACTTGTCCGTCAAGAAAATGGTTTTCACCATCGTCCTCAGCATGTCTTCCTATCCCTAAATCGAACATTTAATAAACTTCAAATCAAACTTTTACTTTTAACAAACTTTCCGGTTTCGGCCGGATTCCGGGCGAACTACTTGTCCGATAAATGGTTTTCATCATCGTTTTCAGCATGTCTTCTTACCACATAATCGACTATAAAATTAGCTGTTTCAAAATATTTTGTTTGCCCCTTAATTTGAACCCCCTCCCCCACCCCTAAATGTAGGGCTACAAAGCCCATCTACTAACTTGACTAGTCCGACGACCCGACGAATCCTCACACCAAGTTTCATCAAAATATCTCATTCCCTTCGAGAGTTATCGTGCTTACAGACGGACAGATGGACGGACGGACAACTTTTGCGATGTCATAGGTATCCCTCCACTTACGTTTTGGGATCCCAAAAACCGGAAAAGTGTAAAAAACAGAAATTCGGTAGGCATCGTGTTATGTCTTTATCAGGTCTTTTTTGTTCGATTTAGGGATACCAAGACATAGAAAAAAAGTTACGGTGATACCTATGGGATACCTATGACGTCACAAAAGTTGTCCGGGGAGGGGGTTCAAAGGGTTCTTTGATTCAAGAGTAAGGTAGAGTTCTTAGGCGGGCCCTGTAGCCCTACATTTAGGGGTAGGGGAGGGGGTTTAAATTAAGGGGCAAACAAATAAATTTTAAACTATTATAGTCGATTATGGGGTAAGAAAACATGCTGAACACGATGGTGAAAACTATTTTCTCCCCGGACAAGTACTTCGCCCGGAATCCGGCCAAAACCGTAAAATTTTTTAAAAGCGAAAGTTTTATTTGAAGTTGATTAGGTGTTCGATTTAGGGGTAGAAATACATGCTGAACAGGATTATTAAAACCATTTCTTTGCCGGACAAGTAGTTCAGTCTTATTTGTGGCCTACTTGATTAGATTTTGATTAGGGGTAAGAAGAGATGCTGAATCCGTATGTGACAATCGTTTTTTAACCGGACGCATAGGTCGCCCGGAATCCGGCTGAAACCGGAAAATTTGTTATGAGTTAAAGCTTTATTTGAAGTTGATTGGATGTTCGATAATTCGTTTTTGAGCTTTGTTATTCTGTCGGATAAGTAGTTTCCGAATTCGGTAGAAACCAGAAATTTGGTAGACGTAAGCTATGGTAGGAAGTTTCGATCAGTTTCGTCAAAATAAATATGACTTATAGGGGTAAACACACATGCTGAATCCTTATCTGAACTTCATTTCTCAGATGATTAGCTATTTGGCCTTAATCTGTTTCTGAATTTTTGTAGTAAAAATGCTTAAGAAGTCTGGAGAAGACAGGACCCAATTGTCTGGATGAGACATTAAATTTTGGGATCCCATCGAAACTTTGGTCTTGTTCCTTCTGATATAATGACATCTTGAACGCGGAACTTAAAAACTAATTTTTGATTGCGACACGAACGAAGGATATACACCAACAATTTTCAATGGTTTTAATAAGATGTTTTCAATGCCTTAATATCTTTTTTTTCGCAGAATGAACAGTAGAATAGTAGTAGTAGAGTAAGAATGTATTTAGAAATTGCTTTCATAATTCGCAGCAGCGATGCCAAATTTGCATTTCACGTCAACATAGTCATTAGCAAAGGCATCGTAAATTCAAAGTTTCAAATAAGATAGAAAAAACGAGAACTTCGGTTTTTTTTCTTGGTCAGCTAGTTACCCCTCCAAGATGACGTGCGAGGGATAAATACAATTTCTGATATTTCGGTTGCACTTTCGGCAAACCATCCTCAGCGAAAAAAACAAAACTAAATCATAAAATCCAACACAATCACAACAGGAAAATGATGCGGAACCAACAGACAATAAGACGACATGTAACTAAACAAGACCAAAGGTTTCGATGGGATCCCAAAAATTCAATATCTGATCCAGACAACTGGGTCTTGTCTTAACCAGATCCATTCTTCGCCAGACTCCTTGAACATTTTTACAATTAAAATTCAGAAACAGATTAAGGCCAAATAGCTAATCACCTGAGAAAACCAAGTTCAGATTTGGATTCAGCATGTGTGTTTAACCGTATAAGTCATATCTGTTTTGACGTAAACTTCCTGCCACTTCTGCCAATTTCCCGGTTCCGGCCGAACTCCAGAACTACTTGTCCGGCGAAAAAAGAAAGCTCAAAGACGAAATCAGGGTATCTTCTTTCCCCAGTAATGAACATCTAATCAACTTCAAATAGAAATTTAGCTTATAACAAATTTTCCGATTCCAGCCGGATTCCGGTCGAACTATATGTCCGGGTAAAATACGATTGTCATACAGGGACTCAACATCTCTTCTTACCCCTAAATCGCGTATCTGATCAACTAGAAATAAAACTTTGACTTCCAACAGTTTTCCGGTTTTGGCCGGATTCCGGACGAACTACATGTCCGGGTAGAAACTTGTTTTCACATAAGTGTTCAGCATGTCTTCTTGCCCTAAATCGAACATCTAATCAACTCCAAATAAAACTTTTAATTTTGACAAACTTTCCGGTTTGGGCCGGATTCCGGTCGAAATACTTGCCCGTCGAGAAAATAGTTTTCACCATCGTCTTCAGCATGTCTTCCTACCTCTAGATCGAACATTTAATCAACTTCAAATAAAACTTTTACTTTCAACAAACTTTCGGGTTTGGGCCGGATTCTGGGCGAAATACTTGTCCGTCGAGGAAATAGTTTTCACCGTCGTCTTCAGCATGTCTTCCTACCCCTAAATCGAACATCTAATCAATTTCAAATAAAACTTTTACTTTGAACAAACTTTCCGGTTTGGGCCGGATTCCGGGCGAAATACTTGTCCGTCGAAAAAATAATTTTCACCATCGTCTTCAGCATGTCTTCCTACCCCTAAATCGAACATCTAATCAACTT
Source organism: Branchinecta lynchi (assembly GCA_023053575.1). Lineage (NCBI taxonomy): Eukaryota > Metazoa > Arthropoda > Branchiopoda > Anostraca > Branchinectidae > Branchinecta > Branchinecta lynchi. The sequence continues at coordinate 17,929,430 of JAKZAP010000018.1, forward strand.
CAAATAAAACTTTTACTTTCAACAAACTTTCCGGTTTTGGCCGGATTCCGGACGAACTACTTGTCCGATGCCAAAATGGTTTTCACCATCGTGTTCAGCGTGTCTTCTTATCCCATAATCGACTATCACATTAGCTGTTTCAAAATATTTTGTTTGTCCCTTAATTTGAATCCCCTCCCCCACCCCTAAATGTAGAGCTACAAAGCCCATCTACGAACTTGACTGGTCCGACGACCCAACGAACCCTCACACCAAGTTTCATCAAAATATCTCATTCCCTTCGAGAGTTATCGTGCTTACAGACGGACGGACAGACGGACGGACGGACGGACAGACGGACAACTTTTGCGATGTCATAGGTATCCCTCCACTTACGTTTTGGGATCCCAAAAACAGAAGAAAGATGCGGACAGAAGTGAGAAAATAGTTTTCATCATCGTGTTCAGCATGTCTTACCCCATAATCAACTATCACATTAGCTGTTATAAAATATTTTGTTTTCCCCCTAATCTGAACCCCCTCCCCGACCCCTAAATTTAGGGCTACAAAGCCCATCTACGAACTTGACTTGTCCGATGACCCAAAGAATCCTCACACCAAGTGTCATCAAAATATCTCATTGCCTTCGAGAGCTATAGTGCTTACAGACGGACGGACAGACGGACAACTTTTGCAATGTCATAGGTAGCCTATCCCAAAGACAACAAGAAACAAGACAACACAAGTAGCAAAACTTTACATTAAAGTTTAACTGAAAAGCAAACTTATTTTCGTGTCATTTAGTTGAGTACACTGAGTTATTTGGATTCTGCTAAGAGACTTTCTTATTTTCCAATATCTTCTCTAGTACTGAGGTCCAGAGTATCTACGACTGTCCTCACAGCGCGAATTCTACTATGACGCGGAATATTTGAATTTGAACACAAACGCGACTTTTAAGTGGGCGGTGAGAAGTTTGGTGAAGATTGCTTAGTGCCGGGTCGAAAACATTTCATAAATCTTTTCCGTCAAGCATACGAGGTGGGTAGTACCACAAATCTGACAGGGAAATTCCACTATTTGAAAACTGACTATTCGTGAATAGCGGAGCGACGAAGTAACGCATTTTCATCGGGTCTTCAAGCCTCTTTAAGTGAATTAGTGAGGGGTAAAAAGACTGTCCCATCTCTGCCCTTTTCAGTTCAACTTTAAACACAGCGCAAACATAACTTCAGATTAAACGAAGAGGGAAGACCACTAGTGCATGGTTTCAGTTTACCAGCGGAAGATTTGAAATCTTCCACACTTTTATCAATAATCTTAACAGGCAGAACCAGTTGAAAAGCCAAGAAAGAATTATTGGTCCAAGGGGGCAAATGCAGCAGATGCTTGGCAAACTTAAAATAGATCCAGTGAACATTTTCTTATTAGAAGCAGAAAAAATTGCCAAATGGGAGACATAGCAAGAAGATGGGGTACAGTTAGACTGTTGTAGAAAACAACAGTCTGAAGTAGGTAGTTTTAACAACCTAAAGTAGGTAGTTTTAGTCCTAGTCTTAACTGCCAAGTAAAAATAAAAAATATTTTTAAGCAAAATTCACATTTTCATGATCCACTGTAGCCCATAATGATTTTTACCTCAAGGGTTTTGCTTCCAAATTAATTTCTAGCTCCCTTAAAGCAGTGGTTCCCAACCTTTTCAGTACCCCGTACCCCTAATCAAGGTTCGAAAAGATTGCGTACCTTCTATTTCAGAACGTCAAAAAGACGATATTTATTATCATAGGTGACAAGGCATTGTAGAAATATATACAAATTAATGAGGCAATCACTATAGAGGCTGCTGTGTAGCTAAAATTTTGTCGAATCTCGTCTCGACGTCATTAACGGCAATATTTTTAAAGTCAGCCTGTTTCTGCGTTTGGTTTTGATATTCTCCACGCTTTCATCAAGCTTCATCGCAAACTTTTTTGTTGGCTTAATTCGCAACCTGAATGACAATATCACTTGCAATGTCTACGATTCTTCTTGATATAATATTGTTTGACACAGGAACAGATTTTACGGCAGTAGGCTAGCCTCTTTGGAATCAACATTATTTCACTGACTTTCACTTGGGCTTTTAGTCAGAGGCGTCACGCACAGGTTGACCCCCCCCCCCCCCCCCCCAAAAAAAAAAAGGTAGGCCAGACGATTAAAAAGAAGAGAGCCATGATTTTTCGTAATAGCAGTTATTCAAACAAATAAAGTTGGTAAAAATTATCTGTCATTCAGTAAAAATACCTTGCCCCTTAAGATACATTTTGGCTGGTGCTACTCTGCAGATAATGTTACGCTTTCGACATTCATAGACCAGATTTTGAAGCTACAGCTACTAAACCAATTTTGGTTCCTTCGCGTACCCCTTGCAAGGGTCTCGCGTACCCCTTGGGGTACACGTACCACCGGTTGGAAACCACTGCCTTAAAGGACACCTGAACAATGGAATAGAGTAGAGTAATTATTCGAAATAGAGTAATTAAGCGTACGTACGGTGTTCCAGATATTTCGGAGAAATTACTAATGCTACACAGGAAGCTGTCGGGTTCAGCACACTCTCGGTTTTCACCACACCACCCCCTTACCCACTTGTTTATGTGCTAGTGTTTTTGTATGTATAGTTATTTTAGTATCTGTTTCCTTTCTTTTTCTTTATTGTACTCCACTTGTTTTTCCTCTTGAATTTGTGGGTAAGAAATAAATTATTATTATTAATGAAACACACACCATGGAGAATGCATTTACGGGCATGGCCACGGAGAGCATTCTTCTCCTGAGCGTGACGTTTTCAAAATAGGGTTGTTCGTTTTGGACGTTTGCACATGCAGACTCCAAGACAAATTCGCAATTCATTCAAATCTTGTACAGCGCTGGCCGGATCGTATTGGAATTCTTTCTAGATGTACGGTTGGGCCTAGCTGGTTAAAAAACATTCCAGAAGAAGGGTTGATTGGAGACATTGTTCATTTCTTAAATTGTTCGGTACTGAAATAAGGACAGATGCAAAATGGAGCAAAAATCATAGCTTCGAATCACTATTTCGTATCTGGATTGGGTTTTCTGCAGACAATGTTGACGGAAATCATAAAGATAGGGATGAGGTGTCCTTTAAAGTCAGCATCTTAACCGCGAAGTCAAAAAAGTACTTTGGATAAACAGTCAATTTCGGCCCATGATCACCTGTGCCACAAGAATGTTGCTTAAAATTGAACTTCTAGCACCCTTAAAGTACGTATCTTAACCGAAAAGTGAAAAAAAAGACTTTTGACCAAACGATGTGTATTAATGATCCCCAAGGGCCCATTATTGTTTTGCCTCAGTGGTTTTGTTTACAGATGAAATTCTAGCGCCCTGAGAGTGCAATCATTACAGCCAAGTGAAAAAACTACATACTTTTTACCAAACGATACATTCTCGGGATTTCCAAGGGCCTTGGTCATTCTTATCTCAAGGGTTTTGCCTACAAATGATCAGAGCAAACTCACAACTTTGCAAATTCCTACTTTCATCCTCTGAACCAGGCTTGCAAGTGCCATATGTGCTTTTAGCTCTTGTCTCTTGTATCCTTGTCAGAATTGACGTATCCTTTCTTGTTGAATAACATTCAAGCGGAGGCGTTTAGTCGGTTTCTAAGAAATCCACCTCCACAGACTAGCCACAATGGCGATCGCGGGAACTTGGAATAGCAGTTTTCCTGGAAACGACGATGTTTAGTTCTTTGTTGGCCGGTTAGTTCCGGATCAAATTGAGCAATCTTCTCCTTTGTAAACCGGATCCACATTTCGTTTTTCCTTTTTGTGTTTTTGTTGGCAAAGCTAAGTAGTGTGAACGGTTGAACATCTCGGATCGATCAAACCGTGCAATATCATGTTATCTGATGACGACGAAAACAGGACTAAAGGTTTCGATGGGATCCCAAAAATTCAATATTTAATCCAGACAACTGGGTCTTGTCTTCGCCAGATCAGTCTTCCCCAGACTCCTTGAACATTTTTACCATTAAAACAGATTAAGGCCAAATAGCTAATCATCTGAGAAAACCAAGTTTAGACTTGGATTCAGCATGTGGGTTTACCCCTACAAGTCATATCTGTTTTGACGAAAACTTCCTGTCACTTCTGCCAACTTCCCGGTTTCGGCCGAACTCCGGAACTACTTGTCCGGTAAAAAAGAAAGCTCAAAAAGGAGCTCGGGGTACCTTCTTTCCCCAATAATGAGCATCTAATCAACTTCAAATAAATATTTAACTTTAACAAATTTTTCGACTCGAGCCAGATTCCGGTCGAACTATATGTCCGGGTAAAAAATGATTGTCACACACAGATTCAGCATCTCTTCTTACCCCTACATCGGATATCTAATCAACTGCAAATAACACTTTAACTTTTAACAATTTTCCGGTTTTGGCCGGATTCCGGGCGAACTACATGTCTGGGTAGAAAATTGTTTTCACATAAATGTTCAGCATGTCTTCTTGCCCTAAATCGAACATCTAATCAACTCGAAATAAAACTTTTAATTTTAACAAATTATCCGGTTTGGGCCGGATTCCGGGCGAACTACTCGTCCATCGAGAAAATGGATTTCACCATCGTGTTCAGCATGTCTTTCTACCCCTAAATCAGACATCTAATCAACTTTAAATAAAACTTTTACTTTAAAACTTTCCGGTTGGGCCGGATTCCGGGCGAACTACTTTCTGATGACAAAATAGTTTTCACCATCGTGTTTAGCAACCCCTACAAGTCATATCTGTTTTGACGAAAACTTCCTGCCACTTCTGCCAACTTCCCGGTTTCGGCCGAACTCCGGAACTACTTGTCCGGTAAAAAAGAAAGCTCAAAAACGAGCTCGGGGTACCTTCTTTCACCAATAATGAGCATCTAATCAACTTCAAATAAATATTTAACTTTAACAAATTTTTCGACTCGAGCCAGATTCCGGTCGAACTATAGGCCTATGTCCGGGTAAAAAATGATTGTCACACACAGATTCAGCATCTCTTCTTACCCCTACATCGGATATCTAATCAACTGCAAATAACACTTTAACTTTTAACAATTTTCCGGTTTTGGCCGGATTCCGGGCGAACTACATGTCTGGGTAGAAAATTGTTTTCACATAAATGTTCAGCATGTCTTCTTGCCCTAAATCGAACATCTAATCAACTCGAAATAAAACTTTTAATTTTAACAAATTATCCGGTTTGGGCCGGATTCCGGGCGAACTACTCGTCCATCGAGAAAATGGATTTCACCATCGTGTTCAGCATGTCTTCCTACCCCTAAATCAGACATCTAATCAACTTTAAATAAAACTGTTACTTTAAAACTTTCCGGTTGGGCCGGATTCCGGGCGAACTACTTTCCGATGACAAAATAGTTTTCACCATCGTGTTTAGCAACCCCTACAAGTCATATCTGTTTTGACGAAAACTTCCTGCCACTTCTGCCAACTTCCCAGTTTCGGCCGAACTCCGGAACTACTTGTCCGGTAAAAAAGAAAGCTCAAAAACGAGCTCGGGGTACCTTCTTTCCCCAATAATGAGCATCTAATCAACTTCAAATAAATATTTAACTTTAACAAATTTTTCGACTCGAGCCAGATTCCGGTCGAACTATATGTCCGGGTAAAAAATGATTGTCACACACAGATTCAGCATCTCTTCTTACCCCTACATCGGATATCTAATCAACTGCAAATAACACTTTAACTTTTAACAATTTTCCGGTTTTGGCCGGATTCCGGGCGAACTACATGTCTGGGTAGAAAATTGTTTTCACATAAATGTTCAGCATGTTCTTGCCCTAAATCGAACATCTAATCAACTCGAAATAAAACTTTTAATTTTAACAAATTATCCGGTTTGGGCCGGATTCCGGGCGAACTACTCGTCCATCGAGAAAATGGATTTCACCATCGTGTTCAGCATGTCTTCCTACCCCTATATCAGACATCTAATCAACTTTAAATAAAACTTTTACTTTAAAACTTTCCGGTTGGGCCGGATTCCGGGCGAACTACTTGTCCGATGACAAAATAGTTTTGACCATCGTGTTTAGCATGTCTTCTTACTCCATAATCGACTATCACATTAGCGTTTCAAAATATTTTCTTTTGCCCCTTAATCTGAACCCCCTCCCCCGCCCCTAAATGTAGGGCTACAGAGCCCGCCTAAGAACTCGACCTTACTCTTGACTCAAAGAACCCTTACACCAAGTTTCATCAAAATATCTCATTCCCTTCGAGGGTTATCGTGCCTACAGACGGGCGGACAACTTTTGCGATGTCATAGGTATCCCTCCACTCATGTTTTAGGATTCCCCAAAAGATCTGTTTCCACGCAGTCGTGCCTGGTCATTCAGTCGTGCCTGGTCATTCACGGAGACCGGTAGTCAAGCTTTATAAACGAGTTTCTCATAGTTGCTGATCAGCGGTAGCCGAGAGAGACGTGGATAACAAATATTTGGATCGGTTTTTTGGAAAGTGGGGGGTCGCAATACACCCCCCTTGCCAGTAAGTCTCCGTTTGAAGTTGTTGCGTAACAAACTGGCTTCGAACTGAAGTCCGATAGAAGCGGCTTATAGTTAATATTAGAAGTATGGCATCATCACCGATAACACAGAAAAAGTTCGAGGAATCAATGAAACTACTGAATGAAAAACTCGACACAGTAATCAAGACTCAGTCTCATCTGTCCAAGCAGCTGAAAGATATGGCTGAGGAGATAGGAACTCTAAAAAAGACCGCAAGCGAACAAGATACGCGAATATCAGGTCTTGAAACTGAAATTAATTCCCATAAGTCGCGTTGTGATCAGTTGGAAAACCAGCTGCTAGAAATAGACGTGAAAGACAGGAAACACAACCTGATTATTCACGGATTGCCAGCAGAAAGGTCAACTCAGTCAGTTGAAGATAGTGTGACGGATTTGCTGTCAAATAAACTAGCTATTAGTGAAGGTATTCAACTCGCAAAGTGTTACAGGATGCCTGATAAAAAGAACATTAACGTGACTAGTCGCAAGCAGCCGAATAAGCAGAAACCCCGACCAGTGTTCATCGCCTTGTCGAACGAAAAGAGTGTGCAGCTGATATTGCAATCAGTTGGGAAGCTGAAAAATAGTGATGTCCGAATCTGTTCCGATCTCCCTCCCAAGCTGAACATTCTACGAAACTCGCTACTTGCAAAGGGCAAAGAACTTCGAGATGGTGGTACAGCCAAGTACACACGTGTTAAACAACGGGGATCGAAACTCTGGCTTGAGGCAAAATCGGGTGATGCGAGCGACTGGGAAATTATACAACTCGCTTAAGTTAGTGTATTGCCGCTTCTGTTTTTTTTTTTTTCTGTTTTCTTTCTTGAAAAGTGATTCATCATGTCTTTTCCCGTATCTGTTCAAGTGCTTATTTTGTTCCATTTTTGTTTTGTTTTCGTAGCATTAGTTATGCATTTCATAATCAAGGTTCCGCTTCTGCCTCTGTCTTATTTTCAGCGTACTACCGGACTGATCACCGGTCTGCGTTCCTCGTCTCATCCTAAAGGTTTGAATACTGAACTTATTCACGTCATACCAGATTCCCCACTGATGCCTTTGGTAAGTGATTATTTTAGATAGTAATACCGGTTGTGGCAAGCTGTCGGATCGACTAAGTGAATTTGAAAAAAATCCGTTGGACCTAGAGAATTTATTATTGAGATTTGATGATGATAATGATGATTTAATTAAGAACCTTCCGCATAATAAATACCTACTCCCTGAAGATATTGAGAGGCCTGTTTCGGGTGGATTGAGATTGGCGTTTTTGAACTGTTGTGGGTTGATGAGTAGTCTAGACCCACTTTCTGCATTTCTTCCTAGTAAAATGATTGATCTTTTTGGTGCATGCGAAACATTCACAAATGAATGTACACAGAACTTGGTAAATATCCCCGGATACAATTTTATATGTAAAAACAGGACTGTGAAGAGTAAAGGAGGTCTAGCTATTTTTGTTAAGAAAGAAATTCCCCATAGAATTCTTAACGATCTGGATCATCTGCACGAAGACCTATTATTTGAATTTTTATTGATTGAAATTGAGACTGCAGTTGAGAAAATAAATTGTTGTGTAATTTACAGGCCTCCTAGTTCTTCCGTGTCGAAATTTCTCGAAAAATTTGACGAACTCACATGTACGTTAGCCCAGAAAAAGACGAAGATGGTGTTTATGGGTGATTTTAACGTGGATCTCCTGGTCAATCAGCAGCTAAGTTCTACATCGTCGCATCCCTCGACGCAGGCAACTAACTTCCTGTCTTCATCCCTGTCATCTGGTTTGTTGCCGTGTTGTCGCATTCCCACAAGAGTGACGGAGTCTACTGGAGCTCTGATTGACAACATTCTCGTAAATTTCCAAATTAGCTCATGCAATCTAGTTGTGTGTGACACTTCGGATCACTTTATGCTGATTACTGATCTAAAAATCGAACGGATGATAAACAACCCGCGTAAGACGAAAAGCCGGCGTCTCGATGCATCATCCATTACTAAACTGAAGGATCTTATATCGTTGATTGACCCGTCACCCTGTTTGGATTGCGACGACGTGGATACCGCAGCTGACTACTTAACCAACAAATTCACATCTGCGCTTAACCAGGCATGCCCACGAACCGTTGCCGGCCACAAACGCTATGCTAAACCAAGGAAACCATGGATAACGCCGGGAATGCTTCAATCAATAAAAACAAAGAACAAATTATTCAAACAGTATATAGCCAAACCTGATGCACAAACACTGCTAGCATTCAAAAGTTATCGAAACTGCCTTACGAGAGTATTAAGAACTGAGAAAAAGAATTATTTTGCAAAAGCGTTCGGGGAGGCACAAGGGTCACCCAAAAAAAACATGGGATCTTATCAACGGTTGTCTCGGAAAGAAGAAGGAGCAGACTCTACCAAAAGAAATCGTCATCAACAACGTAGATAAAGTCATACAAGGAAAGCAAGCAGTTGTTGATGCACTGAATCATCATTTTGCGCAGATAGGAGAGGAGACGGCAAGTTCATCCCAATCGTATGGCCCTACCGAACAGGACTTTACGACTTTTCTTCCCTCAGCTTCAGAATGCTCAATATTCTTAACTCCTGTTTCACGGCATGAATTACTCCAACTTGTGTCTCAGATGAAAAACGGATCGTCAGAAGGAACGGACGGAACCTCTACTAATCTACTAAAAATTACAATCCCGTCTATTGTTGATATGTTAGTGCATATAATAAACCTATCTTTTAAGCACGGAGTCTTCCCATCTTGTTTGAAATCTGCTAGAATAATAGCGCTACACAAGGGTGGTGACAAGAAGAATCCGTCGAATTATAGACCGATCTCGATTCTATCAGCTTTCGGAAAAGCGATTGAAAAATGTCTATACACTAGGATAGTACAGTTTTTAGTAAAAATTGGTTTCTTTTGCCCTACACAATTTGGATTTCGTAAGGGCCACTCAACGGAACATGCTATAATTGCGGTAACACAGTTTGTCCATGAGGCCCTTGACCGTGGTGACATCCCTGCTACTATATTCATCGATATAAAAAAGGCATTTGACACGATTTGTCACAGAATCCTGTCTTCAAAACTAAAGAATTGTGGGCTAAGAGGACCAGCTAACGAACTAATCATGTCGTATTTATGCGGGCGTAAGCAGTACGTAGATGGCGGTGACGTGGTATCAACCCCAGTTGGACAGTCTGAAAAAGTCGGTGTGCCGCAAGGATCTATACTTGGACCGTTACTGTTCTTAATATACGTTAATGATATCAACAAGTGCGTCGACGGGTTAGGTCTAAACATCCTCTTTGCCGACGATACGGGTTGTAGTGTATCCGGATCCGACGAGCAAGTATTGAGGAAAAACCTTTCATGCGCTTTTAAAAACTTAGTGAATTGGTTCAGTGTAAATAGGCTAAGCATTAACTTCGACAAAACCAAGTTTATGGTATATTCACGTGTATCAAGGGCATGCTCGAGCCTTCTAGCTCTAGCTATCCCTGGTTCGGACGGAGTCATAATGCGTGTGGATTGTATCCGTTATCTGGGGATACTCATTGATTCAAATTTGTCCTGGAAATTTCACACTAATACTCTGAGACTTAAGCTGGGAAGAAATGTGGGGATTATGCATCATCTAAAATTTCTTCTTCCATTAAATGCGCTGAAATCAGTTTACTATTCACTAGTCCATTCTTACCTAAACTACTGTCCTCTGATTTTTTCAAACACTTTTAAAGTTCACATATCTCCACTGCAGAGGCAACAAAATAAAGCACTTCGGATTTTGAAAAATATGCTACCT
>JAKZAP010000018.1:17939888-18112257 GCA_023053575.1 Branchinecta lynchi
GAATTACCCTAACTCGGAAAAGTGTGACAAACTGCCCTAAATTTTCCAGTTTCCAGCGCCCTCCACTCCCCCGCATATGGTCGGATCGGGAAACTGATTATTTCCTGGTTAGTTTGGTCGGGTCCCTGATATGCCTGCCAAGTTTCATTGTCCACGCACATCTGGAAGTAAGTATACTCGAAAAAGTGTGACAAAAAAACGGACCGACCTACAGACGGAATTGCGATCGGTATATGGCACTTGAGTCACAGAGTGCAAGTGCCATAAAAAAGACTTTTGAGCAAACTATACATTTTGGTGATCCCATGAGCCCATAATCATTCTCAAGGATTTTGCTTCGAAATAAGTTTCTAGTCTCTTATAGTGTACATCTTAACTGCAAAGTAAAAAAGACCTTTAGACCAAACGATACATTTCGGCCTACGATCATTTGTGCCACAAGGGTTTTGCTTAACAAATTGAAGTCTAGCACCTTTAAAGTGTGCATCTTAACGGAAAAGGGAAAAAAATACTTTTGACCAAACGATATATTTTAATGATCCCCAAGGGCATATTCTGGTTTTTGTTTACTTACACATATATTTACAGCGCCTTTAAAGTGCGCATCATTACGTACAGGTTAAAAAATAAAATACCTTTACCAAACGATACATTCTCATTATTTCAAAGGGTCCTGGTCATTCTTATCTCAAGGATTTTGCTTACAACTGACCAGAACAAACCCACGAAAAGGCAAATTCTATATTTTACCATCTGACCCAGCCTTGCAAGTTCCATATGAGCGGCTAGCTCTTGTTTTCCTTCTTTGAGTCGTTTATAGTTTCTATAGCACTTGCCCTTCGGCCAATTGCCATATACCGATCGCAATATCTGTCTATTCGTCCGTCGGTTTGTCGGTAGCTCGATCGACTGTCCTGTCTGCTTTTTGTTAGTTCGAGCCCTTCCGATAAGCTTGGACGATGAAACTTGGCAGGCATTCAGGGGCCCCAAATGATCAAGTTGAAAATAGTCACTTCCCCGATCCGAGCATCATGGGAGGAGTGGAGGGAGGGAGAATCTGGAATCTCTAGGTTTGTATAACTTTTGAACTGGATATCGGATCTTAACGAAACTTGATATCTGGAAAGATCTCGTGCCTCAGACGATCCACTTTAAATCCGGACGGGATCCCGTGACTTTGGGGGGAGCTGGAGGGGGGGATCGTAGACCTTGGGAAACGCTATGAGTGGAGGGATCGGGATAAAACTTGGTGGGAAGGGCAAGCACAGGTCCTAGCTCACAGATGGGCGAACCTGATCATGAAATTATTCGAATCCGAATACAGTGCTAGGTGCCAGTCTGATTCCAGTAATTGACCATTCCATGCTGAGGATTCGAGTCCGGAATTGAACTCGGTTTCTAGTCCTAGCTTAAAAAACAGTCATATCTGGAACTTGGATGAATGAAACTTGGAAAGTAGAGAGAGGCTCCGAACCGGATCTGAACACGGTAGGGGGAGGGGGGGGGTACCTTAATTTCGCGGAAAATGCTCAGACTCGAGCAAAACTTGATAGCCGGTAAGAGAAGATGCTTTAGATGATCTGTTTATGTGTCTGAACCAGATTCCACCAAGGAAGGGTTAGTCTGAAGGGGTGGAGTACCGAAAATAGTCCTTATAGGCATCAAATTAATGGGATGAACCTAGATGATGATCCGAGGCTTTGCCGGAAATGCTCAGACTCGAGTGAAACTATATATCCTATTTTTAGATACGATCCTAGGGTGTTCAAAAGGGTATTTTGTGACGTTCTCATCTACACTCTCGCAAAACCTACTCGTAAGAAGTGTCATATGAGCTCGTAGCTCTTACATGGCACTTGCCTTCCGGCTAAGTGCAATATATCGATCACTTTTCTGTCGGTCCGTCTGTTGGTACGTTCGGTGATCGCGAGTTAGGGTACTTGCAGATGTGCTAGGACGATGAAACTCGGCAGGCGTATTAGAGACCTGACTAAACTAACTTGGAAATAGTCACTTCCCAAGCCCGACAATCGTGGGAGGAGTAGAGGGAGGGGGAATATGTAATTTTAAGGTATAGTAAAACAAATGTTGGACCATTGTGGGGCTAACTCGCTCTGGAATAATGGGATGGGGCAGGGCCATACCATCAACGATTTTGCTTACAAAGAAATTCCTAGACCCCTTAAAGCGCGCATCATAACTGCAAAATGTAAAAAATATTATTGACCAAACGATGGATTTCATGATCCCCATTCCCCGATGGCCCATGATCATTTATGCCTCAAGGCTTTTGATTACGAATGAGTTTCTGAAAGTTTTCATCTTTACCGCCAATTACAAAACATACTTTCAAGCAAACGATACATTTTCATGATCTACAAGGGCCTATGAACAGTCGTGCCTTAAGGGTTTTGCTCACAAAGGATTACAGTAAACACACGAATCCCCCAGTCATCTTCTGACCCAACTTTGCAAGTGCCCTATAAGCTTCTAGCTCTTGATCGTTATTTTTTCCGCTTTCGCCAATGGGCTTTTAGTAAATTCATTCATACGTCACGCAAGCCGCTGACTCGCTAATCCTATACACTAATTGATATGTTTATTGGCAAATGCCCGAATCGAGCTGACAGCATTTTGCTATCAAACCAACGATGTCGAATGCCCAGAACACATAACAAGAACTCGAGATTAGGGCCAATCGCCATGGATGCTGTCAAGAAAGTTGAAAGCCAAAGTTTAAAAAGTTGACCTTCAGTGACTAAATCGACCTATCACTAAAAGGGATAAATTATTTCCACACCTCACGCACATAGCTCAGTCAGGTAGAGTTTGCATAATGTATTCAGACACATACAATGAAGTCTGTTCGCAGATGCCAAAGCTTATCGTCTTCTTGGCACAACGACAGCGTTTTGGGGTACATGCGAGGTTGCAGATTGTCTATAGAACTAAGAGAAAAATCGACGGTAGTGGATACTTAAAGTCCCCTCTTGCACATATTCTGCCCTTATACCTACCTACTCTTTGTTCGACCACTTACCAAATACGCCTGTCAAGTTTGGCACCCTGGCCTAACCCAGAACCAGTCCTCGAGGATCGAAAAATCCAAAAGCGTGGTCTCCGATCCATCCTTGGTGACAAATACTTGGACTATGACTCAGCACTGGCGAAGCTAAGCCTAACATCCCTTGCCGATAGAAGACATTCACTAATTATGAAATTGGTCTCCCGTGCCTCGAGTCCGATTAACACCTCGCCATTCTACCAAACTTTAATCTAAATTGTACATAATATGAAGTTAAGACCAGACGTACTTGTAAATTTAGTTCTGTGCAAAAAATTGACGAGCCTCATGCCAGTTCGTCTGAGCGATTTAAAAAAAAAATTGTGCCGTATTTTACTAAGTTTTATAACGAAATGCTCTGAATTTCAAATATTTCTTGTTCGTTTTGTTTTGTGTCGACGTGCCAATATAATAACTGCCAAGCTTTTATATTACGGTGAATAAATCTGAATTGAATTAAATATTTTCCTTCGATAGCCTATGGAATGATAGCCTTCAAAAATCCCCGCCCTTCGCCATCCTTTCGTTTTTATGGCACTTTCCCTTCGGCCAAGTGCCATATAGCGATCGCAATTTCTGTCCGTCCGTCGGTCTGTCTGTCGGTCGGTCGGTCCGGGTTTTTCTAGTTTGGGCACTTCCACATAAGCTAGGACGATGAAACTTGGCACGCATATCAGGGACCCCAAAAGATTAAGTTGGAACCCTTCATTTCCCCGGCCCGAGTATCGTGGGGGTAGTGGAGGGAGGGGGAATCCGAACTCTGAGGTATTTATAACTTTGGGGGGACTTTGGGACTTTGGGGGGAGATGGAGTGAAACTTGAAATTTGGAAAGACCTCGTGGCTCAGACGACCCACTTCTAATCTGAACCGGATCCGGTGACTTTGGGGGGATCCCGAAACCTTGGGAAACGCTTTGAGTGGAGGATCGGGATGAAACTTGGAGGGAAGAACAGGCACAAGTCCTAGACACATCGTTGACATAACCGGACCTGATTCAGGCACTGTGGGGGAGTTGGAGGGGGGGGGATGTTGGTAATCCAGCGAGTTCGGTACTTCGTGATGTAATAAGATGATGAAAGCGGGAGTTGGAGTGGATTTTCCGGAATTCCGGTGATCGCGAGGTAGGATACTTCCAGATGTGCTAAGGATTATAAAACTACGCAGGCATATTAGTGACCCGACCAAACAGACTTAAGGATCCGACACAATGGCCTAGGAAGACTTCTGTTCCTGGATCCAACCATTTTGGGGGAGTAGAGGGAGGGGGATCCGGAAATTACTAATTTCCGTAGGTTGCGAAAAAATGGTTTTATTCAAGTAAAACTTTATGGGTGATAAAACTGATGACCTTAATATGCAAAGCATGTGTACGAGCCCATGCGGCCATGGTTGGGGGGGGGGGGGGTCCGGAAACTTTGTGACATGCATGAAAACCAAACGGATGGGCAGAATAAAATGTTTTTGCGGCCTAGAATTTAGTGTCCGAACCGGATCCGACCAAGGTAGGATGAGGATGAAGTAGGAACTGGAAATTCGCAGATATGCTCCGATTCGAGTTAAACTTGATGGACGTTGAGAAGAGATGTTAGTATGTGTCCGAGTCGTGTTCGGACACAGTAGCGGGGAGTCCCGGAAATGTTGTGGCTCGCATAGGAGTTAAACGAGTGAAGTGATATTTGTGAAACTTGTAAAGTAGAGAGATTGTCTGCCTTAAAGACATATTTTAGGGTCTGGACCGGGTTCGAGCACGGTGGGGAAGGGTATCGAAATTCCCGGAAAAATGCTCAGATTCACTTTCTCGCACCACCTACTCGTAACAAGTGCCATATGAGCTCGTAGCTCTTGTTCACCTAGGACTTGTTAATTATTTCTGGCTGAGTCGAGTAAGCCAGTCAAGAGATGCAAACTTTACAGAAAAGTTTCAAGGTCCGCAGACAGCTCTTTCAGAAATAAGGGCACAAGAAACTTCAAAATTTTATTTTCGTTTTGGAAGACTTGGAAACTCGACAAGTCTTCCTTGTGTTCCGAACTTCTTTTCATTTGCTCGACTTTTTACACTTTTTAACCACTGTGCGCACAGTTTTCAAATATTTTACGTCGAACCTCCACTTTGGAAAGTCTGTACAGATCCGACAAAAGCCACAAGAAACTCACCAATTTCACGGAGCAAGTACTGATATTTTCGAAAAACGACATTTCTGAACCACTGTGTCGTGCAAAGACAGTTTCTAGTAAGATTTGTGCTTTAAACGACGCGGCCTTCAAGATTTAACCTTCAGTGACTGACAACATGATAATAAGCTGACAATCAAACGCTTATCTTGCCGTAAGCTAACTTGAAAAGTGAGACTCCTTTTTATCAGCTCGTTATTCCTTCACGATGGCTATGCTTGGATTGTCATTTTGTTTACTTGTAATTTGCGCAAGCGGGTCAACGTTGCCGGATAGAAGGTAGGAAACCTAGCGGTTGTTTCTGCGTCTTTCTCAGAATTTCCTCTATTTCAGTATCAAGCGTACGTGACTGTCAAGTTGTCTATCAGACCCTCCAGCGAAGAAACATTTCTTATTATCTCTTCCAAATTACACCACATAATCTTTCTTTTTTCGCTGTGGATGTATACCGAAATTTGACGTACCTTTTTTTTTTCTTTTTTTTTTACCCGTAGCTGTAGTTTAACTTATTTTTATATTACGTAAAAAAAGAAAAAAAAAAAATATTCTTTGAGCCCAAGCTGACTTTGCTGATGAAGAATCGTAGCTGACGTATCCGTTGAAAACATTGTTAGAATAGAAAAAAAAAATCTTATTTCGTACTTTTTGTGGCTACTCCTCCTTCCCTCAGTGACGTTAATTTTAATCTATTTTTACCCATTTTTAACTATTTACGTCACTTAACTTTTGAAAAAAGCCCGTACTGTATTTACTATTCTTCCTCCCTAAGAAATTTTATTTTTATTTTTGTCTGTCCTACAAACCTCAACCATAAATTGAAATTTTACTCCCAACCAAACTATTGTAAATTACGAAAACTAAAAAAATAAAACCAGAAAGATTTTACCATACCATACATATAAGGGACAACTGAACGGATTTACAAGAAAGGACATAAATATGCTCCAGACAAGGGAGGGTATTGAGGAATCACAGATTAGTTTGAAAATAAAGTACTTGAACCAAAAGCCGCAGAAAATAGAAAATAATAAAAACAACGCCATTGAAAGCTTTCTTTGTCAATAAAAACTGACAGAAGTATAAGCCCCTTAAAAGGGCTGTATTCACGATCTCCAATATATGACGAACTTCCCGAGGGATTGAATACTTTTTCCCGAAACCAAGCTGGCATTCACTAAATTTCCCAAGTGTATCCAGATAACCGTAAAGTCTTTTAGCGACGATGTTCGAAGACATTTTAAAGTACTAAAAATAAAGAATTGGTTTTGCAATTCTCGTCTACTGTCACTCTTCTCGTCTCGTCTCTCGTCTTCTCGTCTACTGTCACTCACCATAAATCCAAGCAACCCCCCCCCCCCCTTCCAACTCCTCCCATCGTGGCCGAATACTGTTCTGGCACATAAGCGGATCATCTATAGATAGATGTTTAATGAAGCCCTTGGGCCATGAAAAACCCCCCATAAAACAGTACATTTACACTCATTATAAGAGCGAACTTTTAATCAACATAAAAAACAACTCCCTTCAATCTCCAACTACCCTCACATACTTTTAAATGTCTTACTTAAATGGTCCATAAATGCAACAATCCTGCATATACTTCTAAGGTTTGTATTATTCAGTAGCTCCTTTACTGACATAATTATACCATTCAAAAACTTCTCACGTGGGACAGAAGATGCCTATAGTGCATGTTCTCTTCCCACCCTTAAAGTTTCACTCCAATGGGATCACCCGTTTGAGACCTACGCATCCCACAAGGCTGATGAATGAATGAATGTATTCCCAAAAAACGTCCTATGGGCTATAGCGGGACAAAATATAAAAATAAACAAGCACTCCAACTGCAATGTACCCATCCAAATATTCAACACTCAACTCATCCTTCTAATAACTAAATAACTATTAAACAAACACCTATCCCTACCACAACATCAACCTACAATAACACGTTCACGGTACTCCATGGCAACCTTCAGGAATCTACCCAACCGACGCAACTCTTGGAACACTTTACTACCCATCAAGTCTTTCAAAAACCTCTCTTGAATAACCTCCTTACCAAAAACTTCTCTCCTTAGATCCCGAACTCACTACAAGAACAAAACAAGTGTTCCACATGTTCATCCATCTTTCCGCATAACGGGCAAAAATAAGGACGAGAACCGCACTCTTACCTCCCTCCACCTCCCATGGGCGATTGAATCCGGATTATAAAGTTTTCCCGCATCATTCGGTATGATCCTGTATGCGTAGGCCTATTTTCTTTCTCTTAAAGTTTAACTGAAAAGGGCAGAGATGGGACTGTCTTGTTACCCCTCACTTATTCACTTTAAGAGTCTTGAAGACCCGATGAAAATGCGTTGCTTCGTTGCTCCGCTATTAACGAATTAATCAATTTTCAAATAGTGGAATTTCGCTGTCATATTTGTGGTATTACCAGTGCCGTATGCTTGACTAAAAAGATTTATGAAATTTCTTTGTTCAGGCACTAAGCAGTCTTCACCACACTTATCACTGCCCACTGAAAAGCCGCGTTTGTGTTCAGATTCAAGCATTCCGCGTCATAGTAGAATTTGCGCTGTGCGGACAACCGTAGATATTCTGAACCTCACTACTAGAGCAGATAGTGGAAAATAAAAAAATCTCCTAGCAGAATCCAAATAACTCAGTGTATTCATTTAAATGACACAAACATAGGTTTGCTTTTCAGTTAAACTTTAAGTTATGTGGAAGTTCCCCGAACTAGCGGAAGCGTGACCGACGGACAGAAATTGCGATCGCTATATTTTTAGTTTATTTAATTTTTTAATTTGAGCCGAAGGATGCAAGTGTCGTGAAAAAAGTCATTGAAAGGAATACTTTCACGATCTTGATGTCATCGTACACAAGTTCCAAAGATCACCAAAAGTGTCACTATCGCAGTTACTTTTTCGACGAACCAGTTCGCTAATTACAATAGTGAAACACAGCTAATGCGCTGGGCAACCGCGGGGGGGGGGGGGCTTGAAATGGTATAATCGGCCGAAGGTGCAACCACTGTAGGAAATAAAAAATATACTGGCGGATCTCTAGCAAAGACTGGGAATTTTGCCAGACAAGAGAAGAGCTATCTCGGTTACTTTCGCTAATTACAATAGTGAAACACAACTAATGCTCTGGTCAACCGCGGGGGGGGGGGGGGGGGGGGCTTGAAATGATATAATCGGCCGAAGGTTCAACCACTGTAGAAAATACAAAATATACTGGCGGATCTCTAGCAAAGACTGGGAATTTTGCCAGACAAGAAAAGAGCTCGTTCGGCATGATAGGATAATCAACCGAAGGTTCAACCACTGCTAAAAACAAACATTGACGGATCTCTAGCGGAGACTGGGAGTTTTGCCAAACCACGACAGAACTGATTCGGCATGAAAATTGCAGATTAGTGTTCTTTATAACGTTTTGGTCATAGCAATTCAAAAGCAGACTTACCGATAAGTCTTCTTTGAACTTTCTGCTTTGCTTCATTTTATGCTGCATGATCGGCCAAGGTTACACCACCGTAACGGATCTCTAGCAGAGACGGGGAATTTTGCCAGTCCAAAAAAGCCTTAGCAAATCAAACAAGAGCTAAAAGCTCATATGGCACTTGCAAAAATAGGAAAAATGTTGGTGGGAGTTTTTTGTTTGGGAGTTTTGTAAAGAGTCTAATATTATTTTATTATACACTAGTAAGTAAAAAGTACTGTAAAAGACATTTCTAGAACTTCTCTTCTTTGTTGGGCGGTTCAATGGTCTTCAATATGGTTTCGACATTTATATCAAGTACGTTTCTTCTTTGAATTGTTGCTGCATAATTTCCCGTTTCGAGGAGACGGACCTCTGCTTCGTCTAGGGTTTCGTTTTTCGCCACAGTACTTTCAAACTTGCGGTGAAGATGCGCACTTTAAGGGAGCTAGAACCTCATTTGTAAGCAAAACCCTTGAGGCAAAAATTGTAATGGGCTCATGGGGATCGTAAAAATGCATATTTTGCTTAAAAGTATTTTTTTTAATTTGCGGTCATGATTGGTACTTTAAAGGACACCTGAACAATGAAACCATACCTTTGAACACACCATGGAAAATGCATTTACAGACATGGCCACGGAGAGCATTCTTCTCCTGAGCGTGAAGTTTTCAAAATAGGGATGTTCGTTTCAGGAGGTTTGCACATTCAGACTCCAAGACAAAAAGCGCAATTCATTCAAATCTTGGACAGCGCTGGCCAGATCGTATTGGAATTTCTTCTAGATATACGTTTGGGCTTAACTGGTTACAAAATATTCCAGAAGAAGGGTTTATTGGAGAAGTTTGTTCATTTCTAAGATTGTTCGGTAATGAAATAAGGATATCAGATGCGAAATGGAGCAAAAACTATAGCCTGGAAACACTATTTCGCATTTGGATTGGGTTTTCTGCAGGCAATGTTAACGGAAGTCATACAGATAGGGATGATACTTCGTACTCTTCATTCAGGTGTCCTTTAAGAAATGGTCGAATTTGGAAAGTGGCGATTTCTAAGCCAATCGTGTCGAATTTCATCGTCCTAGCACACCTGGAAGTACCTTTACTCGCGACCACCGGAATTCTGGACTCCCCCTTGAACTCCCCCCACAGTCGCCTGAGCCAATCCGGTTCTGTAAATGATTTATCCGGGGCATCTGTTAATTATTCCCACAAAGTTCCATCCCGATCTCTCCAGTCTAAGCCGGTCACGATCCCCCCCCCCCATTTGTTGTCGGATCCGGTCCGGATATTAAAAAGATCACCAGAGACATGTCCTCTGTTCAATTACGAAATTTCACTCAAATCTGATCACCCGTTCCGAAGTTACGCACGATTCAATATTCCGGATTCCCCCTTCCTCTACTCCCCCATGACTATCGGATCGAGTAAATGTTTATTTTCAGGTCAGTTTGATAGGGTCTCTGATACGCCTCCCATGTCTCGTCGTGAAAATCCCAGGACCGCCATCACCAGAATTCCGGGAAACACCCCTCCACCCCCCTCCCCCAAAGTGTCCAGATCCAGTCCAAATGTGTAAACGATTTATCTGGAGCGATGCTTGTTATTCCCAGCAAGTTTCACTCCGATCCCTCCATTCCAACCGTTTCTCACGATTTCTGGTCCCCCCCCCCAACTCCTCCATAGCTCATTTATTCAGGTATTAAGTTTCATTTCATTCCGATAACCCGTTCGAAAGTTACACACCACTCAATTTTCCGGATTCCCCACCCTCCACGCCCCACCCCAGATGGTCGGATCGGGAAACTGATTATTTCTAGGTTGGTTTGGTCGGGTCCCTGATACGCCTGCCAAGTTTCACCATCATAGCACCCCCTAATCTATATCAACCCCTACTAAGATTCAACAACATATTATACCAACCCCTTCTACCTTCGACTGACCTAGCTCTCTCCGAACGAATTCAAGCAAAGAATGACTCATCCACGAGCAGAGCTATACTAGTGTGAAGAAAGAATGACTCATCCAGGCGCAGAGCTATAGTTGTGTAAAGAAAGGACAAAAAACTAGAAAAAGCATTTCAAGAGATTTCGGGTGTCCCCCTCCCAGTTATCGGATCCGATCCGAATTTAACAATGAACATCCAATACCCTTATTCTTGATACCTGTCAAGTTTAATGCACGCCCGATTATCCGTTCCAAAGTTACGAACGTTACTAATTTCCGGATTCCCCATCTTGCCACTCCCCCATTGATGGTCGGATCGGGGAAGTGATTATTTCCAACTTAATCCGGTTGGGTCCCTGATATGCCTGCCAAGTTTTATCGTCCTAGGTCTTGTGGAAGTGCCCAAACTAGCAAATGTGGACAGACCGACAGACAGACAGACAGACATTGCCATCACTATATGGCACTTGAGTAAGCTCAAATGCCATAAAAGGACTTACCAAGGCTTCTTCTTTAAACTTTCTGCGTTGCTCTATGGTCTGTGTGATCAGCCAGTTTTATAACACACTGTAAAAAAAATTAAGGGATCTCTAGCAGATACTAGGAACTCTGGCAGCCTACGAACAAGTTACCAGACATTATCTTGTTGATAAGTGTACTTCATAAAGTTTAGCAATTCAATCTTAGCAATTCCATTTCTTCGAACTTTCTTCATTTCTCCATATTATGATGTGGGATCGGCCAAGGTTCAACCACTGTAAACAAAAAGTATTGACGGATCTTTAGAAGAGACTGGGAATTCTGCCAGCCCAGGAAAGAGCTCGTTCGTCATGATAATCTCGAGGATTATGTACTTAATAACATCTCAACCTTATCAATGGCAAAAACGGACTTACCGATGCTTCTTCTCTGAGCTTAATGCTTTGCTCCGTCTTATGAATGAAATGAATGAATGTATTCCCAAAAAAGCCTTTTGGGCCATAGCAAGAAAAATAAAACAAGAGCTAGGAGCTCATATGGCACTTGTTACGAGTAGGTGGTACAAAAAAATAAATACAATACACCCGCTATCCAAAAATGCAGTTCGGAAATAAAAATAGGATATTTAGTTTCACTCAATTCTGAGCATTTCCTGCATCGTCTCGGATTATCTGTAGCACATGCGCAGGACTGTTCAAACTTCCAAGCTTCAGCCCAATACATCCACTCGTTTGACCCCTTGACCTGCTGCACGATTTTCGGTACTCCCTCCATCTGCCCCTACCGTGGTTGAAAGTGGTTCGGAGTAAAAAATGGATCATCGAAAACATCTTCTTTTATACCATTTATGAAGTTTCATTCGAATCTGAGTGTTTTTGAAAAATTTCGACCCCCCCCCACCACCACCACCGGTGTCGGATCCTGTTCAGACCCTAAAATATGTCATCTATTGTCTATGCTCTCTCTACATTCCAAGTTTCATTTAAATTGATGCACTCGTTTGACCCCTATGCGAACCTCCAAGTTCCCGGCAATTTCCTTCCAACTCCCCCCACTGTGACTGAAGAGGACTTGGAAACATAAACGTGGTATCTCTTAATCCCCTCTTAACCCCCCCCCCTCCCCTACCTTGGCTGGATCCGGCCCGGACGCCAAATAACAAATCTAGGCCGCATAAACATCTGCACTGTCGAACTTGCATCTTATTCGGTCCTTCCGTTTGGTTTGTGTCCAGTGTGCCCAATTCCCCCAACCGATCGATTCTTATCAACCATTAAGTTTAACTTGAATCAGACCACTTGTTCGCAATTTGCAGAAGTCAATTTCTATATTCCCTTCCCTCGCTACCCCCAAAATGCTCGAATCTAGGAACAGAAGTTTCCGGGGGTATGTTGTGTCAGGTTCTTAAGTCAATTAAGTCGAGTTATTAAGATACCTGCAAAGTTTCGTTTTCTTAGTACATCTGGAACTATTCTAACTCGCGACTACCGGAATTCCAGGAAACCCCCTTCAACTCCATCTGTCTCCAAGACAGAAACCATCTGTCTCCGTCATATCCAGGCCTAATGCTTGTTCTCTCCATTAAGTTCCGCCCCAATCCCTCTGCTTTAGCGTATCTTGAATTCCCCGCCCCCCATCCCCCACACCTATCGGACCCGACCCGGACTTGACACTGAACATTTGAGGCGATAGCTGTTTCCACCTGACAAGTTTCATTCAAATCCGATTACCCGTTCAAAAGTTATGCATGCCACTAGATTCCGGACTTCCCATCCATCCACTCCCCCCACGATGGTTGGATCGGGGAAACGATTATTCTCAAGTCAATCTGTTCGGATCTCTGGCATATCTGCCAAGTTTCATCGTCCTAGCACGGGGTCGCTAAAAATCCAGCCCCCCCCCCAACTCCCCCACAGTGCGTGGATCCGGTTCGGTTATGTCATTGACGTATCTAGGACTTATGCTTGTTCTTCCCACCAAGTTTCATCCCGATCCCTCCACTATAAGCATTTCTCAAGATTTCCGTTTCCCTCCTCCAAATCCCACCAGTGTCCTCGGATCCGGTCCGGATTTAAACTGAGACTCTGAAACACGAGGTCATCCTAAATATCAACTTTCATCAAGATCCAATCACCCGTTCGCAAGTTAAAAATACCTGAATTTTTTACTTTCCCCTTCCTCCACTACCCCCTAGATGGTCGGATCGGGAAAGTGAGTATTTCCTATTTAACCTGGTCGGGTCCCTGAGATGCCTGCCAATTTTCATCGTCCTAGCACATCAGGAAGCACCAAACTCGCGGGATCACTAGAAATTTGGACCCCCCCCCGCACCCCCAAAGTGAACGGATCCGTTCCGGTTATGTTAGTCACGTATCTAGGACTTGTGCCTATTCTTTCCACCAAGTTTCATCCGGATCTCTCCACTCTAAGCGATTTCCAAGATTTCCGGTTTGCCCCTCAAACTCCCACCAGTGTCACCGGATCCGGTCTGTATTTAAAATGGAACGATTGAGAAACGAGGTCCTTCCATATATCAAGTTTAATTAAGATCCGATCAGCCGTTTGTAAGCTAAAAACATCTCATTTTTCCTAAATTTCCGGATTCCCCCTCTTTCCACTCCCCTCTAGATGGTCGGATCGGGGAAGCGACTAACTCTACTTTAATCGGACCCGGTCCCTGATACGCCTGCCAAGTTTCATCGTCCTAGCTTATCTGGAAGTGCCCGAATTAGGGCAAGTCTGAACGGCAAGTGCCATAAAAACACTCCAACTGCAATGTACCAGTCCAAATATTTAACACTCGACTCATAATTCTAATAACTAAACAACTATCAAACAAACTAATCCTACCACAACATCACCCTACAATAAAACGTTCACGTTGCTCCATGGCAACCTTCAGGAATCTACCCAACCGACACAACTCTTGGAACACTTTACTATCCATCAAATCTTTCAGAGACCACCCTTGAAGAACCTCCTTACCAAAAACTTCTCTCCTTAGATCCTCCAACTCACTACAAGAACAAACCAAGTGTTCCACATCTTTATCCATCTTTCCGCATAACGGGCAAAAATAAGAACCAGAACCACATTTAATTCTACCAATATATTTTCTCCTCGCACCCACCGGTAAAGCATCTGCCCGAAAACTCACCATCCACTTCAGTTTTCGAAACTTGGTGGGAAGGACAAGCAAAGTCCTAAATACATCGTTGACATAACACCGGACCAGATTCCGGCACTGTGGGGGAGTTGGGGGGGGGGGCTCTGAAATCTGGTAATCCGGCGTGATCGGTACTTCCTGATGTGCTAGGACGATGAAACTTGAGAGGAGTATCAGGGACCCGAACAGGCTGACTTGAGAATAGTCGTTACCCCGATCCAACCCTCACGGGGGGAGTGGAGGGATGGGGAGCCCGGATTTAGTGGCATGCATAACTTTTGAACGGGTTGTCGGAATTGAATGAAACTTGGCAAGTGGAAAGAGCTATCGTCTCAGATGTTCCACGTCAAGTCCTGATCAGATCCGAAACCTGTGGTGGGGGGATTGGAGTGGGGCGCCGGAAATCTCGTGACACGCTTAGCGTCGAAGGATTGGGATGTAACTTGGTGGGAAGAAAAAGCATTATCCCTAGATACGTAACTGACAAAACCAAATCGAATCGGGGTTCTATGGGGGTGTTGGAAGCTTTTTCCCGGAATTCGGGTGATCGCCAGTTAGGATAGTTCCAGATATTCTAAGGACCGATGAAACTTAGCAGGCGTATTAGTGACTGAAGGACCAGACATAATGCCCTAGGAACACTCGTTTTCCTGGATCCGACCATCTAATCAGTGTCTTCCGTAAGCTGCGAACAGTTGGTAAGACTCGAGTGAAACTTTATGGGTAATAAGAACTTATCACCTAGACAAGCAGACATGCGTCCGAACCACATGCGGCCACGATTGGGAGAGTTAGAGGAGGGGGGGGGGGGAGGGGTTAACATTCACAAAACCAACCGAAGGGACAGAAAGGGATACAAGTTGAACAGTACCAAGTTTATGTGGCCTTGATTTGTCATTTGGCGTCTGAATAGAATCTGGCCAGGCCATAGGGGAGGGGGGGGGGTGAAGTGGGGTTCCGAAATTTGCAGATAGGCTATGCTCCGATTCCAAACTTGGAGAGTGCAGAGATCACATGTCCTAGATGACACATTTTAGTGTTCGAACTGAATCCGACCACGGTGGGGAGGGGGAGAGTTACCTAAAGTTTCCAAAATAAGCTCAGGTTTGGTTGAAAGTTAATAGTTAATAAGAGAAAATGGTTGCGATAATCCATTTAGGAGTCTGAACCAGATTCGGCTACAGTAGGGGGAGTTGGAGGGGGTACTGGAGTCGTGTGGCACATCTATGGACAAAACGGCTGGATCTACTGGGTTGAAACTTGGAAGGTAGAATACTCATTTGCCCTAGATGATTCGAGGCGATGCCGGTAATGCTCAGACTTGGGTGAAACTAGATATCCTATTTTTGGGTCCGATTCGCATTTTTGGATGGCAGGGTATTTTGTAACGTTCGCATCTTCTTCCGTGTACCACCTACTAGTATCAAGTGCCATATGAGCTCTTAGCTCTTGTTTTTTTTAGAAAACTGCTCAAATACAACGGAACAAGCTCTCTATTGTTTCCTTTCAGTCTGAAATAGAGAGAGACAGATATCAATTCAGCTCCGGAACAAAGTAATAATTTAAATTTGACTTGGGTTTCTAATCTCAAAGTCGTCCGTCCGATTTACTTGGCTTACATGTTGAAGTGAGTAAATTGGTTCAACTTCCCTTGCCGTTCCTTCACGTCAAGCTGTCCTTGCCAGAAACTGTGCTGGGGAAACCAAGGTACTCTATGAGCAAAAGGCATCTCAAAGAGTTGCAGAAAACAGTAAAAGTTAGTACGAACAACATCATAACATATTTACTGCTGCGTTAATAAGAATGGGTGGACTCAAATTGACAATTTGGAAAGTTCCTGCAGAAGAGTTTCAGACGTGGAAAAGGTTACTTTGAAGGGTGATTGCTTTCTTTATTTGTATCTGTTTTTCCGATGTTAGTTATTTACTATTCATTATTGGGACAAATTCAGTCACCCCACGCGCGCGGCTTCAGCGTACTTGGGCGTAAGCGTACTTGATTTTTTATTTTGCAGAATAAATCTAAATCTTGACCCAAAAATGTGTTAATTTAGTAAAGCTCCTACGATTCTTAACATCATAAGATGTAATTTCACGAGAAGACAGGCCTCTTTGGAACAGTGCAAAATTATCTTCAATTGCCCAGGACCTTCACGTTTCTGCCCTTTACCATTTCTCCGCACTCCATCTAGGAAGAAGATTTTTTAGACCCGATTAGTCCCTTTTTTTTCTTCTTTTAAATGTTTATTTTTTGATCTTGTGCATTTACTACATTATTGAAAGCTCAGTGTACTTTTTCCTCTTTTTTTTGTTTATACTGCACTATTTCCTCTCCTTAAGAGCGTTAATAAAAATCATCATCATCATCATCGTCAGTTTGAGAATCTGCAAGTGGCGTAAGAACTGTCGAATACTGAATATGCTTTTAACGACCGGAGAACCAAATGACGGTCATCCTACGCAATCCTACCTTAAGTTTCTATCTACTTAGTAATCATATTGCGTTTCCAGGGATTTTACTGTCAAAGTTCCCGGCAACGCTAACGAATATTTGGATTACGTTCTATCTCTTGCTCGACCAATAATTGCCAACTCAGGACTGGACCCTCTCTTCCCCCTGCCAGAAATTCATTCGAGTTTTGAAAATAATGTAAGTAGTTTTCTTAAGATTTTAGGATCACAAACGTATATGCACATGACTTCGCAAGGTTTGCCCGTCTGTTGTCTGTTAGCAAGTCTGGATCGTTTGGGTGAAAATCGTTCATGGGCCAATAGCCCTATATTTATTGAGGTGTTTCAAATTCAGGTGCGAAAAACAACACCAATTTTTATGGCACTTGCAGCTCCGCTCATGTGCCATATACCTATCACTTTTCGGTCTGTCGGTCGGTTTGTCAAGCCACTAATCTCGAGTTAGGGTACTTCCAGATGTGCTAGGACGATGAAACTTGGCAGGCATATTATGGACCCTACCAAACTAACTTGGAAATAGTCACTTCCTCGATTCAACCACCATGGGGGGAGTGGAGGGAGGGGGAATCCGGAATATTGACGTATTTTTAACTTTTGAATGGAGAATCGGATCCCAATGAAACTTGATATTTGGAAAGACCTCCTGTCTCAGATGTCACCCTTTACGTCCGGAATGGATCCGATGACTTTGGGGGGAGTTGGAGGGGCGGGGAAAAGGAAATCGTGTGTCATGTTCAGAGTGGATGGATTGGGGATGAAACTTGGTGGGAAGAACAAGCACAAGCCTTAAATACATAGTTGACAAGACTGGATCGGATCCGAGCACTGTGGGGGGAGTTGGAGGGGAAACTTCTGGGTACGGCGAAGAGTGTTCTTCGGTCGCCCTCTTCGTCTTGATCCCTTCCGATGTCACTGGATGACTGAAAGATAGCGTTGGTCTTGGTAAAGGTGCAAAATGCAAGGAGGCTGCGTAGTATTCTCTGAACTATTTCCCACTATTCTTTTCGTAAGCGTGGCACGCTTAGAGTGGAGCTTTCAGTGCGAAAGTTGGTGAAAAGAACGAGCACACGCCCTAGATATGAATTAGATCGGATTTGGCACTGTGGAGGGAGTTGGAGAGGAATTCTGGTGATCTGAAGGTTAGGTACCCACGTATCGTTTGTCTTGCATGGCTCTAACCCTTGGCGTGTTTATACAGGTTCTTGGCGTGACCTGGTATGGCGAAGTCGGTCTCTACAATGGATTTATATTTGGACTCTCTTCCCTTACAAGGTCAGGGGACTGCACCTTAGAAACTTCAGGATTCAACATGACCTTTACTGGAGCGATGGGTCTTGTGAACATGCAGGTAAGACGAACATGGTTAAGAAACAGCTGGAAACTGGTTCCCGGGACACCAAAGCTCACATTCACAAGAGTCAATCCCAAGTCACAACAACCACAAAAACAACAGTCAACAATCAATAATCACAAGTTCACAAGAGGCGTTTTCCATGTGTATATCTCACTTCTGGTTCGGGTAGTCCTTCAGGGTCGGGCAGGGGCGGACTCCTGACATAATCTTTGCCACAATCACCAACTTTATACGGAAAAACTGAGATTTTTATACTTTTTGATGAACGTGCAGACAGTTCCAGTGTGAAGGCTTGATACAATGTAAAATGTTTCTCCGAGTAAGGATTAAAGTTAACTGCAGTATTTGCTACTGGGATTAATTTTATCTCTACTGGGATAAGATTAATCTGATTTAGAAATAATTTTATCTCAGAAGAGACAATGTTAATTCCAGTAGCAAGTACTGCAAGAATTTATTTACAGTGTACCTACAAAATCCGGGCCTTTCGGTCCCTCTGTTCTTCGGAATCACCACTTCCGCCATGAAAGAGCGTGAAAGTTATCAGAAGAACTGCTGTCATCCACTCAGACCAACGACATAAATTGACAGTTCTTTACTATTTAATTGGCAAAATAAAGTGTTCTACGTCATTTCATAGTTTATTTTTCGGGGTTAGCCAGAAGAAGATGTCACCACGTGCTTGAGCACGTGGAGGGGACTGAAAGAAATCCGTATGAACGAATTCGACTTGCTGGCTATTCAACATATGCACAACAGCAATTATTAGATCCCGCAAATATAACATTCGCCATTTGCATGAAAGGGGATCGACTAAAAAGAGGCACGGCACGGCACGGCATGGCATGGCGCAGGATGCAGACGTAATAAAAGAAGATTAGCTAGTAGTAAAAGTTGACAAGTAAGTGAGAGTTTGTATTCCAGAGACTAGAAGAAGGGACGCTAGAACATTGTTACTGCCACTCACTCTGAAGCCTAAAATGGCTCTTTTGGATTTTGTGCCTCTTGTACTCGTGCCTCCTACAGCATTTCGTGACGTGCCTTGCCTCTTTTTAGTCGATCCCGCATGAAAGGTTCCATCTTGATTTTTCTAAAACGGAAGATCCTTCTTGACAGTAGTTGCGCTTTCGCAGATACCATGGTATCTGACACCACGGTCTAAAGTCGTTTTTGCAGTTATCGTGGTATCAGATATTTAGATACTAGGGTCCGACCGTGGTAAC
The DNA here is from genome assembly GCA_023053575.1 of Branchinecta lynchi. Lineage (NCBI taxonomy): Eukaryota > Metazoa > Arthropoda > Branchiopoda > Anostraca > Branchinectidae > Branchinecta > Branchinecta lynchi. The sequence goes on from JAKZAP010000018.1 coordinate 17,959,255, forward strand.
TAGTTGTGGTATCTGAAAAGTCATCTCACTTTCATCGATTTTTTTTCAGATTTCTGAGAAAGAAGTTTAGCACTTAGTGATGTAACTGTATATCTGTTTTTCTTTAGGATGACTTCGAAAAGTTCAGTTTCGTCAATAGTCGTTTTTACAGAGCACCGTGTGTCAGATACCACGATAACTGCAAAAACGACTAATTACAGATCCAGTTACCATGGTAACAGATACCATGGTATCCGCGAAAACGCAACTAGTGCCTTGAAAAGACGATAAGAATGGGGCGGCCGAGGACCGGATTTCCTGTAAGGATTTCTGCACCATCACCAGTTTCATACAGAAAATTTTAAGATATTAGTTGTGTTTTTGCAGTTATCGTGGGATCTGATACCGCGGTCAAAAGGCGTTTTCGCGGTTATCGTGGTATCTGGCCAGTTATCGTGGTATTTGATATTCAGTTACCACGCCGGATCCGATTAACATGTGGGAGGGGGGGGACGGAGGGGGGAACCGAAAAACTTGTGACACGCTTAAAGTAGAGCTATTAAGATAGAACTTGGTGAAAAGAACAAGCACATGCCCTAGATATGTCATTGACAGAACTAGATCGGATATAGGCACTGCGGAGGGAGTTGGAGGGGGATTCCAGAATTTCGGTGATCCGGAGGTTATGTACTTCCAGGTGGGCTAGGACGATGAGACTTGGCACGCATGTCAGGGAGTCAACTAGATTAACCTAGAAATATTCAGTTCCCCAATCGGACTATCGAGCGAGGGTGAGAGGGGAGGGGGAATCCTTAATCTTAAGGTATGTATAACTTTCGAACGGGTGATCAGATCTTCATGAAACTTATATTCGGAAAGACCTCGTATCTCTGATGTCCCGTTCCATGTCAGGACCGGATTCGATGAATGTGGGGGGGGGATGGAGGTAGAACCGAAAATCCATTGACACGCTTAGAGTGGAGAGGTTGCGAAGAAACTTGGTGGGAAGAACAAGCACAAAAACTCGATACATCCAGGGGTGGCCCGAAGCACTCAGACCAGGGGGGGTGAGACCCCTCATTTCAACGACTCACGTATCGTAATATACGACTCGCAGGTACCAACAAAAAGGAACTGTTGCGACTATGCGGCAATGGCGCACATTCCTCACCAACAAATAATAGAGCCGGTGTAAAACTAGCTGCAATGCATCAGCTGAAATTATTCTTGTAATCAAAATTTATGCATAGCTTTACATTTCAACTTTCGCATAAGAGGAAAGCTTTCAACGCCTGTGCCCGGGACAAATTAAAGCAAGCGCCGCAGGCGAATTTTTTGTAATCTGCCTTTGTCTAGACAGATTCTAGCCAGCATTTAATGTGTTTCAAATCTAAAAAGTTCCAAGCCTAATCGCCAAGTAAATGACACACCTTTCCTCTAAGTAGAGAATACTATGAAAGGTGCCACAGGCGAAATTTTGTGAAACGCCAACGAGGAGACCGTCTTTTGAAAAGGAAAAAACAGCTTTGAAATAACAAATCTGACCGTCGAAAAAAAGTGACAGAATAGTGGCCACAGAAAACAAAGTAGATTTGTTCCGTATTAAAGCAAAAAAAGTAATTCCTGAAAAAAAATCCTGATTATGGACGTAACCCGAGGAGCAGAGCGTCATTTTGCGATACCAATGAAAAATTAAGAATAGCTATAAAATCACGCGTCTGTCCATCGAAAAAGTGACAAAATAAAGCCCATAGAAAAGAAAGTAGATTTGCTCCTAAATAATAGCAAACAAAGTAATTTTCACGTTCAAAACACACTTCCTCAGAAACGAAACGAGGAAAACAGATTTGCCAGTGCGTTAAAAAGGATTTACGGACGTAACGAACTTTTGGTCTTGGCCTGACAGGAGTTTACAGATATAGAAAAAGACGCCAGGGTCGCCGACGAGACTTGAGTTTGTTTTCCGGTGATTTGATGTACTTTTGTTTCATAATGAAAGTACCGTGTACCTTTTTATTTGTCACTCGACACACTGTACTTCCATGCCGAAAACTAAAGCAGGTAAAGCTACAGTGAGCTACATCTGAAGAATTGCAACTTAAAACTGGTTTGCAAAATTTGATTCTACGCGACAGAAGATGCCCTCGGCTATAAACACAGCAAATGAAGACGAGAAGTTCGCTTTTAGAATATCTTAAACATAAAAGAGATTATTTTCGAGTTGTATGAGTGTCCTGAATTTTACGAAGTATTTTCAGATGTGCTTTAACACTAGCATACAGGGGCGTCACATAGGGGGGGGGGGGGGATGCCTCCCCCGATGTTGTCTGCTAGCCGATAAAAAACAGATTTTTCGCAATTTTTCGTAAAAAGAATCGATTTTTTTGGACACAGTTCGATTTTTCGTAAAAACGGTCGGTTTTCTTTAAATCCGTTGATTTTTCCGCAAAAAAAGACGGCGAAAATTACCAGCCAGTCGATAAATACCTTGCTCCTCCCATATTTGATAGTGCTATGATTCGCAGTCAGCAGTGATACATACGATTCGCCGTCAGCTTTGGCTGAAGGAATATTTTTGCTCCTCTCCCCCCCCCAAACATTTTGATAGTAACGCCTCTGCTAGCATAGAGGCCAAAAATTTACCTCCCGACTAGAATGAGCTATTCTAGCTCTGCGGAACCCCTCCTGTCCTGGGAAACGAATTTCGGGTGTATATTAAAATCCTCCTTGTCCTTTTCAAGCGTTGTTCCTACCTCAACCTCTCTTTGTAATTGACATTTTTCGATTTGTTCTGGCACACTTCTTTCGCGGGTCTCCTGTCATTTGATTTCTGATGGCTTTTCCATTCTGTTTCAAAGTAAATTCCTTCTTTTTTCACTTATAGCCAAAGATGACCAAAAATCAATGCACATAACCTTGTCTCTCGCTTTTGGTCTATAAAGTATTTCAATGTTACCAGTCAGACTTCACTTTAACAACTAACCTATTGTAATTTTGACAGGCTAAAATCTGAAAGACCGAAGTTAGGCAGATTCAAATCCCATGGGAGTAGAACAGGTAGCCGCATTGCTGCCCCCATGAATCATGACCTATCGGGTTACAAAACCTGGTTTAAACGACTTCTTCGGGGACTGGCTTTCAGCTGACAAGGCCCATGACAAGGCGACTGACAAGGCCCAAGATACAAGGCCCATGATCATTCTTATCTCAAGGGTTTTGCTTAGAAACGATCAGAACGAACCCACGAATTGGCAAATACCAACTTTCATCCTCTGACCCAGTCTTCCGATGACAAATTTCAAGCCTGTGTAGTTGTACGGTAGTTGTACGAAAAAGTTGCATGTATTGATATGCAATACTACAGAATACTTTAATTTAATGTGCCTCACGCTGGCACATTAAATCTTAAACAGTAGTATTCAATAGCAACCCGCCTTGCTCCAGTAGCATCTAGTTTTGCTATATGATCTGATATGATATGATATTTATTGCAAAAAGCCAACTGGACATAGCAACTACCACAAAAAATCACTTACAAGAAAACAAAACAACAAAACAAAAAATGAAAATCCTAGATATAGCTTAATAACACTTACATTAGACCCTCGCGATGCTTTCGCTGCCAACCGCTGCCAACTTGGTACTGCATGCTATTTTTTCGTACAACTTCGTACTACTATTTTGAGATAACTTTTCGTCGGGCTTACAAGTGCCATATGAGCTTCTACCTCTTGTTTTTTGCAGGCCGGCTACAGAGTCCACTACGATTTACAAGGTGTTGGAGACGACGCTGACGTCAACGCTTTAATTCGATACGTCAGTGCGAAGTTCAGCTCATCGACGAACTTGTTAACAGGGACGACGAACATGAACACCTTCGAAATTCTGGATATGGGGTAACTATCTAGCTTTCTTTCATCATGTAAGTTCCTTGCCAGACTTTTCCAGGTGACACAACTAGTCTGCGTATTTACTCATTCTTCAAAAAAACAAAACAAAAAAAAACAGACACCTATTCCTTAAAATGAGTCTTATCCGACAGCTAAACTCACCACTTATCCCAGGAATTACTTACAACGAACGTTAATTAATAGCATCTGATTTGAATGAACAACTACACCAGCAATTCCCATACTCGACCCCCCCTCCCATAAATTCTGATCAGTAGTACCTTTATGGTGAAGTGTGAAGTGAAGACTATATTTTGTTAGATTTTTTTTTATAGATTTATAGGGTACGTAGATGTTGTCACTAAGGTAAAATTAGTAACAAGCAGTGAATGTTCAAACTTTTCTTCTCCACAGTCCTTCTTTAGTGTCTATTTTGCAGTTTTGTGTCATAAATTATGAAACTTAAAAAATTTGAAGATAACTGGAGTATTCCCAATTCGTCGGAACTCGTGAGAAAGCGGAGAATGTGGGCCGAACAAACACAGGCCTTCACTGTGAAAGTTGCTGCAGCAAGTAGTACGCCTGAACGAGAGTACGCCTCCAGTTTCAGTGCGCTTTCTTGGACTTCGGCTGCTTTGGCCGGATCCCGATGAAAAATTTTCGAGCATTAGTCGTTTGGAGTTGTAAGAAAAAGTAGTATACAGTATTAGCTGTTGCCACTACATGCTGCTACTAGCAAAATGAATGCTACTACACCAAGATTGGATGTTATGGATACTACTACTTAAGATTAATCCAATCGGTGGCATCTTAAATCAAAGTATTTCATTCTAGTACATATGTTTCAGTACAACTAACTTCTAACTACACAGTCAAAGAATTTTTCATCGGGATGGTCGGTATTGACTGTTTACATGCAAACGGTCCCCAGGTTTGCTTCCACAAATCAATGAACCAATTTAGCGAAGTAAGTGAGCGTATTGTTATCAGCCACAAGCTGCAGGAAAGCCTCTTAGTACTTGACGAGATTGTCCTGGAAATCCATGTTTAATTTACTAACGAAAAGCTCCTTACAGGGATATTGATATCGAGTTCAGCGGATTTGACGGACTGGACTGGGTGGCTAATGAGATTGCCGACATTGTTATTGACAGCTTGAAGGGCGAGATCATTAATGCACTGGAGAACGCCATTGGAGATCTATTGGAATGTATTATCAGCGCGACGTCTGGAGATCAACCGGGAAGTATCGAAGCTTGTATTCCACTGAGGAAAGATGTCAAAGTGATTCACAGGTTGGCAACGTCAAAGCCCCAAAGCCCCTAAAAGTCGAAACAGGTGACGATAAAAGCTACTCAGAAGTGTCAACGGCGGACTGTGTTTTCTTCAGATTATGTGCGAAGAAAATAAATATATTCAATGGACAATTTGTATGTTAGACACTGGCAGAATTGCTACCAATAGGTAGGGAGTTTCGTAAGTGAGATCTTAAAATCCAGTCATGACCTAACGGTTTCTAAGCTTTCGGAGGAACGGTTACACAAAAATACCACCTTTTTCCCACAAAAGTTATGAACTGTTTTAAATGACAAAGCCTTTCCCAAGCTCTACACTTTTGAATTAGCGGTTATATCCTAAAATTCATGAGGTAAAAGCCAAGAAAAGAGCGTAGCTTGGTCGACAACCAAGGTCATTCAACTGGAAATAATTTATATATAATTCAGGGAAACATAAAAACCGTAAAAAAACGGTCGAAGTGATCAAACTTTTCCGAAAACAGAAAAGGGCAGAAACGAAACAACTTAACACTGTGAGATACGGGACTTCCTAAAAGTGTGTTCTTGCCGTTCCCCGAGGACTCCTCGGGGAATCCAAGGGAACGGCGAGAATAGAGGGAGTCACTCCACGCGGACTCCGCCTAGGAAAACAACGAGAACACGGAGAATGCTTCTAAAATGGATTTTGTTCAAAAAAAGAATGTGCAGTTGACGAAGTTACTAGATCCACTTTATTTTGGGATTTGTTTATTCTGATTTTTTAAAATTAATTTTACATTGCACAAATACTGGCAAAAATTGATTCCCCTCCGAATATGAAAGGGAGTCCCTTTTGACGATGTTAATGATAATCAGAGCATTCCCCGCCCGTGGGGACTCGGGAGAATAGTGGGAGTGGTTCCACGGGACAAACAAAAACGCGGCTACTCCTTAAGCGGAGACCTCAGGGAATGTCGAGAACACGCCTTAAGTGAAGGGGTTTGTGAACCTGCAATTGGCTGGAAAAGGTATCCAAACTTTTTTTTGATCGTATGATTACATTTTTTTCATAGGTGTTTGAAAAGACATTACAGCTTAAAGTCTTCAAACTCTTATTACAAAAGCGAATTATGCTTTCTATTGGTTGGTTTTGCATAAAGCATCATAGCCAATCAAAAGTAGAAAAGACTAATTTTTTCTTTAAAAAAGCAATCAACATCTTACTTTCACAACTCTGTTAGAAAAATATTATTGAACTAGTTGGCAACATTTCTACCATTAACAGGCTCATAATTGTCATCATACGCCGATAAGTATCTGTTAACTCGGGAATCTAAATCAAAAGTCCTTTACCTCAAGCTCTTAAACTCATTTTGTTAACTCCCTTCCCTGAAAGAAAATTCCGTTTTCTTCTTGTTTGTCCTGCCATCTTTCAAATTGAAAAGTGCGGGAATTGTGACTCATCACTAAGGAGTCATCATTACTGCATCATTATATAAATTTGTCGAAATGGACAATGATGTTCTGGAGTTCTGCCAGAGTAAGTAAATAATTTAATCTCTGTTTTTGTTTTCTTTGTTAGCCTGTGTCAGACCAACTGGATGCTCGTAAGCGTTTCTTGGTTAGCCTGTCCAGTCTAGTACACTAGCCCCATGTCAGGCACGGTGCTCAAACCTCTAGCACCATGCCTGGGTGCTAGACGTTCAAGCACTGTACCTGGGATTTCATGTATGGTGCATGGATTTCAGTATACTGTATACAGTGCATACAGAAAAAACACAGTTTCTGTCATCACAACTGAGCACCGGCTCGGACAGGGCTGAAATTACTACTATGAATTAGAGCAATCAAAGACAGTCCTTTATATATTTTTCACAACAAAAACAAAAGGGCTCTAATGATGATTGAGATGAAAAACCTAACAGCACCCTATCTATTTTCCATTTATTTTCCCTATCTATTCCCCAAGAGCCAATATTCTGGTTAGCTGCTAGGTAGAAAAAGCTGAGCACAGGACACTTTGCATGCAAAACCCTTGACTATGTAGAAAAGGAAATGAGGTTTTTCACATCTGTCATCAGCCGAGCCCTTTTGTTTTTGTTGTGAAAAATATATAAAGGATTTCTTTGATTTCTCTAATTCATGGTAGTAATTTCAGCCCTGTCCGAGCTGGTGCTCAGTTGTTATGACAGAAACTGTGTTTTTGATGTATGCACTGTATACTGAAATCCATGCACCATACATGAAATCCAAGGTACAGTGCTTGAACGTCTGGCACCCAGGCATGGTGCTAGACGTTTGAGCACCGTGCATGAAAAGGGGCTAGTGTACTAGACTGAGCCTGTCTCAGACCAACTGAATGCTCATAAGCTACAATCCTATTTGCATAAGCTTAGTGAAGAAATGATTTCTTAATTCCCTTAATTAACTTCTTTTGATAATTCTGTGAATAATTTCTGAACTCTTTCTAATACCAATCTAATTTAATACCAATCAGTGGTACACACCTGCAGGGGCGTCGCAAGTGCATTTTCGGTGGGGGGGTGCAGAGCCAAAATTTTACCGAATCTTTCAAAAATTTTACCGAATCCTAGAACTAAGAATTCGAGCTTTAAATTATGGAACAGAAACGATTACGTAGGAAGAGTAACAATAAAAGGCAGCATGAACGACGATAAGCCAACTATTAGGCGCCGTTTTGGCGAAGCCCACATAGAGAATACGTTGCCGGGCATGATTGCAGTAACAGCTACTATCTATTATATCCAACAGAAAATTAAATCGAGCGCCGCAGGCGAAAATTTTCGAAATCCATTTTTTTTTGTTTTTATAGGCTAAAATTTAATTGCTTCTATTACAAATTCTATCATTTACCCTTGATGAAATACCGAGACTCTTAAGAAGTTCTAGAAAACGGATGGAGCGACGTTCCGGCAGCAGCAGCAACTGTAGTCTAGTCAATATACTACCTATGATAACATAAAGTGAGCGCCGCAGGCGACATTTTTTTTTGCTTTTTCCTGCCAAATTTAATTTCCATTCAAATTCTAGCTTTTAATGTTTCGAAATCTCAATCCTAAAACTGGCTTAAAACCCCCGTCAAATGACGCGCCCTTCCACAAAATAGAGAACATTACGAAAAGTGCTGCAGGCGGAATTTTCGAAATATTTATGATCAGATTTTCTTTTTGGGATCCGAAATAAAAGTAAGGACTATCGATGATATCACAGATCATCAATTTTGTCTGCGACAAGTGCTTCACTCGACCTCTTCTGAATTTCGAGGTTCGTGGTAACTTCCGGATCCTGGCAATTACAACGAATAAGTTACCGAATCTCAGTTATTATACCGAATAAGTTTAGACCGATAGCGTGTTCGGGATTCTGTATAACCACCGTATCCCGGTTAGTATACCGAATTGTTTCGGTATCGAAAGACTACCGAACAATATTCATATTCGGTATACTTTCGTCGAAACTGGAACAAAGTCAGGATTCGTGGTTAACTTCCGAATCCTGGAAATTGCACTTAATAAATTACCGAATCCCAATCATGACACCGAATAATTCTGAACCAACAGCTTATTCGGGAGTCTGTGTAACTGCGGAATCTCCATAAATATACCGAATAGTTTCGGCATTGAAAAATTACCAAATAATTTCAGTAATTCTCTCACCAAATTCGTGATAACTAACGAATACTGGCAACTATACCGAATCCCGATCATTATACCGAAGAGATTTGTACAGATAGCCTATTTAGGAGTCTGTATATATCTACCGAATCGCCGTAAATCGAAAAAATACCGAACAATTTTAGTAAACTTTTGGGCCTCCGGCCCAAAATGTTTACCGAATCTCAAAAAGGTGGGGGGGTGCTGCACCCCCCGCACCCCCCCCCCCTTGCGACGCCCCTGCACACCTGACTAACTTACCTGACCAAACCCAGCAAATCAGCATTAGAACTTAGCCTAGTCTGGTGAATGCCATTTATTTGTTCTTGATGCTATGCTATGTCACCTGAAAGGTTGAGGTGTAAATACTGTGGTTATAAATTCTACAGTGAGTTGTTTCTTGAGAAACATTAGGCGATAGATGTTTCATGTGGAGATTGATCGAGATACGCTTTTCTGCCTTTTTTATTTGTCAGAAAAGATTTTGTATAGTAGTTTGTAAGTCAAGTTTGGATGTCCACATCCAGTTGGTTTGTCGTTCTGATACTGTGAATTCCCCCATTGTCTTGTCTTGGGTTTTTTAATCCTACTTCATCTTCTGACACTGCATCCCTTCCTGAACCTTTACCTATCTATCAGCCTCCCATACCATCTCAATTCCCAATTTTTGTTGTTACTGATATTGGAGACAATGTTTGTTACTATTTTCCTGATGTGACAGTTGAGTGGGAAGTAGCAAAACTTTTCCTTAAGTAAGCAATTTATTTATGACCCACCATTTTGAAAAGGCAGAGTAAATGAAGAAAATAAACAAAATAAACAAAACACATAAACACGCAGAAAAAAGATAGGCTACTTAATTTTTAATCTTCGGTCAGGAAGCAGTGGACGAATTTGTGCGCTGGTTGGGCCGTGTTGTCCATGATTTTTGAAAGCGATGAGGAAACATCCGAAAGGGTCACACTTGCATCTTGAATTTTGAATTTCTCCGTCAATGTATGGTTATCACATAATTTCGTTAAGTGGAGCAGGTGCTTCGCATATTTGAAATACACGATCTCATCTTTTTAATCTTCAGTAGTAAGCTTCAATATCTCCACACATTCAGTAAGAAGGCTTCTGATGAAATTATTGCTGGAATTCAGAAATTTCATCCTTTATATCAAGCACATTGTTCTGGTTCTGACCCAGAAGTTTATGTTTATGTTCCATTTGAGAGGCTGGACTCAAAGGATAAGAGAATTGTTTTTTACCATTGCAACTTACATCTACCAACAGTTTGACCATATTGCTTTACAAAAGAGTTTTTTCAAGTGGAAAGGAAGAAATAAGAGAATGCTGTGGGTACAGAGTATAATCACATGAAAATCTGAATGCTATGATGGGAGATCATGAAATATTATCCTGGTAGTTTCAAGGAAAGAAGTACAAGGTTTCAAATACTGTCAGTTATACTGATGCTCCTTCTAAAAAGAATCTGTGTTGTGCTGCGTTAAGTTGTGCTCTCTAATTTGTTGTTGATAAGTCTCAAGTTATCAATTCGCCTTATTCTGGCTCAGCATTCAAAGTGGACTAGATTCTGTTAGTCCCCCATTGTCTCAAATTCAACACAATCAACAATTATGTGTGTCTATAGACATACTTGTTAGTCGGGTCTAGGGTAATGGGTAACTTACATTTTCTATACTACCTGCAGGGAGTAGATTCCAGATTTTCTACTCGTCAACCTGAGAGCTATTTTACTATGTCTGTCAGATGTGCTGATGGTGAGACATAGGGGTATAATAGAAACTAGTCCGCTTGGAAGTGGAAGTACTTACTGTGATTTTTTTTTCTTGTTGTTTTATTTGTGCCATGATTTTAACTCGATGTGATTTACTATGATTTGTTTCCCTTTCCAAAACCAATTTGACCTCAGTCTTTACGCTTATAAGCTTACTGTCATTATTTTCTTGATGAGTTATTTCGAAGATTACTGTGATTGTTTTCTTGATGCCTTATTTACGAGTTTCCAAAGCGTCCAAAGTTATATGTAACTATTAAAATCCATGGTTTCTTGAATAGCTAAGTTCTTATGTCACTTACAGCTTTGCTCAAGTGCCATATACAGATCACTTTTCGGTCTGTTGGTTCATCGGTCTGTCGGTTCACTGTTCTCGAGTTAGGGTACTTCCAGAAAGTTAGGACGATGAAACTTGGCAGGCATATAAGGGACCCAACCAAACTAACTTGGAAATAGTCACTTCCCCAATCCGACCACCGAGGGGGGAATGAAGGGATGGAGAATCCGGAATGTTGAGGCATCCATAACTTTCGAACGTGTTATAGGATCTTAATGAAACTTTACATTCACAATCTCGTGTCTCAGATCTCCCACTTCGAGTCCTGAACGGATCCGATGAATGTGGGGGGGGGGGGGGGGGAAGTCTGAGGGGAGAACCGGAAATATTGTGACACCATTAGACTGAAGCGATTGGGATGAAACTTGGTGGGAAGAACAAGCACATGCCCTAGATACATCAGCGACGGAACCGGGCCGGATTCGGACCCTGGGGGGGGGGGGCTAAGACGATGAAAATTGGCTTGACCATTTGAGGTTTTGATTGGCTTAAAATAGTCAGTTTCCCAATCTGACCATCGTGGGGAGGGGGGGGGGGGGGTGGAGAATCCGGAGTCTTGGGGCATGTATAACTTTCGAAGGGGTGATCGGATCTTAATGAAACATGATATTTGGAAATCTCACATTTCCGAGATCAGTTCCGATCCCATGAATGTGGGGTGGGGGTGGTTGTAGGGGAGAACCGGAAATCTCGTGACACCCTTAGAGTGGAGCGATGAAACTTGGCGGGAAGAGCAAGCACAAGCCATAGATACGTCACAGTACCGTACCAGATTCGGGCACCTTTGGGGGAGTTGTAGGGGGTGTGGGTCCGAAATTCCGGTCACCGCGAGTTAAGGTACTTCCAGATCCGCAAGGACGATGAAACTCGACTTTGAACATCAGAGACTTAACAAGATTGGCTTAGAAATTGTCATTTCTCAGATTCGACCATTCCTTGAAGTACTATTAAAGCAAAATATACTTTTTTATGATCCCTATTAGCCCATGATCGATTATGCCTCAAGGATTTTGCTAAGAAATGAATTTTTAGCACCCCTTAAATTACATATCTTACTGAAAAGTAAAAAAAAACACTTTTGACCAAAAGATATTATATTTGTGATCCCCAAGGGCCCATGATCCGTTTTGTCTCAAGGGTTTTGTGATTTCCTTAAAGGACACCTGAATGAAGAGTACCAAGTATCTTCACTATCTGTATTACTTCCGTTAACATTTCCTGCAGAAAACCCAATCCAAATACGAAATAGTGTTTCCAAGCTATGATTTTTTGCTCCATTTAATATTGTCCTTATTTGAGTACCGAACAATTTTAGAAATGAACAAATGTCTCCAATCAACCCTTCTTCTGGAATAATTTTTAACCAGTTAAGCTCAAACGCATATCTAGAAAAAATTCCAATACGATCCGACCAGCGCTGTACAAGATTTGAATGAATTGCGCTTTTTGTCTTGGAGTCTGCATGTGCAAACCTCCGGAAACGAATATACCTATCTTGAAACGTCACGCTCATGAGAAGAATGCTCTCCGTGGTCATGTCTGTAAATGCATTCTCCATGGTGTGTTTAAGTATGGTTTCATTGTTCAGGTGTCCTTTAAAGTAAAAACAATTATTTATAGCAAAATACATATTTTCATGATTTCATGAGCTTATCATCATTTGTGCAAGAGTGTTCGTTACGGATGAATGTTCTAGCCCCCTTAAAGTGAGCATCATCACAGCCAAATGCATAAATAGAATAGTTTTTAAGAACGATCCATTCTCACGATTTCAAAGGACCCATGATCATTCTTATCTCAAGGGGTTTGCCTACAAATGAACACAACTAACGCACGAATTGGCAAATTCCTATTTTCATCCTCTGATATAGCGTTGCAAGTTCCATATGAGCTTCTAGCTCTTGTCTTCTAAACTCTTAATGAATAAAATATTAGCCTATAAAGTCATTATTGTTGACTATACATGTATATAAATGGTAATGGTGATCGGGATAGGAGAGGAACACTAAGAAGCCTTTTCAGAAAACTCACGTTTTTTCAAACGCGGAGGTCAGACGTTTGCATCGGTCATTGATTTTCATCGTCTCTTAACTAATGTATCGCGCAGAAGACTATCCAAATCAGTAGAAGGAAGCTTGTGTTTCGTCGGATCATTATTATGTCTCACGTGTACTTCTGGCACGAATTCCCGATGAAACGTTATGTAGCTGCAACCCTTCAGCATGCAACGCTGCCGGCCCTTTGACCCAGTTTTCTAAGAAACATTTTTGCAAATAGAAACGCTTTCTCCTGCAACATATTCTTGTGCGGTACGTTTTCTCTTGAAACGGATTCGCTAAAACGATTTATAGGAGAAACGCTTTACTAGAAAACTGGCAAATTCTGAACTGGTTCATAGGGCCGGCAGCGTTACATATATAAAACACGTTGCGTTTTACTTTAGAGTGTAGAATCTCAGGCTTCCGTCCTTACCATTCTGTGCAAGATGGATCCTCAGTTTTATGTCTACTTGCCTGAGAAAATAGTTAATTGTACACTGTCATAAGTTTCATAACAGATAACACAAGGACGCGCGGTTTCAATAGACAATGTGTAACATATAAGGCTTGGGATGTTATATGTTGTGTGTGAAAATGTTATGCATGAAAGGTTATACCTAACAAGCTTTGTCAGGAAAAGCCAAGAACAGCCATCTACTGATTTTATTCTTTATCGTCATGATGTCGGAACTCAGCAGATGCTTCTTGGCGGTTTCACCTGATGGAAACGCTTATTATGCCTAACATTTTGAAATACAACAGACAACATCCTAAGTTTTATCTGTTACGTATTATCTGTCGAAACCGCGCATCCTTGTGTTATCTGTTATGACACTTTTGACAGTGTATTCTTTTGACATCATTTGCTGCTAAATTTGATTTCCCACCAGAAACGAGCGACAAAATCGACAATCACCTCGGCAGATATTTCTCAAATCCGAGCCACAAAGCGAGCCGCACAAATCTTGTTGATCGCGGAAACACATTTGTGGGCCGTACTAAAGACCACGGATCCGCTCTTTTCAAGCCACAAACTGTTTGTGGAAGCACGGAAAAACGCCTCAAGTTGGCCTTCAACCAGGAGAGTGGAATAATGTCGTTTTCAATTTACTCTAAAACTAAAGATAGCCTATCCAAGAGACTCTTTCTACAGCTGTCGCGACGATGTTGACTGTAATGAGATATTGCTATCTAATAAAGAATTGAACCGGCGGACCTTGATTCGGTTACCTAGTAACCCTAGACAAAGGATTCCAGATCACTGGTTGCATGATCACATTTGCTGGGCTACCACCATTAGGGGCTTTCAATTCCAGACGCAGATGATCTTTTATACTTTTATCTGATGGGCATTCGGCTGATCAGTTTCAACCTGTACGGTTTGTTTTGTTCAAAGCACAACTCTTACTAGCAATGATATGATATTTTTTTCAGTACAAAATGGTCATAAATACCGTTTTTAGAAAATACTTCCCCGTGAAATTAGTAATTTTCTTGTTTTGGCTTGTCGATTCGCTTCTGTTCAGACTCACTCCATCGCGGAGGTTTGACGCGAAATATATGCAAATTGTTCGTGCCGTGGTTGAAAAGCGGAAAGCCAAGAAAAATGAAAAGGACTCCAGAAATAACAACAAATTTTGAAGCTTCTAATTTGCAGTTGTTTTTGAAAGTTGTCGGTGGACCTTGAAGCTTTCGGTGAAGTTGTGCTTCTTGACTGGCAAATTCGGCTCGGTCCAAAAAAGGTTAAAAAGTCGTAGTTGCAAAAGAAGACAGTGGCGATCAGCGGTCATTCCTGAAGCTTTTGATTCCATAGGGTCCTTTCAGGAACTGAAGGATATTCCCGGCCTTAGTCGGAAGTCCATCCCATACAAAATACGGTCACAGAAAACCTTATTAAACGATCCGGGAAAGCATGTACCTTGAACATGACTAATAAGACAATCCGCTGGTTTGCTACACTCACACAATCCGACAACACGATTTTGTCTTTGATTTTTCCGGGTTACGACAGAACCGCATGAATGTTCACATCACAACCAGCGTTGCCACATACAAAATATTTAGAGAGTGACTTTGGACCCAAAACAGAAAGTGAATTGGGAATGAAACTTATTTTCATGAAATATTCACCTTTGGTCGAAATCACCTCTGTAATAATGACATATCTTAATTTTACTTTCATGAAAAAAAATTGAATAGTCAGTTCTGGTCGGAATCCCTGCTGCAAAAATGGCACATTTCGTCATTTTCTAAAATAGTGTGATTGTTATGGCCTACGTAGGAGAAGAGTGACAAAACAATATAGAGTGACAATTCACACTATCGTGCAACATGTGGCAACCCCGATCACAACGCCGACGCAACAGTAAACTGATATTTTGTGTCACGATCTTCACCAGGAGAACAACAAAACCCTCCGGATATGGTTTCTAAAGACCCAAGGGAGCAATCCACTGTAAACTGAAACACTGTCCACTATAATACTGAAAATTACTAGGTAGACCTGGGAATTTTCAAAACGACTTATTATCGTGACAAGTCAACTACTAGTTGCTTTTTCCTCTCCCCCCCCCCCCCAGGAAAGCGTGCACTTTTTTCGGGGTCAGTTGAAATATTTTATCGCATCAGGCACCGACAGAACACTCAGTTTTGCATTCCTTTTCCCAGAATCTGTGTGGTTTGTCTCGCAAAGTGGAATATTGTAAGAAATTGCAGAAGTATGACTCGGAGAGCTAGGGACAAGAACAAAGGTCTCGACGGGATCCTAAATTTGAAAATTTACTGGACTTTTTGATATAGACAATCGGATCTTTTACTTGTGTAAAGTCTTTTTACTTTGACCCAATTCCTCGCTGTAGTTGCATTTCGGGCAAACTGCATGCAGCGTAAAAGAGCTGGTGACATCGAGAGGCGAACCAAGAACCTCTCGATCTGCAGTCTGACGTTCTAGCGGTTTAGCTAACCTTCTCTGTTTTGCGTTGAGACTAACCAACGGTGAAAAATTACAACAATTGATATGAAAGTTTCACTTTTCGAGTCTACCAAATTTCCGTATTTGGTCAAATTTCGGCAGCATTTCTTGTCTGACCAGAAAATAAAGTTCAGATATGGATTCATCGAGTGTTCTTTCTAGTTTCAGCTCTGGATTCAGCATGTCTTCTCACCCCATATCAACTATCTCTTGGGTTTTACACTTTCCTGCTAAATTTCCAGCTTCGGCCAGATTTCGGGCAAACTACTTGTCCGGCAAGAAGATTAGGTTCACAAATATTCAGCATGTCTCCTTACGCCTAAATCGAACCTCTTATCAACTCCATTTAAAACTTCTAGTTTTTGACACATTTTCGGGTTTGGGCTTGATTCCGGGTGAACTACTTCTCCGGCGAGAAAACACTTTTCATATTTGGACCGAATCCCATTAGCTTTTGAATAAAAAAATCACCCCTTCACTTGAAAACCCTCCTCCACCCAAATATAGGACTACAGAGCCGAACTTGACCTGTACTTTGACCCAATGGATCCTCACACCAAGTTTGAACAAAGTGTCTCAATCCCTTCGAGAGTTGTCGTGCTAATAAACGAACGGACGGACAAACCTTACGATGTCGTAGGTATCTCGTCGCTGACGTTTGGGATCCCAAAGCTGAGAGGAAAAATCGAGACCGACAGACGCTCTGGGTCCGGCTGCTACGGGCTGGAATTCCTGCCTGAATTTTGACACCATCCATGCGAGAACTGATACGCCTACATTGTGAAAAAAAAAAAAAAAAAATGGCAGTATCAAAGTATCCCAGTAGCAAATTCTGCAGTTAACTTTAATCCTTACTCGGAGAAACTTTTTAAAATGTATATGAAGTTTTCCGTCGGGTGCGTCCAGTTTCCCCAAACTAGACAACCTGCCTGTCCAAATTTAAATAATCATTGGACAGTTAATGCATTTCCAACCGTATCCTAGTGCCTTGACGATAATGACATTTTATTGCGCACTCTGGTCGAGAAAACGGAGGCAGTGTAAAGGAAGGAAAAGAAAACAATTACACTTAGTTTTAGATAAATATAAAGACATTGTTTTTTCTTTCAATGTTCATAAAACTGTAGTGGTTGCTTTTAATTTTAAAGAGGTAAATGGCCCTGTTACTATCTCCCTAGACAGTGTTCAAGTTCTCAGGGGCGTCACTAGCCTTTTACCTTTGGGGGGGGGGACGTCCGGATTGTGCCGACGGACTAAAAAACGTGCAGACAAAAAACGCCGCTGCCGCGAACGCGTCATCGGCGTTCCTTTCCCACCAGCATAGAATAAAACCGGTGTAAAACTAACTGTAACGCATCAGTTCAGATTTTTCCTTAAATCTAATTTCGTATAACAGTTCAAATATTCGGCTTTTCATTTTATCTTGCGCTAAAAAGCGAAGCTTCCAGCGACTGTACCCAGACAAGTTCAAGTAAGCGGCGCAGGCGAAATTTTTTAATTCTGCCTTTTTTCATGAAACATTTGTCTATACCTTCCATACAAGTTTTAGCTTTTAACGTGTTTGAAATCCCCACGAATGTCAATCCTAAGACGCCCACAAAATGAAACACCGGTCTTCCAAATAGAGAATACTTCAAAATGCGCCGCAGACAAAATTTTGTGTAAAACTAACTTTGATGCGTTAGTTGAGGTTGTTCCTTTAGTATAAATTCGGATATTTAAATTCATACTTTTTCGTTTCAACTTTAGCTAAAAAGCAAAGCTTCCAACGACTATACCCAGAATAAGTTGAACTAAGCGCCGCATGCGATTTTCTTGTAATCTGAACTTTTTCCGTAAAAATTTGCTCTCGAAAAATGTTTGCAGAATTTTATTTCTTAGGCCAGGGCACCAAAAGTAACTTCGTACACCCTAGAAAGTAACCCAACAGTATTTCAAAGTAACCCAATGTAACCTAATGTAACCCAATGTAACCCAATGCAATGTAAACCAAATTAACCCAATGTAACCCAAAGTATCCCTGAGTAACCCAAAGTATCCTGAAGTAACTCGTACACCCTGGTTCTTGGTGACCAACCCTGGTTCTTAGGTATAAAAATAACCCGATGTCTCGACAGAATACTGACGCCAGACAAAGCCATTCAGAGTTCTATTTGTTTTGTGTTTTGCCCGACAAAACTTAAAACTTTCTGGATGCACCCGACAAAGGCTTACTGAATTTGATTTCTCACGTGTAAAAAGAACCTGATGTGCCGAAGAGAATACTGACGCCAAAACTATAGAGCGTAAGCTATACATACATAAACTATGCATAGGCTATTTCTTCTGTGTCATGCCAGACTGGACTGTACAGAAGTTGATTTCTGACGTGTAAAAATAACCCGTCGTACCGACGAGACTTGAACTCCTGGGTGCGCCCGACAAAGTTTGCAGAATTTTAATTCTTACGTATAAATTTGAACCTGATGTGCCAACGAGTCGACCGACGCTCAACTAAAGGATACAAAATTTTATTTCTTCTGTATTCCTTATGCACAAAAGAACCCGATGTGACGATGAAAATACCGAGGCCCAACAAAAGTATGCAGATTTCGACTTGTTTTGTGTTTTGCCCGACAGATATTTACAGGATTTTTTTTTTTTGCGTATAAAAGAACCAGAGGTGCCGACGAGTCGACGACGCCCGACAAAAGCATACACATTTATTTCTTCTGTATTCCTTATTTATAAAAAGAACCTGATATGCCGTACAGAATACTGAGGCTCGAGAAAAAGCATGCAGAATTCTACTTGTTCTGTGATTTGCCGACAGATATTTACAAGATTTAGTTTTTTGCGTTTATAAAGAACCCGAGGTGCCGACGAGTCGACGACGACCGACAAAAGCATACACCTTTTGTTTCTTCTGTATTCCTTATTTATAAAAAGAACCCGATATGAACGGAATACCGAGGCCCGACAAAAAGCATGCAGAATTCTACTTGTTCTGTGTTTTACCCGACAGATATTTACAGGATTTTCTTTTTTTGCGTATAAAAAGAACCCGAGGTGCCGACGAGTCGATGACGCCCGACAAAAGCATACACATTTTATTTCTTCTGTATTCCTTATGTATAAAATGATATGCCATAAAGAATACCGAGGCACCACACAAAGCATGTAGAAGCCGATTACTTCTGTGTTTCGCCCGACAAATGTTTGCAGGATTTTATTTCTTGCGTATAAAAGAACTCAATGTGCCGACGAGTCCACCAACGCTCGACAAAAGCATACACAATTTTATTTCTTTTGTGTTTGCCGGCGCTCCGCGTGGACTAACAAGTGAACTTTTGACGAAACCTTCCTGCCACTTCTGCCAATTTCCTGGTTTCGGCCGAACTCCAGAACTACTTGTCCGGCGAAAAAAGAAAGCTAAAAAACGAACTAAGGGTATCTTCTTTTCCCAATAATGAACATCTAATCAACTTCAAATAAAAATTTAACTTATAACAAATTTTCCGACTCCAGCCGGATTTCGGTCGAACTAAATTTCCGGGTAAAATATGATTGTCAAACACGGATTCAGCATCTCTTCTTATCCTTAAATCGGTTATCTAATTAACTCTAAATAAAACTTAAGCTTCTAACAATTTTCCGGTTTTGGCCAGATTCGGGGGGAACTACATGTCCTTGGCCTAAATCGAACATCTAATCAACTCCAAATAAAACTTTTAATTTTAATAAACTTTCCGGTTTGGGCCGGATTCCGGGTGAACTGCTTGTCCGTTGAGAAAATGGTTTTCACCATCGTCCTCAGCATTTCTTCCTACCTCTAAATCGAACATTTACTCAACTTCAAATAAAACTTTTACTTTTAACAATTTTTCCGGTTTTGGCCGGATTCCGGGCGAACTACTTGTTCGATGACAAAATGATTTTCACCATCAGTGTTCAGCATGTCTTCTTACCCCATAATCGACTATCAAATTAGCTGTTTCAAAATATTTTGTTTGCCCCTTAATTTTAACCCCCTCCCCCACCCCTAAATGTAGGGCTACAAAGCCCATCTACGAACTTGACTGGTCCGACGACCCAACGAATCCTCACACCAAGTTTCATCAAAATATCTCATTCCCTTCGAGAGTTATCGTGCTTACAGACGGACAGACGGACGGACAGACGGACAACTTTTGCGATGTCATAGGTATCCCTCCACTTACGTTTTGGGATCCCAAAAACTTAGAGTCGCTTTTGCTTCAATAGTCATCACGCATTCAATAGTCATATCAAACATCTGGATCGACTAAATCTTGTAAAAATTTAGAACAGTCTAGCTGTCCCCCATATCCTTTCTCTTTGTCCCATCTGGCAGTTTTTTTTTTACTGAATCTCAGAAATGATCTGTCCTCAGAGTGTAGTTTCGTTTTGCGAAATTTCTTCTCAGTTATCGACCTTGGACCAGAAATAGTTATTTGATGAGTAAATTCCGCCTAATCTCTCCAACTTCTGTTATTGATAAACAGAATAATAATACGTAGATTATTAATATACGTAGATGGGGATGTGAACTGGTTAGATGAATTTGCCTTTCGGCAGGATCACTGTTCCTATGACCGGCTTCTACCACACTGTTGTAGTGGTTTGCGAGCTCTGTTTCACAAGCCCCTCGATAGCTCAAATGGTAGAGCGCCTGCCTTGTAAGCAGAGGGTCCTGGGATTAAATCCCGGCTGAGGAGCAATTTTGTTTTTGAGTTCACTACTTATGAAAACCAAACGGTCCATCCATGGCCTGGACAAAACATTTTCCGATTCATTATTTATGACACGCCTTTTGTAGTTAAAAATGTAGTTAAAGAAATTTTTTAAAAGATCCAAATGAGATAATTAATTTCCAAATATTAGGGGCGAAAAATCGTAAATAAAATATGGGTTAATTTAAAAAGTTAGGTGACGTGAATAGTTAAAATTGGGTAAAAATAGATTAAAAATAACGTCACTGAGGGATGGAGGAGTACCCACAAAAAGTAGGAAATATGATTTCTTAGTTTTTAAATAATATAAAAATAAGTTAAATTACAAAAGATGCTACGAAAAAAAAAAAAAATGACACACCTTTCACGAAGTTTAACTGATGAATTTGTATGTATCTGCATTTTTTAAGCTAAGCTCTCCTTCTCCTCAACCAAGGCAAAAAGAGTGAACTATTGACCAAAAAAAAGCGCTAGAAGCTCATATGGCACTTGCGAAGACGGGTTCAGAGGATCACTGTGGGCATTTGTCGACTTGTGGGCTTATTGTAATCCCTTCTAAGCAAAACCCTTGAGGCACGAATGTTCATAGGCCTTTGGGGATCATTAAAATATATCGTTTGCTCGAAAACATATTTTACACTTTGCGGTAAAGATGAGAGGCTTAAGGGACGCATTTGTAATCAAAACTCTTGAGTAAAAAATTATCACGGTCACGAAAATTTATTGTTTGTTCAGATTATTTTTACACTTTACAGTTATGAGGCGTGCTTTAAAGGGGCTAGGAATTCACTTGTAAGCAGAACCTTTGAGGCACACATGATTATGGGCCCTTCAGATCATGAAAATGTTTATTTTGGTCAAAAGTGATTTTTGTAGGCTACTTTGCGGTTCAAGGTTCAAGGTTTAATTTACACTTCTCTATAAAGTCAAAATAAACAGAGAGTAGAGCCGGTGACACAAGGTCGATTGGCAAAGCCCGGTACAAAATATAACAAACATATTTTACATATAACTAATAATATAAGTAAATGTTACTAATTCCATGACTCACCACCAGACGGGAACCCGCCCCACAAACCCACCGACACTCTGCAAGATCAACCCGAAATCCCACAAAAAATACCCAATGCGCAAGCGGGGGTTACCGATGGCCGGCAACTTATACGGACCCCAACCAAAACATATCAGCAACAAATAAGAATTTACTTCAATTTTTTTTATCGATGGTTCTTGAATTTATTTATAAGTATAGAATGAAGTTGCTTTTTTATATTTGGAAGAGATTACTGAAATCAATATATGGCAAATAAAGATGCCATGAACCCGTGATTGAAAAATATGGTGAGAACCGCGATCTCTCAGTGGTTAATTTAAGGTGCTGCATTTTCCATTTATGACGAGTTCCATAAGGATGGTCAGGTTGCTCAGGGGAAAAATTACTCGAACGAAAATACGAAGGTAGTTCCGACCGGTCATATTTAACCTTAAATAAAAAAGAATGAAGAGTAAACAATTCTGAAACAGGCAAAACATTAGTTAACAAATATAGCAGTTTTAGTTTTGTTAGGATAACAAGAAGGGGACGGTAAATATTTTTGTAAAATTCGAAGAGCCCGGTTTTGAAGAGTCTGTATCGGTTTCACATGATATTTGAATGTTGCCAAATAAATCAAGGGACAACACGTAAGCCGCGAATGTATCAAAGCAAAATAAATCAGGCGTAGAATTTCATAGGGAAAAAATGCTGAAACCTCCGCATTATACCAACTTCTTGTGCAACTTTAACCTGTGATCTATTACAATGTTCTTTATACGATAGATTTTCATCAATAATTATATTATTGATTAATAATTAAGATACCAGAGTGAAGTTAACCTTCGAATTTGAATATCTGTAGCCTGATCAGTTATTGTTGAAATCCCTTTTGCTTTGTGTCCAATTCTACTATAAATGATAAATTTCGTTTTGGCGGCATTTAATGACAAACGATTAGCTTTTAGCCATACAATCAGTTGGGAAAACACGGTTTGCAGCTTCTCTTTGACATCCTCTTCCGACTGTCCTGCAAGTGTTGATCCGGTATCATCGGCGAAAAGAACATTCAGTCTGTTGTTTTCTCTCTCTGATGAAAGGTCATTTATGTATATTAGGAAAAGCAGTGGTTCCAGAATTGAACCCTGAGGGACACCAATATTTGACAATAAGCATGGATCCGAAACTGTCTTATTAATAGTTGTAACTTGGGATCGACCTGTTAGGTAAGATGCGCTTACCTAAATAAGATGCGCCATGGCTTAATATATAACAATATATCGTGACAAATCGTTTCGAATGCCTTCTCAAGGTCCAAAAAAATACTCGCCGGAATCAATTTTTATCAAGACATTCGTGAATAAATTGGATCATAGTCAGGATGGCATCTTGTGTACTATGTCCCTTTCTAAAACCAAACTGATTTTTTGAAAAATAATCTTTCGAAGTAAGGAAATCATACACTCTATTATAAAAACATCACTCCATTAATTTAGAAAAACCCGAAAGGATAGATATTGGTCTATAATTCGTGCAGCTACTCCGTTCATCACTTTTATACAGTGGTAACACCTTTGCTTTCTTAAATGCATCAGCAAAAGTTCCCGATCGAAATGACAGGTTTATTAAATGACACATTACTTTATTAATACTCAGTAAAATAGCTTTCACGATATTTGTCGACGATTCATCAATCCCCAGGGAATTTCCACTCTTTAAAAGCTTACCAATATTAGCAAGCTCTTCCTTTGTTACCGGTGTTAAAAACATAGACTTTTCAGAAGGCTTTCCGAGGTATGTTTGATAATCACATTGACCATGTGGCATATTATGTCGGAGCTTGCTGGCTACCGACTGTCCAATTGACGCGAAATGCGAGTTCATGTAGTTGGCTATTTCTAGCTCCCTTTCAATTGTATTACCATGAGCGTCCTTTATTTCGGATGGTGTAGAAGATGTTCGCGATCGCTTCAAGCATGAATTTATTAGCTTCCCAAGTTTTCTTTGGTGACTTACTTACTTCACTAAAAGAATCAAAATAATATTTCATTTTAGCATTACGTATTATTTTTGAAAGTAGGATTTTGTAATTTTTTAAAGTTGTTTTATTTTCTTCACTTGGGAATGATAAAAAAGTTTTATAGAGAGCGTTTTTTTGTTTTATTGACGTCAAAAGGGATGGAGATATCCAGCGTTGAATGGGTTGATTATATTTCCCTTTATGTTTTTTTTTACTCTGGGGCATGACTCATCAAAAGTAGCATTAAATGCTTCTAAGAAATAAGCTGTTGCAGAATTTACTTCTTCAGCATCAAAGACACGAGACAAATCAGTAATACTCAATTTATCATTTAAACAATCTAGATTTTTTTGTATTGATCAAATGAGTACTTTCAGGAATTCATTTGTACGCTAAACTCTTGAGGCAAAAATATCATGGGCCTTGTAGATCATGAAAATGTATTATTTTTGCCAAAATTTGTCCACTTTGGGGTTAAGCTGCGCGCTTTAAGGGGACCAGGAATTCATTTGCAAGAAAAAATCCTTGAAGCAGATATGAGAAACACCAGAGGCTTCATAAATGTCAAGTTTCATTAACTTCTCATCACCGGTTCGAAAGTTGTACATGTCTCAAGTTTCCTAATTTGCCTCCCTCCATCCCCCCCTCCTCCTCAATGATCGGATGTGGGAAGTGACCACTTCCAAGGCGATCTTGTTGGGTCATTAATGCGCCAGCCAAGTTTCATTGTCCTAGCACATCTGCAAGTATCTTAACCCGCGATCACTGGAATTCCAGGCCCCCCTCCCTCACTCCCACCACAGTGCCCAGATCCAGACCGGTTCTGAAAATGATCTGTCTAGGACGTGTTTGTTCTTCACAACAAGCTTCTTCCCGATTCCTTCATTTTGAGCGTGACACAAGATCTCCGGCTCCCCGAACTCCCCCAAAGTCACCGAATCAGGTTCGGACTTAGAAATGGTACTTCTAAGACACAAAGTCTTTCAGTTTATCACGTTTCATAAAAATTCAACCACCCGTTCGAAAGTTTTGTATACCTCAAGGTTCCGCATTCCCCCTCCTTCTACTCCCCCCATGATGGTCGGATCGGAGAAACGATATTCTTAGGTCAATCTGGTGGGGTCCCTGAAACGCTTTTTAAGTTTTCATCCTCCTAGAACGTCTGGAAGTATTCGCGATCCCCGGAAATCCGGAACCCCCTTCCAACTCCCCCACAGTGCACAGATCCTGTCCGGTCCTGTCAACTATGTATTGCTCGTTCATACCACCATGTTTCATCACGATCCCTCCACTCTGGTCGTTTTGCACGATTTCCGACTGCCCCCTTCAACTCCCTCCAAAATGACCGGATCCGGTTTGGACTTAAAGATCTGAGACACGAGATCCATTAATATCCAATCTCCCGTTCAAAAGTTATGTATACGTCAAGATTCCGGATTCCCCTACCTCCACTTCCCCCAAGATGGTCGTATTCAAGAAGTGACTATTCCCAAGTTAGCTTGGTAGAGTCCCAAATACGCCTGCCAAGTTTTATCGTCTTAGCACACCTGGACCGACCCACCCACCGACTGACGGACAAGTGATCGATATGTGGTCTTTGGCCGGAAGGCAAGTGCCAGAAAAATATATATGGCTTCAGCATGCATTCTTAACCCCGAAACAAAACTCTAATAAACAAGAGATATAAAACTCCAGTTCAAACAAAGTTTCGAGTTTTGCCGAGTTACGAACAAGTTGCTTCACAAGCGAGAAAATAAACTTCAGGTCAGCACGTATCTTTAGTCGATGTCGAGCCTTTAATCGACCTTGATTTTTTTTTATCTAATTTCCAGTTTGGGCCAAATTTAAGGTGAATAGCTTGACAAAAAAGTACTTCTCCTTACTCCTATATCGAACCTCTAATCAACTTCAAAGAAAACTTTCACTTTTACTACTGTTCCAGTTTCGACCAGATTCCGGGTGAACTATTTGTCGGGTGAGATTTTTTTTCTTCAGATATGTGTTCAGCAATCCTTACCCTTCTAGATCAATTTAATTGCTTTTAAACAATATTTTTTGTCGCCCCTTAATGTGAACCCCCACCCCTAAAAATAGGGCTATAAAGCTGATCTACGAACTTGACCTGTAATCTGGTCCAAAGAATCCCTGTTTACGGTGCTACTGATATACTTGTACTTTTTAAATCCTTACACGAGGATTTACTGGCCGATGCTTGTATGAGGTTGAATCCTCACCACCGCCTTATTAGGTTATTTTAGTCTTTTTTGTTAACGTATTTTGTCTTTTTTTTCTTTCTTATTTTTTTCTCCTTATTTACTCCACTGTTTGTTTTTGTCAAAACTTTAGTGGGTTATAAATATACTTACTTACTTACTTACTTTATACTAAGTTTAAACAAAATGTTTCGGCTCCTTCGAGGGTTATTCTGCTAACAGACAGACGGAAAGACGAAGACATCTTTCTAAATGGAAAGAGGAAAATTACCAAGGTCTTAAGCAGTGGAAATCTTTCGAAATGCCGATGGCTCAAAATGCCGACAGTTCAAAATGACCACAGGGGAGACTAACATCCTCCGTTTTCAAACTGTTTTCACATGGGAGGCCGAAATGATCCTGGGACAACGGATAGTGAGATTACATGGGACAGGATTACCACAGAAAAGGTATTCAGTTTGTCGGTTTAGAATTCGGCAAAGAGTCTCAAAATTTCGTCTCAAAAATTTCATGATCAGAATTCATGTTACATTTTGGGACCACGAAACATTACTGACAGGGTACTGTCAGTTTGTAAAGTCTGTCCGTCGGTCTGTATATTAGGAAGATAACACTCAGATCGGTTTACATATTTTGATCAGGCTTGATGTGTAAGGCCTTTGGACATTGTACAGTTGCAGTCCATTGCTTACCTATCATACATAGTTAATACGGACTGAGCAACTCAAATAATTCATTCGTGGGAATCCTGAACCGTAGGCATTTGAGTAGTGGGCATTTTGAATAGTGGGCATTTTGACCCCTGGGAATTCCGAGTTGTGGGCCGTAACAAATTTCCGAAAATTGAAAAAAGAATATTAGGTATTATAGGTCACAAGGGCTTTTCGGTTTTACCTTCCTCTGTTTCGAGTTTTTTTTTCCGAGCTTTTGCTCCATAGCGTGTCGGTCTATTTTAAAATCAGCGTTCCACCGATTTATTTTATACTGGTACGTTGTGCAGGATCTTAAATAACACACTCGTCTGTATCTCGTCCGTATCTTGTCTGTACCTCGAGCTGTACCTATGAACTGTCATTATACTACATCATAATATTAGCAAGAAAAGGAACGCCGCCATGTAACACCACGTAACACTACGTAACCACTATTAGTCCTAACTTATTCCATTTTCAATAATCCTATAATTATCGTCCTTCACTGAGCCTCGCGAGTCTCGATTTGTAACCCAAGTCATTCGTTCGTCTACGTGATATCACTTCTTAGCAATTCATTATTCATGCGAATCAATCAGCTAACATTCGCCAGAATATAGAGAGGACGATAGGCTATGGATTTCTAGAAGGCCTTCCGACGAAACGACGAAACTTTTAAACGAGGATATTAAAATGAGAGATTTATTCAAACAATGTTTACAACGGATACGTCAGCTATGATTCTTCATCAGCGATATTTCGGCCCTTCTTGGCAAGGGTCCTCGTCAGGCTGTCAATCCTCTGGTTTAACTTCGGGGAAGGAAATAAACCTGTAATGAAAAAATCTTATTAAAAACTTCAGTTGGTTTATCACTTATCCTTTCCTTCCGGCCAAATTGGATAATTGTCTGCATGTCTGGGCTGTGAAAGTTCCATACTTCGTAGATAAATATTCTTCGAGCCCAAGCTGACTTTGAAACATTTATTCAAACAATGTTTACAACGGATACGTCAGCTATGATATAAACAAACCTGTAATTACAGGTTTACAAGAAACCTGTAATTACAGGTTTGTTTCCTTCCCCGAAGTTGAACCAGAGGATTGACAGCCTGACGAGGACCCTTGCCAAGAAGGGCCGAAATATCGCTGATGAAGAATCAAAGCTGACGTATCCGTTGTAAACATTGTTTGAATAAATGTTTCAAAGTCAGCTTGGGCTCAAAGAATATTTAAAATGAGAGAAAATAGGAAGAAACCGCTACTGATCTCTGCGACTGATTATTGTGAAGAAAACCGTGCCGTTTCTTGAAATCCTAACATCAGTTGTGATGCAGCGGACAAGAAGCCAGCCAATAGACGAAGATCACGTGATCAGCCGTTTATTTGGAAACACGGTTGTTATATATAATCCAAGTTCGTTTAGATGTAAATCAGCTTTTGTTGCGAACAGGTTGACTTCCAAGACAGGTCGCGACACCAACCATCACAAACAACAGAAAATCTAATCCATCAACGAGCCGTCAAACTCGTCCGCTCAAAATTATGAATGAAAGAAAATATGTTGACTTTTAAGGAGAAGTCAGATATTATAAAGTCTCGGAAAACAATTTGAAAGCCATGTACACTGCTAAATATTTTTTTTGTTTTTTATCCCTACCAGAACAATAATTTTCTTTCTCTTTTGGTGTACCCGTCTTTTGCTTTTATTTCGTTTGGCAACTACGAGAGAGCTGATCCCAGTGTGTTAATTAATGTGAGGCTTCACCTTCCAGATTTTTCTTCCGGATTCCAGACAGCCGTTTTCATCGAGACGGATCTGGAAGGTGAAGCCAGGCCAAAAATGTCTGGAAGTCCGGGGTGCTGGACCAGGGCCTCGCAGCCACTGTACTCTCGTACACTAATGGAAGAACTCCTTGTGGACTCTGGCTGTACTCCTGATGTACTTGTTGTACTCCGATTGTACTCTCGAAGTACTTGTTGTACTCCCGGTGTACTCCTAATGTATTCCCGTACTCCCACAAGAACTCTCTTGTACTCCGAAAAGTACTCCTGTACTCCTGAAGAACTCTCTTGTACTCCCAAATGTAATCTTGTACTCCCGCTACATTTTGTGTACTCCTTGTACTAAAGCTGCGACAAATACATAGAAAAGTATGTTCGTTACAGTCCTGTATTCCCAGAAGCTCTATGGCTTTACCTCCACTCATCTGGTCGGGTAGTTTGTGGTCTGCTTGTGACTTTCAAGAAGAAAAAAGAAGAGTCCAATGAATTTCGAGAAATCCTGGGAATAGTGGTTAGTTGCTTGGACAAAGTTTTTCCTCTACAGTTTTCCAAATCCATCCCGTAAAATAGTAACTTAGTAACTATTTGCTTACCATGCTCGGGAGCGTAGAAAGCGTGGTAGCTACGAATCTCTGTAACGTGATTGGCCCTATAAGCCCGTGGCATGATATTTTAGTAACTACGGTAAGTAGGGTGGAACACGCTCTGAAGCTGCAAAATCTCAAAGACAAGCAAGCATGCTGATTGAATATTAGAATGCCGAGCGACAACGAAACGAGAGTTATTCTTACCCTGCGATTTGTAAGGCTGAAGAGAATATAACAATCGTGACTTGACATCGAACAACAGCTAGGACAAATATAGTGCCAAAAGATTATCAGTACACCGAGGGGTTTCTCACTTCCAAAAACGATGTACACCAAGTGGCGCGTGCCGCGGTGCCGAGCCGCTGCCGCAGTTTTTTTTTTTTCTTCAAATTAAAATATTGCGATAAACCATGATTTCTGAGGTAGCTCGTAAACAAATTTAATCAGATATTGGCCAAGAATGACGCTAGTCTACAACGTTCATGAGCTTGGGTTGAATACAAGAGCTAGAAGCTCAGATGGTACTTGCAAGACTGGGTCAGAGGATGAAATTTAGGAATTTGCAAATTCTTGTGTTTCTTGTGTTTATTTATAAGTAATATCCTTGAAATAAGAATGATCATGGGCCCTGGCCGTGGAAATGAAGAGAATGATCTGGTAAAAAGTATTTTATTTTTGCACTTTAAGGGCACTAGAAAATTCATCTGAAAGCAAAAAGCGTGAGGCAAAAATGATGATGGGCTCATGGGGATCATGAAAATGTATATTTTGCTCATCTATTTTTTTGGACTTTAAGGAACTCGTTTGTAAGCAATACTCTTGAAGCAAAAATTATCATGGCCCCTGAGCATCATGAATACTTATCGTTTGGTCAAAAGTATTTTTTTTTTCACTTTTTGGGATCCCAAAACGTAAGTGGAGGGATACCTATGTCAGGACATGCTGAAACGAGCCAATGCAGGAATACAAAACTTAAAACTTCTTTCAAAAATGAAAATAGCCCAGTGTCACCTACCACGAGTTTATACTTCTTTATCCCCACCCTGGAATACACAGCACCCGTTTGGCATTTTTCATTAATCAATCAATCACGTTAAATTTTTTATTAATCAATCAATCCCGTTTAATTTTTTTTCATTATCGCAGGAACAAAGAGATAAACTAGAAAGAATACAGAAGCGGGCTCTTATTATTATTCATAGTGGACCGAAGCTTCCCTACTCATACCTTTTTAAACACTTTAACCTAAAAACACTGCAGGAGCGCAGAAAGGAGCTAAGCACTGACTTCGGTTCAGCCATGGTATCTCATCCTCTCCACTCCCAAGTCCTCCCCCCCCCCACCTATCAAAATGTTAGAAGTCGGCCAGGGCTGAACCGAACCTGAAAACGAGACAGCGAAACATGGTAAACAAATATCAATATCGATATCGAATATCGAAATTAAAAATATCGATATATCTATTATCGAAAGTGAAAATATCGACATATCGAAAAATCCAAATATCGCCCAACACTAGCACAGAAACATGGTTGGCTACTTGGCGCTTTTGGTCAACTCCGAGGCTGTTCTCTCTGTATATTAATGATTTCCATGAGTACTTGGTGGATGCAGGTGCCCCGTTGTTGAGTTTAGATATTTGCCAACTATGTGCCCTTTTGTTTGCCGATGACATAGTATTGTTTGCTGAATCTCCGGAAAAATTGCAATTTTTGTTAGATAGGACCCAGGAGTACCTTAGAAACAAGGAATTGAGCCTTAATGTGAGTAAGTCGGTGATGATGGTATTCAGGAAAGGTGGGAAAGTGAGAGAGAGTGAAAAAGTAATGTGTAAAGGAGAAGTTTTGGAGATTAAGGAGGATTTTGTATATTTAGGTGTGAGATTATCAAGTAATGCTAAGTTTGGAAAACAAGTAGAGTTAAGCGAGAGGAAAGGTAAACGTGGGGCGTATGCCATAGTCGGTAGTGATTTGGGGAAAATAAAGGACATGAGAATGCACAAGCAGTTGTTTTCAACGAAAGTAGTCACTGCTATGCATTACGGTTCCGAAATTTGGGGATTCCAGCAAGGACAAAAATTGGAAGGAATCCAGTTGCAGTATTTTAAGAGGGTGCTAGGAGTAAGTATAAGAACAAATAGTCTAGTTATTAAAGGAGATTTAGGGCTATTGTCGTTGCGTAGTAGAAGATTAGTTAATATGATTCGATATTGGGAGAGATTGTTAAGTTTGCCTAGAGTGAGGCTCCTGAAAGCGGCATATTTGGAAGTATTGAAAGATTTGAAAAGTGATGCGTGGCCGCAACAAATAAAAAAAATAATTGAAGATTGTGGTCTAGGGGGAGTGTGGAATGAGGGAGCAGGGCCATCATATCCACTAGGGGAGATAGCCAAGTTAGTAAAAGATAGGCTGAAAGACCAGGAGATTCAATTGTGGAGTTGCGGTGTGCAGAGTTCGTATTCTTTGAAGTGGTATGTTTTGGCTAAAGAGGTTTGGGGGAAGGAACTGTTTTTTAAAGCGGGGCTTAGACCAGAGGAACTTAAATGGATGGTGAGTCTGAGGGCGGATTCTCTACCATTGGGGGAAAGAAGAAAGTTTATAGGTAAAGTTAAGCTATGTTCTGGTCCTTACTTCTGCCCTATGTGCGGTTCACTAGGAGAGGATATTTTGCATCTGGTGGGTGGATGCGTTGAATTAAATGATCTGCGTAAAGAGATTTTTGGATATAGTAGGTTGGAGGAGGAGGATTTGGTTAAGGTGATGGGGAAGAAAAATTTTGGGGACCTTCGTCGGCTTGGGAGGTTCCTCAAGCAGTCTATGGAGC
This sequence comes from Branchinecta lynchi, assembly GCA_023053575.1. Lineage (NCBI taxonomy): Eukaryota > Metazoa > Arthropoda > Branchiopoda > Anostraca > Branchinectidae > Branchinecta > Branchinecta lynchi. Next base: position 17,991,065 of record JAKZAP010000018.1, read on the forward strand.
ATCGGGAGCGTTTTTTGGAGTAAGGGTTCCCTCCTTTCGGCGTAAACATTGTGTTTGTGAGTGCTATTTTGTGTTTATGTTATTTTCCTACCATGGCCCGACGGGCTTTTTGGAAATAAATTCATTCATTCATTCATCGTCCTCATATCTAGTTCTGCTTCTTCTTCGGCAGCATGTTTTCGATAATTCTTTCGTTCAAGTACCTTCGTTACTGGGCGCCAGATGGCGAACAGCAATCTGCAGAAAATTTGTCGGTGGCCGGCGGTATCGTGCCAGTGCCGTGCCGAGGTGTACACCGGTGGCGGAGAGAGAGCAACCCCTCGCAGTACACTTGAAATCGCAGATTTTTATTTTTTTTTACCGGTAGCTAATTCAGTTTTATTTTTAAACAGAACGATCAAACCGAATATTCGGAAGTTCATCAAAATATATAGTACTTTAAGCTCAAAGGAACAAACACATAACGATTAATTTCTTTGATATGATATAATTGTGCCCGAATTGCGCTTCGATTAGAAAGCACTCAGCTCGGTTACACAATTTTGTTTTAGGTAAATGTACACTGAACCTCACTGAACTGTACCTTAATTAGGTGATCTGAAGTTGAAGAACCTGGTTTTAAAGATAGTTCGACTACTACCACAACTAATACCCAGTACCTGGTCCGGTACTAACCGAATATCTAGTATGCGTCTGCACCTTGAAGTCGCTTGAAGTTATAGTAACTTTAAAATAAAGTTTGTACTCTTATTCGGATTTATGCTGTGATTTGTAACTATTCGATGATATCAAGTTTAACAAAAATTTACTTGTTATTTGGATAGGTTTCTGTTCCATTCTCTTTCGAGAGTCTCCTTATGGTTCCCTCGATGGTTCCTTGGGTTCTTCGCGTGCTCATCGTCTCTGTATTCAAGTCTAATAGTCCTGTACTCCGCTCTGTTCTCCCGATGTACTCCCATTTTTCTCCCGTACTCCCATTGTACTCCCTTTGTACTCGCGTACTCCCATTGTACTCCTGATGTACTCCCATTGTACTCCTGTACTCCCGTTGTACTCCACACAAGTACCCCGCGTACTCCCGATGTCCTCACGAACTCTCTGTACTCTGGTTGTACTCTCCTTCGGAATTGTACACTCGTACATCAAAACCCTTGGTTGCGAGGCCCTGTGCTGGACACCCCAGATTCCGGATGTCTGGAAGGTACCATAAAGGCAATCGATTCGAGAGACAGAACAAATATGCAAATGTAGGAAGGAAAGGGAAAGTGATTGACAGTTGTGACTGGGATGCAACAGATATTTGAAATGCGAAGGGTACATCTAGGAAATGTTGAAGAATCGCAAAATTGCATATCATCATTATCATGAAAATCTGGAAGGGTTGGCTTGACAATGCGGAAGCCCCGGACGTCTGGGAATCTGGAAGGTGAAGCCTGGCTTTTATTTACAGAGCAAACTTTGCCACAAGCTTTAAGGTCAGCCGAAAACTCTTTCAAAATAATTGAATGAGAAGATTCAAAATGTGTTCCTTCATTTTAGAAGACTTTTTAGGATGACAGGTCTATTTTGCGTTCTGGAATCCTTTCCTTTTGCTGTGGTTTCTCACTTTTCAGCCACGGCGCGCACATTTTTCAAAAATTTTGCGTCCAAACTCCACTTCGAAGAACGGAAAGTTTGGGTAGAGTTTACAAGCACTAACAAGAGAATTGCCGATTTCATGGGGAAAGTTTCAGTGTCTTCACAAAACAGTTTTTGGGAATCATTTTATCGTTGAAAGGTTGTTTCTAGTGAGAGTTGTGCTTTCAGTCTTCGAAGTCGTTGCTGGTTGCCATGGCCGAACTGCATTTGAAGCTGATACTCCCAATTTGGGTGACGTGGGGGGTTTACTTTTTTACCCCAATTTTAGCCTGTAAGTTTTTGGCATGAGTTTGCGCCGACCCGCCTGGTCTACTAGTGATTAAGAGTATCTTACTATCTATAGGCTACTTTTGAATCATCGTGTTATAAAATACCAATTTTTTGCTCTTGGCCTGGTTTCCACTGCCCATGCTCGGTCTTTGTCCGCGTTGCAAGTTGTTTACAACGCGGGTTTTCGGAAATTTTTCCGTTTGGCTAGGCGATGCAGTGTCGGTGGTGCAATGGTTGAGAAAAGAGTTGCTACCCTGAAGGAGCTGCGCCGCAAAGCTAATGTTGCTATGTTTTGTCGGTTAAAAGATTGCGATAATGATTTGGTGGCTTTTGCTGCCCTACCCATTTTTTATGTGCTACCCGTATGGAAGGGTATCCTCCTGGATATCTTTTGCATGGGGTAGATTTCTCTTGTGTTTTTGTTCAGTGTCTGTTTTTAGTGTATGTTTGTTTGTTGTTATTATGGTCTTATGGACTGAAATAAAGTAGTAATAAAAAAAAAAAAAAAAAAAAAAAAAAATAATAATAAAAAATTGCACTTTTTTGTTGTTTCGTTTTTTCTTCTTTTCGTATCTGTCTTGTATGGGCTTAAATTAATAACAATAACCTTTTAGTGAAGCTTCTTGATTGGTCAGTGTGGTTTCATCGTTCGGTTTAACAAGCTCACGTGAGTTCTCACGCTTCATCTACTGCGTTATGCCATCTAGCACATTTTGACAATTTGAAGTGTTAGTAGTAAACAAATCTAAAAATAGTAAACTAATCAGAAGCTCTTCATAGATAAAGGATCGACTAAAAGAAGGCAAGACAAGGCCCGGCATGGTGCAGAAGGCACGAGTAATAAAAAGAGATTAGCAAGTAGTCAGGCCCGTATCGGGGGGGGGGGGGGGGGGAGGTGCCTGCTGGTCGGACAAAAAAGTACGAAAAAACACATAGATCAGAGGGAAAAGCTTATAAAAAATGATTATTTTTGTATGTTTCGATGGGAGGTTTCAACCCCCTACCCCCCCCCCCCCCTGGATACGGCCTTGCAAGTAGGAGAAGTAGAAAAGTAAGTTACAGTTCTTAGCTCCAGAGCCTAAAAGAAGGCACGATTGTACATTGTTTATGCCCCTCAGTATGAAGCATCCCTTCTAGTTTTCGTGCCTCTTTTTAGTACTCGTGCCTCCTATACTATGTCGTGCCGTGCCTCTTTTTAGTCGATCCCCATAGATAAAGATCAGGGTTTACCTCGTTATTATTAACACGATAGTCCTTATATACTGACACGACCGTGATTTACAATGATATGATATGATATGATGATATGATATTTATTGCAAAAAGCCAACTGGCCTTAGCAATACCACAAAAATCACTTACAATAAAACAAAACAACAAAAACAAAAATGAAAATCCTAGGTATAGCTTAATAACACTTACATTAGATCCTCCCGATGCTTTGCTGCCAACCGGACGAACACTGCCAAATTTCTCATTACTGCGAAACACTTGTCTCCAATCAGATCTACTAACCCTTCCTCCCCTAAAGCACTCCTCCCAAACATTTCTTCCCTTAATCCCCCCCCCCCCAACTCACCACATTCACACATAAAATGTAACAGACTCTCATCAATTTCACCACACAGAGGGCAAAAATATGGACCATCACGTACCCTGTTTTTCTCCATGTATTTCCTTTTTTCCCCAAGTGGTAGTGCGTTCCCCCTTAAACAAACTAGTGCCTCTAAACTTTTCGCATCCAAACCCGCCCAAAAATATAATTCCTCCCCCCATCCCTCTTTAGCTGATATTTACCCACGGTAAATACAACTGTAATTAACGTTTAACTCTGAAATACTTCGTGTTGCAAGGTTGAGTCATTCCCATCCGTCAGCATGGAAAATCAACCATGCATACTGGGCAATCATCTGATTACTAATACACGGAAAGAATGTCATATTAGAATCTGGGATATCCTTAATAAAACAGTAATCCTGCGGGGATTCTAATGATTTCTAGTTCCAGGAAATGTTTGGTACTAACAAAATTCTTTCCTATTATCAAACACAATTACATGTCGGAGACGATTGCCGGAAAAATTCCAATTGGATTAAGTATCATTTCGGCCGAGATCGTAAAGAGATCATTGGAAAGCAAATCTTTCATAAAGTATAAGGTACCAGAGCGGCCGGCTAGTCACTGACCTCGAAAAAATCGGTGAAGTTTGGGCCACCAACTTTGAAAGCTTGTTAAATCGACCGACATCAAGAGCGTGTTCCATCCTTGTACAAGTAGGAACTATTAGTTACTATTTCCGTTCCATGCTCACCAAAAGTTACTACGCTGACCGTTCCATCCTTCTCGAAATAGTAACTATTGGCTTACCACGCTCGGGAGCATAGTAAGCGTAGTAACTACGGATCTCTGTACGTGATTGGTCAGATTCGCCCGTGGCATGATATTCTGCTGGAAAATAGAAAAATCGTTCCAGCCAGAGATTTTGACGTCATGCGTAGTAAGTACGGTTAGTAGGATGGAATACGCTCCAACTGAACAACCGGGAGCGTGCTCCACCATACTTACCGTAGTTACTCCACTGACGCCACGAATTCTGGCTTTTTGCAGTCAAGGCTGGAACGATTTTTCTATTTTCCAGCAGAATATTATGCCATGAGTGAATCCGACCAATTACCGTTGCAGAGATGTGTAGCTCCCGCGCTTACTTCGCTCCCGAGCACGGGGAGCAAATAGTTACTATTAGTTACTATTTCGAGAAGGTTGGAACATTCAGCGTAGTAACTTTTTACGAGGTTGGAACGACAATAGTAATCAATAGTTACTATTGTTAGAAGTGTGAAACACGCCCCTGAGATACCAGGCAAGCCTTTCGTCAGGCTAGCAGCATGCTGTGACTCACCCATGACAGCCGAAGCCACTCAGAGAAGCTGAAAACAAAACAGCGAGTCGCCCGGAAAAGAATAACTGCATCTAAAATGCTGAACCGGTCTGTAACCGCCAGCCTAGTAGTTTGGATGACACTGTATAACCTGATATGAGAAACTGAAACGGTTCCCCGTCAGTTGACAAAGAGAACTTTCACCAAACTCTTGAAAAGCGTGACTCCACTAGATGCGAAAGCTGGTGAGGGATTCGGAGAAACCGGAGATTGCCAAAAGAACCTTAAAGGACCCCTCACACTATTTACTCTTCAACCCCCCGTATATACAAATAATTGAATACTTTAAGACTAGGCTCTGCTTTCAACAAATTATCCACGGCGTTGGCTGTTTCAAGTCTTTTCCGACACGCTTTGACTCGTGGCGAAAACGGGAAAAATTTACATAACCGGTTTTGGGGATCCAAAAACGTAAGTGGAGGGATACCTATGACATCGCAAAAGTTGTCCGTCTATCCATCCGTCTGTCTGTTAGCACGATAACTCTAGAAGGGGCTGAGGTATTTTGTTCAAATTTGGCACGATGACTCTTTCGGTCAAAGTACAGGTCAGTTTGATGGTGGGCTCTGTAGCTCTATATTTAGGGGTGGGGGAGGGGGTTGACATTAAGAGGCAACAAATTCATAAGAGGCAACAATTCATTGAGAAGGTAAGGAGGTCCGCTGAATCCATATCTAAACTTGGTTTTCTTGCTGGATAAATGGTTAATCACGAGTTCGGTTGATACTGGAAATTTGGTTGAAGCTCAAAGTTGTGTCTGAAACCGATTAGAGATTCGGTATCGGGGCAAAGAGACATGCTGAATCCATTTTTGAACTTTATTTTAACAGTAAAAATATTCAAGGAATCTGACGAAGTCTGAATGGCGAAGACATAACCCAATCGTTTGAATCAAATGTTAGATTTGTGGGATCCCATCGAAACCTTGTTCTGATGGAAAAACTTCTCGCAGACAAACGTCGACAGCGTGATATGCATCGACGGTACTAAAAGACGGTAAGTGAGGAAATCAACGAGGTCTTGTTAGAGGGGTTAGAATGTACCTTAAAAAGTTTGAACCTTCGGGCTTAGAGATGGTTGGAGGGATTACCGAAGTAGGCTACGTCAGTATTATAGGCAAGACATATCCTTTAAAGGACAAGTTGGATAACTTATGGTAGTAATTCATTCTACATCAGATAGTATTTGCATCCACTCTCATTCCCGAGATTCTCCACTTCAAAAGTAAATCCTATCCCCTCTACTAGCAATACACTGGTTATCACGCTTGCCACGTGTGTTCTCTTTACGTTATCTATCAGGCGACCGACCATTGTTTCTGAGGAGCTTATCCGTCCGAAGTCTGGTTATGCAAATTTTGCCAAGATTGTTATCCAATGCAAAGGAGATGGAAAGAGGCTAAAAACAGCTGAAGCCGTGTGTATTTTTCTGTAAGCACAGCTTAGTTGTAAAGCGGTCAACTGTCTCTGAACATCTGAGCAGAAACGCTGTCGTGCGAGGTGTCCTTTAATAGAGTCATTGAGTGTTATTTTGAGGTAAGAAATCATGATGATCGCACATGCACTTAGGTTTTATGATGGGTCACTAATACTCTATATGGCTAAGTCCAAAGCACGCCGGCGATCCTCAGGAAGAAGGAGTAAGCGTGTCTGTACGACTCAAACTCAACGACTCAAATCCTGTGTCAATCAATCACCGCGATCTTTGGCTGCAGCTCTGACACCACTTCTGCCTTTCTTTCGCTAGATACCCAGAGAGGCCGGAGATTTTGCATCGACAAGGAGAGATACCCCTGGTTCACACTGCTGCGATTTCTCGCAAAATTCTGCGTCATGCGACAGACAACACAAATCACGCGACAAGCAAAGCAGAACTTAGCGTTTTGTTTTGGATGTGTTGAAATATTTCAACTGATCCGTCATAACGTATGTGATTTTTTGAGGAAAGGAAAAGAAACAAGAGCTACGAGTTCATATGGCAATTGTATGAGTAGGCTGTACAAGAAAGTAGATGAGAACCTCACAAAATACACCCGCCATCCAAAAATGCGGTTCGGAAATAGAAATAGGATATTTAGTTTCATTCATTTCTGAGCAGTTCCGGCATCGTCTCGATTGTCTGTAGCAAATGCACATGACTGTTCAAACTTTCATCCCAATAAATCCATTTGTTTGATCCCTAGACGTGCTACACGATTTCCGGTACTCACTCTATCTCCACCTACCGTGGCCGAATCTGGTTGGGAATAAAAAAAATCGACCACCTTCGTTTATACAATCTTCGTTTATAGCATCTTCGTTTATACCATCTATCAAGTTTCACTCGAATCTGAGCATTTTTGGAAAGTTCCGGTACCCCCCCCCTCCCACCAACGTTGTCGGAGCCGGTTCGGGCCCAATCTCTTAATCCCCTGTTCCTGTCCATCAAGCTTGACTGAAATTGGAGCATAGCCTATCTGCAAGTTTCCAGTACTACCTTGGTAGTACTGGCTTTCCAGTACTACCTTGGCCGAATTCGGCCCGGACGCCAAATAACAAATCTAGGCCGCATAAACTCGGCACTGTCGAATTGCCTCTCATTCGGTCCATCAGTTTGGTTTTTGTGCATGTCAAAAGCCCCCCCACCCCCAATTCCCCTAATCGTGGTCGCATATGGTTCGAACGCATGTTTTACATGGCGAGGCCATCGATTCGTATCACCCATGAAGTTTCACTCGAATCAGACCACTCGTTCGCAATTTATAGAAGTCAATTTCCATATTTCTCTTCTCTTGCTCCCCAAAAAATGCTCGGATCTAGGAACGGAAGTTTCCGGGGGTATGTTGAGTCAGGTTCTTAAGTCAAGATAATTCGGGTCGCTAATATGCCTGCAAAGTTTCGTTGTCGTTTTACATCTGGAACTATTCTAACTCACGACTACCGGAATTCCAGGAAACCCCCTCCGACTCCCCCCACAGAGCCCCGAAACCATCTGGCTCCGTCAATTTCATCTAGGCCTAATGCTTGTTCCATCCATTAAGTTTGATCCCAATCCCTCTGCTTTTAGAGTTTCTTGAGTTTTCCACCCCCCCCCCCATCCCCACAGGTATCGGACCCGACCCGGACGTGACACTGAACGTCCGAGGCGATAGCTCACCAGACAAGTTTCATTCAAATCCGATCACCCGTTCAAAAGTTATGCACGCTTACTAGATTCCGGACTCCCGATCCACCCACTCCCCCCACGATGGTCGGGTAGGGGAAACGGCTGTTCTCAAGTCAATCTGTTCGGATCCCTGACATACCAGCCAAGTTTCATCGCCCTAGGACATCAGGAAGTATGCCGAACTCGCGGGTTCGCTAGAAATCCGGACTCCCCCCCCAACTCCCCCACAGTGCCCTGATCCGGTCCGGTTATGTCAATGACGTGTCTAGGACCTGTGCTTGTTTTTCCCACCAAGTTTCATCCCGATCCCTCCACTTTAAGCGTTTCTCAAAATTTCCGGTTCCCTCCTCCAACTCCCCCCAGTGTCATCGGATCCGGCCTGGATTTAAAGTGAGATGTCTGAGACACGAGGTTATCCTAAATATCAATTTTCATCAAGATCCGATCACCCGTTCGCAAGCTAAAAATACCTCAAATTTTGGCTTCACCCTCCCTCCACTCCCCCCCCCCCAGATGGTCGAATCGGGGAATTGACGATTTCCTATTTAATTTGGTCGGGTCCGAAACATACCTGTAAATTTCCATCGTCCCAGCACATCAGGAAGCACGGAACTCTCGGGATCACTACAAATTTGGACTTCTCCCCCTCCCCCAACTCCCCCAAAGTGAGCGAATCCGTTCCGGTTATATCAGTCACGTATCTAGGACTTTTGCTTGTACTTTCCATCAAGTTTCATCAGGATCCCTCCACTCTAAGTGTTTTCCAAGATTTCCGGTTTACCCCTCCAACTCCCCCCAGTGTCACCGGATCCGGTCTGGATTTAAAATGGAGGGTCTGAGACACGAAGGCCTTTTATATATTAAGTTTCATTAAGATCCGATCACCCGTTCGTAAGCTAAAAATATCTCATTTTTCCTATTTTTTCCGGATTCCCCCTCCCTCCACTCCCCTCCAGATGGTCGGATCGAGGAAGCGACAATTTCTAATTTAATCTGGTCCAGTTCTTGATATGCCTGCCAAGTTTCATCGTCCTAGCTTATCTGGAAGTGCCCGAACTAGCAAAACCGGGACCGACAGACCGACTGACGGACAGAAATTACAATCGCTATATGGCACTTGAGTAAGCTCAAGTGCCATAAAAACAAAGATTAGTTACTTTTCAAGACTAAAAATTACTCTACCTTGTCTGACTAATCCTAGGATGGCCGAATGCAAAACATCTTCTGAATAGACCTTTGTTAACCTGTTTTGAGTAAGATGACATATAGGGTTTGACTGGAAATTTCCTAGTAAGTGGGTGAGTATTCAGATAGGTAATCTCCCAGCATCGTCAGAGTTCGTTTCCTCAAGGGCTTCTTTGCCGTTTTGTAGAATAATCTCGACGAAAATTTTTGTTTTCCTTTTGCGTCTGCGTGGTGGTGTGAACGTTCATGCGATTCTGTCGCACGTCGGAACATCAAAGAAAATATCGTGTCGCATACGAAGCAGCAGTGTGAACCTAGGATAGTCATCAAGAGTATTCGTCTAATAATAACTGCAAACCTGCCTGGCTAGGGCTAGTTCTTACGTTGCTCTGTGTCCAGAATCGGTTGTACAGAGTAGAATCAGGGCCAGGAGACTTGTGGTTTTTATGGCACTTGAGCATACTCAAGTGCCACATAGCGATTGTAGTTTCTGTCGGTCTGTCCCGGTTTTGCTAGTTTGGGCACTTCTGCATAAGCTAGGACGATGAAAATTGGCTGGCATATCAGGGAACCGACCAGATTAACTTACAAATAATCACTTCCCCGATCCGAATTTCCACGGATCCGGGAGTCCGGAAACTAGGAACTAGGGGAGCAAAAAGGAAAAAGTCTAGATGAGGTATCGATCCGACAACCTCTTTCATGGAAGCCACACACGCTAGCGTGAAGCGCCATTCGACTGAGAGCCGAACCTAGCAGTTACAGTGGATTAAGACGCGTCAAGAACAAGTGCTTACCGGATGGGACATCTGAAAACTAGTAACATGCATAACTTTAGAACGGGTGATCGGAAATGCATGAAACTTGACATATGTCAAGAACAAGTGGTTCGTTTGTTGATTTTCAAATCCCGATCAGATCCGATAACTGGACGGGGGGGGGGGCGGATGGAGGGTGACACCGGAAATCTTGTGAAACGCTTCCACATAAGCTAGCACAATAAAACTTGGGAGGCATATGAGGAAACCAACCAGATTAACTCGGAAATAATCAAATACCCGATCCAGCCATCGCGGGGGGAGTGGGGGGATGGGGAATCTGGAAACTAGCAACATGCATAACTTTGGAAGGGATAATCGGACATGCTTGAAACTTGAAAATTATGAAGACAGGTGTCTCAGATTTTCGATTTCAAATTCTGGACCGAATCCGAAAACTGGGGGGGGGTAGAGGAGGGGACCGGAAACCTCATGAAATAGGGTCGAGGGCAGGGACGTCACGACTGGGGAGGAGGGGAGGGGGGACGCGCCCTCCCCCCCCCAATGATGTCGGCCAGTCGGTAAAAAAACACCGAGTCGGCGAGAAGCGCCGCGATTTTTCGTCAAAACAGTTGATTTTTTTTCATGAAAACAGTCGGTTTTTCTGAAAATTGGTCGTTTTTTTTTCCAAAAATGTAATTTTTGTTGTTGAAAACAGTCGTTTTTCTGCAGAAAAAGCCGGTAAAAATTACCCGCCAGTCGGTAAATGCCTCGTCCCCCCCCCCAACATTTTGGCTAGTAACGCCTCTGGTCGAGGGACCGGATAATGGAACTTGAAGGGAAGAAGTATCATTAACCCTAGATACTTTATTGACAAAACAAGACCGGATCGTGTCACAGTAGAGGGGGTTGGAGGGCGTTTTCCCGGATTTCCGGTGTTCACGAGTTAGAGAACTTCCAGATGTATTCGGACCACGAAACTTGACAGACATATTATCCCAGGTCGACTTGAAAATAGTTCCTTTCCCGATCCGATAAGTCGATTTGAAAATAGTTCCTTTCCCGATCCGATGATCATGGGAGGAGTCGAGAGGAGTGGAAGGATGGGGAATCCGGATTCTAGTGACACGCATAACTTTGGAACGGGTGATCAGACATGCATGAAACTTGTCAAGTGTCAAGAACAAGTGTCTCAGCTGATCAATTTCAAGTCTGGAACGGATCCGATAACTTGGGGGGGGGGGGGTAGCTGGAGGTGGATGCCGGAAATCTCGTGAAACGCATAGAGTCAATAGATCAGGATGGGACTTGGAGGGAAGAACAAGCAGAAGCCGTAGATACATTATTGACAAAACAGGACCGGATCGTGTCACAATGGGGGGAGTTGGAAGGGGTTTCCCACAATTCCGATGATCACGAGCTAGGGTGCTTCCAGATGTGCTATGATCGTGAAATTTAGCAGGCATTTTAGGGACTCTATTAGATTGGCTTAAAAATACTCCCTCCCCCGATCCGATCATCGTTTGTGGAAGAAACAGTTGTCAATGAGTGGTATAACCATTGTAGAGTTTCTAGATCAAGCCCATTTTCTGATGAAATGAATATCGGGAGAGAGATCCAGCCTTGAAAACTTCAAACCGTATCTGACAAATATGCTAACTGTTCTTACAAGCGCCATATCAGCTTTCAGCTCTTGTTCAGCTGTTTAACAGCTTCTTGGATTTCAGAAATGCTCGAGGGATCGTGTTTACTGAGAAGTAGATGGGGTCGGGATGAGGATTGGGAGGCTCTGGAGGCATTGCGCTGGTAGTTGGAGTAATTATCGGGTTCAGGAGTGTCTGAAAGGAAATGAACCTCTGGCTACGTCATACCGGGAAGCGATGCGGTGGAATTCCAGGCGCCTCCATTTAGAGCCGGCCCTATTATCAACAGCCGACAATCCCTGTACCTAGGGTCCTGCCTTGTCAACAACCGACAATCCCTACGCCTAGGGTGTTGGAACGTCTGCTCGATGAAATGCATGGCCACGCAAGTTTCAATTGCCCATGAAATTCTACGATACAGCCTGGACATTCTTTGCGTATCAGAGACTCGTATGAATAGAGTGCTCGACAACCATATCATCTCGACATCGTCGGCCGAGACACAGTTCACCTTTTAGAACTCAGGCACGTCAGATGGCTCTGGCAAAGCCGGCGTGGGCTTCATTCTCAGTCAGGAGGCCAACAAATCTCTTCTGGAATGGACTCCAGTTACCGACCGTCTGGCAAAGGCTCGCTTCAAAGGACAGTTTTTCAATGTGACCATCATATCCGCCTACGCTCCAACCAGAGACTCATCCGATCGAAAACAGGATAAATACATAAATTGTTTCCAATTTATGACTGAGATACTCAAGCCACTAAATTATGAGTTATTGACTGATTTTTCTTGTTCTGTTAAGTGCTCCATGCTTTTATGGGGATTGTGTTTACTCTCACCTGATGATGAAATATCCTCAAGCTCAATCATTCACTCACTTTTGTAATTACTCTTTGTTCGATGAAAAAAAAAATCCATACTGAAAAGCTGAATACAAGAAGACAAACAAAAACAATAACAGAGTGAACATTACCTATGTATCAACCTGGGAAGCTGAAAAGGTCGGATTTGATCTTATCCCAGATTCAGCTTCAGTTTCTTGACTATGCTTAAAGAAAAAATACAAAACTAACGTTAATGTTCCTGCTAGGAAAGTGCTTGACTAGGTCACGAATATTAATTACAAAACAACCAACAGAGTCAACTAGCTGAATAAGCTTTATCAACAAAAAATACAGAAGAGAGGAGAGGAAAACAAAAAATTACCTATTGTTTCAACTTCAATACCTAACTGTAGCAAGTTCCTAATAGTCGGCACATAGACTCTAATTAAAAAAAAGAGGCTCTTATTATGAGGGCGCTTCTTCGTGTGCGATGGATGGACAGTGATAACTGAATAAATAGGGTACTCGCCCACTCAAAAAAGTCATTTGCAGAACCATCGGAGGTTCTGAACCATCGCCATCTTCATACAAATCCAAGATAGTTTCCCACCACTGCAGTCTCAGAGATTAGGGGGATGATGGATTTTTGCATCTTGATGGTATACTTCGTCTAAGCCCCAGTAAAAGAATGTCTATGGCAGATGCTCATATCATTCTCCATGACTGACTTCGACGCGGACATGTCCGTTTACCTAGTTTCAGAGAGATTATATTTCCACGCAAAAGACATAACAGAGATACTCTTACAAATTCCCAGTAGTATACCGGTAACACTCGGAGTGGAAGATAGGCAAGGCGAAAACAAGTTGGATTACTGTGCAGAACCTTTTATGCTGTAAGTAGTTAGTTGAAAAATTATAATTTAAAGGTGCAATCACATTAGCAATACTAGCCTACCTTCCACGCTCGCTCATCTTTTGAGAAAAATGGCGAATCTTTCCATAAGCAGGCTTGGCTTCTAATGGGTGTAGGTGACCCCCCCCCCCTCTCGGAGAGAACCTACCCGGTAACACCAGCCCCCGGATACTGCTCCCCCCCCTCCCAATGCATATAAACAAACAGAAAATCTTGTTGAAAATATAGTTTGAACCGCACGACTTAAGATTTTGCCTAGAAACGAAAGTTAAATGTAAACGTGACGGCGGCTCGCCTCTATTCTATACTTTTCTTAAAAATATATTTTGTTATAGAAAAACTGTGTGGAGGGCTTGGTTTGGGGGAGCGGGGCATAACCCGGGAGACTCTCGCCAGGGAGGGAGGGGGGCTGTGTGTTTTGGGGATCCCAAAACGTAAGTGGCGGAATACCTATGACATCGCAAAAAAATGTCCGTCTGTCTGAGAGCACGATAACTCTCAATGGGAATGAGATATTTTGATGAAACTTGGTGTGAGGCTTCATTGCGTCAAAGGTAAGGTCAAGTTCGTAGATGGGCTCTGTAGACCTATATTTAGGGGTGGGGGAGGGGGTTTAAATTAAGGGGCAAATAAATTTTTTTTAAACAGATAATGTGATAGTCGATTATAGGGTAAAAAGACACGCTGAACGCGATGGTGAAAATCATTTTGTCATCGAACAAGTAGTTCGACCGGAATCCGGCCAAAACCGGAAAGTTTGTTTATTTTAAGTTTATTAAATGTTCGATTCAGGAGTAAGCATGCTGAACACGATAGTGAAAACCATTTTCTTGCCGGACAAGTAGTTCGCCCGGAATCGGGCCTAAGCCGGAATTTTTTAATTGTTAAAGTTTTATTTGTAGTTTATTAGATATCCGATTTAGGGGTAAGAAGAGATGCTGAATCCGTGTATGACAATAATTTTTTACCCGGACATATAGTTCGACCGGAATCCGGCTGGAGCCGGAAAATTTGTTATAAGTTAAATTTTTATTTGAAGTTGATTAGACGTTTAGTATTGGGGAAGAAGACACGCTGAGTTCGTTTTTTAGCTTTCTTTTTTCGCCGGACAAGTAGTTGTGGAATTTGTCCGAAACCGGGAAATTGGCAGAAGTGGCAGGAAGTTTTTGTCAAAACAGATATGACTTATAGGGGTAAACACGCATGCTGAATCAATATCTGAACTTCGTTTTCTCAGATGATTAGCTATTTGGTCTTAATCTGTTTCTGAATTTTAATAGTACAAATTTTCAAGGAGTCTGCTGAAGACTGGGTCTTGTTTTATATTTAATATTGAATTTTTGGGATCCCATCGAAACCTTTGGTCTTGTTTTTTTCAGCCGGAACCCGCTTCTACTAGAGGCCCATGTTGTGTAGTTGCGGATAAGGTAGATTTTCCAGCGATTTACTTTCGCCTTAAAGTTTCACTGAAAAGCCTAATTTTTTTTTATCTTGGATCTGGGTAAAATTAATTATTTTTACTCTACTAAGATTTCTTGTTGACCTTGGGGTCTAGTAGTGACGTTCGGAATATGTACGACTTGACCGAAAAACGCGTCGGCACGCGGAGAATTCGAATTTCAACAAATCCGTGTTTTACAATGGACAATGAAGAAAGATCAGGCAACGTTCGATTCCAGAGCCCAGTTTTTGTTGCACGCTGCGTGTCTACTTCTCGACTGTTTCTTCTAAATTGTATTTTTGCTTCGGCAGTGAAGCGCATATGGAATGTATTTGAGGTAAATACGTCGAAAATGTATTCGAGAATCCTTCAAATGTCTTCGAGGAATCGGTCGGAAACACCGATTCCTCGAGGATATTTAAGGGATTCTCGAATACATTTCGGGGATTCTCGAATACATTATCGACGTATTTAGCCTCAGATTTTATTCCATAAGCGCAACTTCCGGGATGATTTTTTCTACATCCTAGATTTTGCACTGCAATGCTTCCGAGGAAGACGACAGCTCTTCTCGAGGACCGCGGCCTTGCTTATTAGTACAGCCAATATAGGGTTTGACCGTAAACAAATTTGCAACAGAAATGATTATTATACCATCTTGTAGAGAAAAAGATGTACAACGTCAAAAGTTGAGAAACCTAGCAAGGTGCAAAATTCGTGTTTTTAGTTTATTTTATTATTTTTCAGCTGAAATTTTAAGGCTAAAGCTCCCTTCACACTGACTTAAAGAAGCTTAAGTGGGCCGTTCACACTGGCCAACTTAAGAATCTCAAGCACGTAAAGTTCTTACGTGATACCTAACATAGGAGATTTTTACTTACTTAGCCAATTAAAAAAGTTGAAGGAAGTTCAACTTAAGACCTTACGTTAAGATGGGAAATCGATTTTGTGGGAGGAAATCATCAAGTTTATTCAAGAGAGAGAAAGAGTTTCTTTACAGTACTAAGTTGAAAGAATATAAGTACAGACCATTGAAAGTAAATGCATGGGAAAGCTTTGCAAAGAAACTCAGTGATTACCTAGGGAAAACATGTACAGATAGGCTCTAACCTGGTAAAAATTTATCGAATCCGTTTTCACTGAATTTATAAAAGCAAAAACAAAGAAAAATCTAAAAACACAGCGAGTTGCCTTAATGAAGCTACAACGTAAAAAGTTAGAGATTACATACAAACAAGTCTAAAGAGAAAAATTGGCGCGTTTTCACGCTTTTCCGCTTCTGTGTTTTGTCGTTTTTTCATGGATACTCCGTCACTAGCCTTTTACCTTTGGAAGACCTTTTGCCATCAGGAATTGAATTAATCTAAAAAAAACGCTAACGGCTGTATCCAGGATACATTAATGCGCCGCAGGCGAAATTTTTTGAATCCGCCTTTTTTTCTGGCAACATTTAACTACTTCCCGTGCAAATTCTAGCTTTTTAACATGGTGCAAGCCCCCAAATTCCAAGCCTCAAACGCCAAATAAATCGTAAATCGTTTGTCTAACTAGTGAAGACTGCGAAATGCGCGGCAGGCCAAATTTTGTGGAAACACTGATGATAAAGTGCCTTTTCGCGATTCAACGACTACCTATTAAACCCAGAGCTGTCTGGCGAAACGAAAGGGGCGACCCAGAGTAAAGTAGATATGAAGTACAATTGTTCGGAATTTACAGCAAACAAAAGTAGGCTAGTTTTCACGTCAAGAGACGTGCTTATTCCTGAAGTACTGCAATCCTAAGAACTAAAAACATGAACAGCAACCAGCTGAAGCTACCGGAAATGGTAAAGAACGAGAGCTAAATAAGTGCCACTTAATTTACCGAACGCAGTAACGTGGTTGGAGCAAATAAGAAATTCGTAAACTAGCTAAAGAAATAAGGAACAGATAGAGAGCGGTGTAACAACCGAATTTCGGAATGGAACAAATTCGGGAAGTCTAGTAATAGAAGCCGTATTCGGCAACGAATCAGAACCGAATGAATCTCACCAAATTAACTATGAAATTGACTGACCGAATGCGACCGAATTACCGAATTCGTAAAGAATGAGACCAAATAATTAGGTTAAATCAGCGAATTTACGCAGGGACGGGCCGAATGCGGCGAAATCGATGCGGATTGAACAAAAGTTGGATGAGTTATAGAATTCAGTCACGAATCCGAACAAAATGAATCTGATTAATGACCGAATTATGAAATGGACTGACCGAATGCGACAGAACAGATACGGACTTGAGAAAAGTACGGTAAATAACCGAATTCGCTAACAAATGGGACCAAATAAACAGGTTAAAACCGAATTTACGAAGATACGGACCGAATGCGGTGAAATCAATGCGGAATGAAACAAAGTTGGATGAATTAGCAAATTCGATAAAGAAAGGGAAATCAATAAACATGTTAAATCACCCAATTTGGAGATGTGGGGACAAACGATTTTTTTGAAAAGGGCATCACGGCTTCGCCGCGATGCACGTTTTAACCGAATTTTTGAAAATTTGACCTAATACACAAGAATTAGGGGGGGGGGGGGGGGTTGCGCCCCCTCTCGAGAATCCCTTGGATAGGCTTAATTTAGCTTTTTTTTTTTAGTCAGTAGCTTCTTCCCACATGCCAATAATTTAGCAGCCATGCTTAATTGTTGAAATGAAATGAAACGTTTCTAGTATAAAGGTACAGTCTACCATGCCAGCCGTTCGGTATATCGGGTATTTAAAATAAATGACATATGCCTAGCAACTGCTCACACTGCTGACAAATAGCAAGCGTTTTTTTTTGTTGAAAAAAAAAAAAAAAGATTCGTTCATTCAAGGCTATGAATTGATCTACCTTTTTTCGAAACAAATCACTGTAATCCTAGGATGACTGAACGTAAAATATCTTCTGAGTAAACTTGTAGTAACGTGACTAGATGACCCATAAGAGCCAACTTCCTTATACTGAAATTTGGTGATTGCTCTGAAAAGGTGAAGCTTCACCTGTTTAGATCCTATTGCTACCAACTGTTTGACCTTGCTTTGACGACAAAACTGAAAGGTACGACTCTAACTTCACTGACAGTGGGGTATAATCAAGCAGCACGTAGGTTTTTTCGTCTGCCGACTATATGTAGTGTGTCTGCTGAACTACTGGGAAGGCGCTGCTGCACTCTCCGAGAAATAATGCGGAAGGCTCGGTCGAGCTTCTTCCTGCACATCCAGAAATCAGAGAATAGCCTTGTTAGACTGGCAGCTGATCCATTGTTCACGTCACTACCAGTAGTTGCTAGTCTTATGGATTAGTTTAGCATTAGGGTCGTCTGTGTGTTGTTTTGTTTGTTTCGAGTAGTATGTGGTTTTTTTTATTTTTATGGCGTAAGCTGAAATAAAATTGATTGATTGACTGATTGATTGATAGGGTTTGACTGAAAATTTCCTAATAGTGGGTGGTCTTCAGAGGTGTAATCTCCCACCGTCTTCAGCGGTCATTTCCTCAACTGGTATCATTAACCTTTCGCAGAATAATCTCGACGAAAGTGTTCATTTTCTTTGTTTGATTGATGTTACGGTCAAACGACGTAACGTAGACTGGACTTGGCCCAGTCGGAAGGGGGTGTGTGAATAGGCTACTGAACGTAAGAAAGCCTTAGTGTTTTCTCCATGGGATACACATATCTGATGTAGTTTTATGTGCTGAACTTGGATATCACATCAGATTAAAGATACTGCGAACCAAAATTGTTTCACATTCATCACTATTAAAGAAACCCATATTTCTATTCCGTTATCCTGTTTTTTGCACTTCGGACTGAATATAGACCCATCTGGATGTGTTGAACTGTATTTAATTGAAATCACAAATTTAAAAGTCATTTTGTGTCCCTCGCTCTATTTGTAATTTAGCCCATGAGTAGGCAAATACTGTGAATAACTTGGGGTAAATTATAATTGCGACATGAGTAATTCATCCGTTTTCGTGTAGGCCAGTTTTCAAACCAAAGACCCATACGTGCTGTGTTTTATTGGCTACTCATTCCTATGTGTGGGGTGAGTCAAGCTTAGCCTGAACGGGTTTAAGACTGACAACCGTTGTTATCCAAGGATTATAACTCAATATCAAGCTTAATGGGAAACAGCAATTATTGATCGATATATCATACAATTACTAATCTTTAATATAAATATATTATATAGCTTCCATATATATATATATATATTTATTTTTTGCCCGCTTACAAAAACTGAAGAAAAGCGGAGTACAAAGGGGAAAAAAAAGAGAGAAAGAAAAAAAAAAGAAAAAAGAAACAAACATAACTTCACACAATAACCAAACAATAAACAGAATACTACTTATAATAGATGGGTCAGTAAATTTTCTGACAGCATGTTTAACGCCCTTAAGTGTGCTCGGTTTTCTATTAGCTCTATTTTGCTGCTTGGGTCGAATACTCCGTACCGTGCAGAAAGCTCTGTGTTGGATGAACGCAATCTGAAATTGTGTGGGGTGAGTCAAGCTTAGCCTGAACGGGTCTAAGACTGACAACCGTTGTTATCCAAGGATTATAACTCAATATCAACCTTAATGGGAAACAGCAATTATTCATCGATATATCATACAATTACTAATCTGTAATATATATATATTATATAGCTTCCATATCTGAAATTGTGTGGGGTGAGTCAAGCTTAGCCTGAGCGGTTCTAAGACTGACAATCGTTGTTATCCAAGGATATAACTCAATACCAAGCTTAATGGTAAGCAGCAATTATTGATCGATATATCATAGAATTACTAATCTGTAATATATATATTATATAGCTTCCACATCTGAAATTGTGTGGGGTGAGTCAAGCTTAGCCTGAACGGGTATAAGACTGACAATCGTTGTTATCCAAGGATATAACTCAATACCAAGCTTAATGGGAAACAGCAATTATCGATCGATATCTCATACACTTACTAATCTGTAATATATATATATTATATAGCTTCCACATCTGAAATTGTGTCGGGTGAGTCGAGCTTAGCCTGAACGGGTCTAAGACTGACAATCGTTGTTATCCAAGGATATAACTCAATACCAAGCTTAATGGGAAGCAGCAATTATTGATCGATATATCATAGAATTACTAATCTGTAATATATATATATTATATGGCTTCCACATCTGAAATTGTGTCGGGTGAGTCGAGCTTAGCCTGAACGGGTCTAAGACTGACAATCGTTGTTATCCAAGGATATAACTCAATACCAAGCTTAATGGGAAGCATCAATTATTGATCGATATGTCATACAATTACTAATCTGTATTATATATATATATATATATATATATATATATTATATAGCTTCCACGTCTGAAATTGTGTGGGGTGAGTCAAGCTTACCCTGAACGGTTCTAACACTGACAATCGTTGTTATCCAAGGATATAACTCAATATCAAGTTTAATGGGAAGCAGCAATTATTTATCGATACGTAATACAATTACTAATCTGTAATATATATACATATATATATATATTATATAGCTTCCACATCTGAAATTGTGTGGGGTGAGTCAAGCTTAGCCTGAACGGTTCTAAGACTGACAATCGTTGTTATCCAAGGATATGACTCAATATTAAGCTTATTGGGAAGCAGCAATTATTGATCGATATATCATACAATTACTAATTTGAAATATATATATATATTGTATAGCTTCCACATCTGTGGGAACATTAATGGGAAGCAGCAATTATTGATCGATATATCATACAATTACTAATCTGTAATATATATATATATTATATAGCTTCCACATCTGAAATTGTGTGGGGTGAGTCAAGCTTACCCTGAACGGGTCGAAGACTGACAATCGCTCTTATCCAAGGATATAACTCAATACCAAGCTTAATGGGAAGCATCAATTATTGATCGATATGTCATACAATTACTAATCTGTAATATATATATATATATATATATACATATATATATATATATTATATAGCTTCCACGTCTGAAATTGTGTGGGGTGAGACAAGCTTACCCTGAACGGTTCTAACACTGACAATCGTTGTTATTTAAGGATATAACTCAATATCAAGTTTAATGGGAAGCAGCAATTATTTATCGATATGTAATACAATTACTAATCTGTAATATATATACATATATATATATATTATATAGCTTCCACATCTGAAATTGTGTGGGGTGAGTCAAGCTTAGCCTGAACGGTTCTAAGACTGACAATCGTTGTTATCCAAGGATATGACTCAATATTAAGCTTATTGGGAAGCAGCAATTATTGATCGATATATCATACAATTACTAATTTGAAATATATATATATATTGTATAGCTCTCTGAAATTGTGTGGGGTGAGAAAAGCTTACCCTGAACGGGTCTAAGACTGACAATCGTTGTTATCCAAGGATATGACTCAATATCAAGCTTAATGGGAAGCAGCAATTATTGATCGATATATCATACAATTACTAACTGTAATAAATATATGTATTATATAGCTTCCACATCTGAAATTGTGTGGGGTGAGTCAAGCATACCCTGAACGGGTCTAAGACTGACAATCGCTGTTATCCAAGGATGTAACTCAATACCAAGCTTAATGGGAAGCAGCAATTATTGATCGAAATGTCAGACAATTAGTAATCTGTAATATATATATATATATATATATATATTATATAGCTTTCACATCTGAAATTGTGTGGGGTGAGTCAAGCTTACCCTGAACGGGTCTAAGACTGACAATCGTTGTTATCCAAGGGTATAACTCAATACCAAGCTTAATGGGAAGCGGCAATTATTGATCGATATATCATACAATTACTAATCTGTAATAGCTATATATATTATATAGCTTCCACACTTGAAATTGTGTGGGGTGAGTCAAGCTTAGCCTGAACGGTTCTAAGACTGACAATCGTTATTATCCAAGGATATAACTCAATACCAAGTTTAATGGGAAGCAGCAATTATTGATCGATATGTCATACAATTACTAATCTGTAATATATATATATATATATATATTATATAGCTTCCACATCTGAAATTGTGTGGGGTGAGTCAAGCTTACCCTGAACGGTTCTAAGACTGACAATCGTTGTTATCCAAGGATATAACTCAACACCAAGTTTAATGGGAAGCAGCAATTATTGATCGATATGTCATACACTTACTAATCTGTAATATATATATAAATATATATATATATATTATATAGATTCCACATCTGAAATTGTGTGGGGTGAGTCAAGCTTAGCCTGAACGGGTCTAAGACTGACAATCATTGTTATCCAAGGATATAACTCAATATCAAGCTTAATAGGAAGCGGCAATTATTGATATAACAGTCATATAACAGTCTAAGACTGACAATCGTTGTTATCCAAGGATATAACTCAATACCAAGCTTAATGGGAAGCATCAATTGTTGATCGATATATCATACAATTACTAATCTATAATATATATATATATTATATAGCTTCCACATCTGAAATTGTGTGGGTTGAGTCAAGCTTAGCCTGAACGATTCTAAGACTGACAATCGTTGTTCTCCAAGGATATGACTCAATATCAAGCTTAATGGGAAGCAGCAATTATTGATCGACATATCATACAATTACTAATCTGTAATATATCTGTAATATAGCTTCCAAATCTGAAATTGTATGGGGTGAGTCGAGCTTAGCCTGAACGGGTCTAAGACTGACAATAATTGTTATCCAAGGTTATAACTCAATACCAAGCTTAATGGGAAACAGCAATTATTGATCGATATATCTTACAATTACTAATCTTTAATATATATATATACTATGTAGCCTCCACATCTGAAATTCTTAAAATCGTTAGAACCGTCCTCGTTCAGTGTTTGCTGATTTTCTGGACAATCGTTGTTATCCAAGAATATAACTCAATACCAAGCTTAATGGGAAGCGGCAATTATTGATCGATGTATCATACAATTACTAATCTGTAATACATATATATATTATATAGCTTACACACTTGAAATTGTGTGGGGTGAGTCAAGCTTAGCCTGAACGGTTCTAAGACTGACGATCGTTATTATCCAAGGATATAACTCAATACCAAGTTTAATGGGAAGCAGCAATTATTGATCGATATGTTATACAATTACTAATCTGTAATATATATATATATATATATATATATATATTATAGCTTCCACATCTGAAATCGTGTGGGGTGAGTTAAGCTTAGCCCGAACGGGTCTAAGACTGACAATCGTTGTTATCCAAGGATATAACTCAATCCCAAGCTTAATGGGAAGCGGCAATTATTGATCGATATATCATACAATTACTAATCTGTTATATATATATATATTATATAGCTTCCACATCTGAAATTGTGTGGGGTGAGTCAAGCTTACCCTGAACGGTTCTAAGACTGACAATCGTTGTTATCCAAGGATATAACTCAATACCAAGCTTAATGGGAAGCGGCAATTATTGATCGATATATCATACAATTACTAATCTTATATATATGTATATATTATATAGCTTCCACATCTGAAATTGTGTGGGGTGAGTCAAGCTTACCCTGAACGGTTCTAAGACTGACAATCGTTGTTATCCAAGGATATAACTCAATACCAAGCTTAATGGGAAGCGGCAATTATTGATCGATATATCATACAATTACTAATCTGTTATATATATATATATTATATAGCTTCCACATCTGAAATTGTGTGGGGTGAGTCAAGCTTACCCTGAACGGGTCTAAGACTGACAATCGTTGTTATCCAAGGATATAACTCAATACCAAGTTTAATGGGAAGCAGCAATTATTGATCGATATGTCATACACTTACTAATCTGTAATATATATATATATATATATATATATATATGTATTTTATAGATTCCACATCTGAAATTGTGTGGGGTGAGTCAAGCTTAGCCTGAACGGGTCTAAGACTGACAATCGTTGTTATCCAAGGATATAACTCAATATCAAGCTTATTGAGAAGCATCAATTATTGATCGATATATCATACAATTACTAATTTGTAATATATATATATATTGTATAGCTTCCACATCTGAAATTGTGTGGGGTGAGACAAGCTTACCCTGAACGGGTCTAAGACTGACAATCGTTGTTATCCAAGGATATAACTCAATACCAAGCTTAATGGGAAGCATCAATTATTGATCGATATATCATACAATTCCTAATCTGTAATATATATATATATATATATATGTATATTATATAGCTTCCACGTCTGAAATTGTGTGGGGTGAGTCAAGCTTAGCCTGAACGGGTCTAAGACTGACAATCGTTGTTATCCAAGGATATAACTCAATACCAAGCTTAATGGGAAGCATCAATTGTTGATCGATATATCATACAATTACTAATCTATAATATATATATATATTATATAGCATCCACATCTGAAATTGTGTGGAGTGAGTCAAGCTTAGCCTGAACGGGTCTAAGACTGACAATCGTTGTTATCCAAGGATATGACTCAATATCAAGCTTAATGGGAAGCAGCAATTATTGATCGATATATCATACAATTACTAATCTGTAATATATATATATATTATATAGCTTCCACATCTGAAATTGTGTGGGGTGAGTCAAGCTTAGCCTGAACGGGTCTAAGACTGACAATAGTTGTTATCCAAGGTTATAACTCAATACCAAGCTTAATGGGAAACAGCAATTATTGATCGATATATCATACAATTACTAATCTTTAATATATATATACTATATAGCCTCCACATCTGAAATTCTTAAAATTGTTAGAACCGTCCTCGTTCAGTGTTTGCTGATGTTCTCGTCGGGCCATATTACTCTGCGACATCTCTTCTCTAGGCTATCGACACCTTTGGGCAGACGGTTGCCTAGCTAGTAAGTCCAGCAACCTAAAGTCGTCTTTTGACACTACTTTCTTAGGGAACTTTAAGGTGGATGCATCCCCTGGCGGGACCAGTCGGCCGAATTTGTTTCTGCCAGATTTGTGAATACATTTACTTTGTAGAAGTAGTGGAGAAGTCATGTCCCTTAGTCTCAGCCCGCCTTTCTATTCTGCAATTAAGGGCATCTAGTTCTTTCAAGCTCCAAGGAGCTCAGTCCTGTGTGTCTTGGTCCCCTTACATGGCAGTGTGTATGTGATGCTTCTGATTATTACGCTCTTAATGAGCTTTTTCATATTTACTAAGTTCAAATATTATTTTCAGATCGTGCATAGTCTTTAAGGGCGCAAGGTTCGGAGACAGGTCGTGGGTTCTCCTGGTATTTTTGGGATCCCAAAACGTAAGTGGAGGGATACCTATGACATCGCAAAAGTTGTCCGTCTGTCCGTCCGTCCGTCCGTCCGTCCGTCCGTCCGTCCGTCCGTCCGTCTGTCCGTCCGTCTGTAAGCACGATAACTCTCGAAGGGAATGAGATATTTTGATGAAACTTGGTGTGAGGGTTCGTTGGGTCGTCGGACCAGTCAAGTTCGTAGATGGGCTTTGTAGCTCTACATTTAGGGGTGGGGGAGGGGATTCAAATTAAGGGACAAACAAAATATTTTGAAACAGCTAATGTGATAGTCGATTATGGGGTAAGAAGACATGCTGAGCACGATGGTGAAAACCATTTTGTCATCGGACAAGTAGTTCGCCCGGAATCCGGCCAAAACCGGAAAGTTTGTTGAAAGTAAAAGTTTTATTTGAAGTTGATTAGATGTTCGATTTAGGGGTAGGAAGACATGCTGAAGACGATGGTGAAAATTATTTTCTCGACGGACAAGTATTTCGCCCGGAATCCGGCCGAAACCGGAAAGTTTGTTGAAAGTAAAAGTTTTATTTGAAATTGATTAGATGTTCGATTTAGGGGTAGGAAGGCATGCTGAAGACGATGGTGAAAATTATTTTCTCGACGGACAAGTATTTCGCCCGGAATCCGGCCCAAACCGGAAAGTTTGTTGAAAGTAAAAGTTTTATTTGAAGTTGATTAAATGTTCGATTTAGAGGTAGGGAGACATGCTGAAGACGATGGTGAAAACTATTTTCTCGACGGACAAGTATTTCGACCGGAATCCGGCCCAAACAGGAAAGTTTGTCAAAATTAAAAGTTTTATTTGGAGTTGATTAATTGTTCGATTTAGGGCAAGAAGACACGCTGAACACTTATGTGAAATCAAGTTTCTACCCGGACGTGTAGTTCGTCCGGAATCCGGCCAAAACCGGAAAACTGTTGGAAGTCAAAGTTTTATTTCTAGTTGATTAGATAAGCGATTTAGGGGTAAGAAGAGATGCTGAGTCCCTGTATGACAATCGTATTTTACCCGGACATATAGTTCGACCGGAATCCGGCTGGAATCGGAAAATTTTTTATAAGCTAAATTTCTATTTGAAGTTGATCAGATGTTCATTACTGGGGAAAGTAGATACCCTGATTAACTGGCAGAAGTGGCAGGAAGTTTTCGTCAAAACAGATATGACTTACAGGGGTAAACACACATGCTGAATCTTGGTTTTCTCAGGTGATTAGGTATTTGGCCTTAATCTGTTTCTGAATTTTAATTGTAAAAATGTTCAAGGAGTCTGGCGAAGATTGGATCTGGCTAAGACAAAACCCAGTTGTCTGGATCAGATATTGAATTTTTGGGATCCCATCGAAACCTTTGGTCTTGTTTTTAATGGAGACTAAACATCTGGAGCTTCGTTGTGACCTGCTGAAGTTGTTGGCTAGGGTGTCGGTGCTTTTTGCAGGGCTGTAGCGCCATCGGGTCCCATTCCTTGGTGAGTAAAGACATATTTCAGGGGAAGGGCAATGTGATACTTACGGTCTTTTCGTAGGGAATTTTTCCTTTTCGTAGGGAAACCCCATTCCCCCATGTTACTCCATCTACCTCGTTACCCCCTAGTCAGCTCTTATTTCTCCGTGTTTGATCGGTAACATGTCGCTATAGCATTGTCGAAATAGGTGTAATAAGCCGAATAGCACTATACGCGATGTTTAGGTCTTAATACACACGCCTGTTCAAATTAGGAACCCCAAAAGTTCTTATGAATGCAGCGTTCGGTGTTGCCACGCTGATAAAGTTTTTGTGGTTTCTAAAGATCAGAAAAAGTGTTCTTAGTACTAGTGAAGTACACCAGTACAATTTGACGCCCAATATATTGTAAAAAGCTATTAAAGTTTACGGATAGACAGCATTGGTCCTCGAACTAGCAGTAAGCAGTCGTAACAGAACAAAACGTGTTCTTTTGAAGAAAAGTTGTTTCTTTAGCTTCCAACAAAGTAGAACTTTAGCGCTTCCCGTGGGAACACTGACGGTGCTGCTCCTTTCTTCGGCCCGCTGCGGAACCAACCAAGCAATCTGATTGGTACTGCATAAGGGAGAATAGAGCCGAGCTCCATTTTCCTTATTCGCCTTATTACAGCGCGCCCTCAGGAAAAGAGGAAGCCTTATATTACATCTTACAACAAGTATTTGGACAATGCTTTACAACACCTATTTGGACAATGCTTATCCTCTTCGCTACATCAGCAACACTTTTGTAGTTGGCTTCGTTGTATACATCATCCCATCGTCGTGATGGTCCGAGACGACAGGTAGTTCAGCTAACCTGCATGTCCGTTTGACGACTTTGAACGACTCTCGATTCCAAGTAGACCAAATATAAGGAGGGTAATCGTTTGCTGGAAAACAAAGTTGGAATCGCTTTCCAATGGTATTCGCACTGCTTGGAAACCGAAGCAGCTTTCCTGGATAGCAATCTCAGAAAGTTAGTGGAAAGCTCCGGGGGAAATTGAATGCTTCGACGGAAATTTTGAAACTGTGGAAATCGAGAATTCAACAATTCCCCACGATTTCAGATTTCCGTGAGTTTTTGCCATCGAACCAGCGAGAGAGTGGACCGTAGTTCCATGAATCGCTCTTCTACTGTTTTCGAGATCCGCTTCGCCCGCCGGGAGGTGGAATTTCGAGAAAGCCCTCTAACAGCAACTTAAATGATGTGTAAGTAAAGTGGTGGAACAAAATGGTATCCTTGCGCTGGACTGGAAGGGGTAAACTTTCTCAGCTTTTTACCAATGTAGTTTTCGCTACCTTTGATTCGAGTTAGTTGATAATTGAGAGATGAGAACAGGATGACTTTGAATAAGTGTACTTGACATGGCAGTTCCAAAGAAACTTCTTGTACGGTGATGAATGTGAAACACTTTTAGGTTGAACATATCTTGAATCCGAGGCCTTGTTCAAATTCAGCACAGGTAATTACCTTAAAAATACATATCCTACGAAGCAAACGTTAAGATTTTAGAAAACTGAAAATACTAGCTGGAAAAGCACACGAGCTTTTCCATGAGATAGGTTTCCAGCTTTTGACACATCGAACAGTTTCCTTTTCTCTACAAGATGTTTTGATTATTTCCGTTGTGCAGTCATTCGACTGTGCTATAACAGAATCACGAATTCAGTCACTGATGCATCTAGGACTTGTGCCTGTATTTCACACAAAGTTTCATCCTGATCGCTCCACACTATGCGTAGTACAAGATTTCTGGTTCTCCCCTCCGACCCCCCCCCCCCCCCCCAGTTCATCGGATCCGGTCCGGACATGAAATGGGACATCTGAGACATGAAGTCTTTCAAGATGTCAAGTTTCATTTAGATCCGATAATTCCCGTTCGAGAGTTATGCATGCCACTAATTTCCGGGTTCCGCCGTCTCCCCCACCCCACGATGGTCGGATTGGGCGAGTGACTGTTTCCAAGTTAATCTGGTCGGGTCCCTGAAACGCCTGCCAAGTTTTATCGTCCTAGCCCACCTGGAAGTACATTAACTACGGATCGCCTGAAATCCGGAGCCCCCCTCCATCTTCCCCCCCCCCACAGTATTCGAATCCGGAAGAGTTCTGTCAGTTATTTATCGAGAGCTTGTGCTTGTTCTTCCCACCAAGTTTATTCCGATCGCTCCACTCTGAGAGTTTCACGCGATTTCCGGTCCCCCCACTCCGACCCCCCTCCCCAGATTCATTGGATCCCGTCTGGACTTTAAATGAGAAATCTGAGATATCAGCTCTTCGAGATTTCAAGTTTCATTAACATCTAATCACCCATTCGAAAGTTATGCATGCCCATATTTTCGGATTCCACCACCTCCCCCTCCCCCCACGATGGTCGGATTGGGCAAGTGACTATTTCCAAATCAGTTTGGCCGGGTCCCTAACATGCCTGCCAAGTTTTAATTCAATTCAGTTTAATTTATTCATTAAAATTCTGAAAAGGCGGCAAGCCGACTAGTTGTTTCTACGTCAACAATGAATACACTAAAGTTATAATATTTGAAACTGAAAAATATATATAGAGCTGAAGCACATTTCACACTATGACCCATAACTGGCTATTTGTCTGTCACGTCACGTAACTTGTCAATAAAATTACAATGATTAATATCACTTAATCTTAGTGTCAAAACTCATAATATTTACAAATAACAACAATCACGCTAAAAACAAAAGCTAAGAGCACTTGATACGAGTAGGTGGTACAGGAAAGAAGATGAAAACGTCACAAAATACCCTGCCATCCAAAAATGGGATCCGGACCCATAAACAGGATATCTAGTTTACTCAGTCTGAGCATTACTGGCATCGCCTCGGATAATCTGGGGCAAATGAGTATTCTACCTTCCATATTTCAACCCAGTAGATCCAATCGTTTGGTCCCTAGACGTGCCACAAGATTTACGGTACCCCCTCTAACTCCCCCTACCGTGGACAAATCTGATTCGGACTACTAAATGGATTATCTAAAGTATTTTCTCTTACCGCCTATTTAGTTTCATTCAAATCTGAGCATTTTTGAGAACTTTCGGTAACTCTCCCCCCTCCCCCACCGTGGTCGGATCCAGTTCTAACCCCAAAATATGTCATGTATGGTATGTGATCTCTCTACACTACAAGTTTCATTCGAATCGCACCACTTGTTTGACCCCTATGCGAGCCACATCATTTCCGGGACTCCCCTTCCAACTCTCCTTGCTGTGGCTGAATACGACTCAGACCCATAAAAGTCGCATACCTGAAATATTTATTCCCTTTCATTAAGTTTGACTGGAATCGGAGCATAGCCTACCTCGGATTCCAGCTTCCGCCCCCCCTATACCCATCCTGATTCGATCCAGACGCAAAATAACAAATCAAGGCCGAATTTACTCGGTACTGTCCAACTTGCATGCCTTTCTGTCCATCCGGTTGGTTTTGTGGATGTTAACCCCCGACCCCCTCCTCCAACTCTTCCAACCGTGGCCGTATGTGGTTCGGACGCATGTTTGCTTGTCTAGATGATCAGTTCTTATCACCCATAAGGTTTCACTCGAATCCGACAATCTGTTCGCAGCTTACGGAAGCCACTGATTTCCTGATTCCCCTTCCCTCAACTCCCCGAAGATGGTCGGATCCAGGAAAACGATTATTCCTAGGGCATTATGTCTGGTCCTTAAGTGACTAATACGCCTGCAAAGTTTCATCGGTCCTTAGAATATCTGGAACTATCCTAACTGGCGATCACCGGAATTCCGGGAAACAGTCTCCAACTCCCCCATAGAGCCCCGATTCGACCTGGTTTTGTCAGTTACGTATCTAGGGCCAATGCTTTTTCTTCCCACCAAATTCCACCGCAATACCTCGACTCGAAGCGTTCCACGAGATTTCCGGTGCCCCACTCCACCCCCCCACACGTATCAGATCCGATCAGGACTTGACGTGGAACATCTGAGACGATAGCGGTTTCCACTTGCCGAGTTTCATTCAATTCGGATAACCCGTTCAAAAGTTATTCATGCCACTAAACCCGGGCTCCCCATCCCTCCACTCTCCCCGGGATGGTTGGATCGGGCAAACATCTATTCTCAAGTCAGCCTGTTCGGGTCCCTGATACTCCTCCCAAGTTTCATCGTCCTAGCACATCAGGAAGTACCGAACACGCGGGATCACCAGATTTCAGAGCTCCCCCAAACTCCCCCACAGTGCCCGAATCTGTCCCGTTCATGTCAAAATATGGATTTAGGACTTGTGCTTGTCCTTCACGCCAAGTTTCATCCCGATCTCTCCACTCTAAGCGTTTCCCAAGATTTCCGGCTCCCCCCTCTAGCACCCCCAACCGGACCGACCGACAGACCGAACAGACCGAAAAGTGACCGGTATATGGCACTTGCGTGCCATACAAACACTTCTTGTGCAGAGGCAGAGGTACTGCAGCAGCGATGCAACAGCACTATTGCAACACAAATTGAGGCGTAGATGTATTCTCTTGTCGAAGATTTACCTGTCTGTGGCCCATCAACGTGATTCTAAATTAGTGAACCTTTATGGAAAATATTGTCAGTGTTTTACGATTAAAAGATCAGAAGAAAGTCTATTGCGTGTGACCCAAAAAGACTTACTTTTCGGTAATCGTTTACCGTTTTGGTTGCTAAATATTTCAAGCAAATTAAGCCACTTTGACATTGACGCGTAGAGCCTTTCACACTAAGCTATGCAACGTCTGCGTCACGGTTGCGGCGACGCAACGCAGAGCTGACGCAGACAAATAAAAAGGCAACGCAAGAATAGAACCAAGTTCTATCTTGCGTTGCGTCACCGCGTTATGCATCAGATTTTCCAGTGAAAATTGAAGTTTTTGAAGAGAAACCGGAGAATTATCTACAAATGATGACGAAAAACCTACTAAATGATGATTAAAAAC
Organism: Branchinecta lynchi; assembly: GCA_023053575.1. Lineage (NCBI taxonomy): Eukaryota > Metazoa > Arthropoda > Branchiopoda > Anostraca > Branchinectidae > Branchinecta > Branchinecta lynchi. The sequence goes on from JAKZAP010000018.1 coordinate 18,022,594, forward strand.
TTAATAATTGATGGAAGAAATGAAAAGTTGGGAGAAGAAACCGAAAATGAAAAACGTAATTACGCATCCAGCGAGACATGTTCTCGCGCAGGTGTGAAAGATACGCTACGCAACCTGTACGAAACGCATACGTGACGCATCGCAACGACACGTCATTGTGAAAGCGGCTCTTAGCGACAAGCACACAGAGGTACCACACATATAAAATAAAAAGTTCATTTGACGAAAGAATACCTGAGTAGGGGAGCAACGAAGTAACGCAAGTTTCGAAGTAACGTAACGAAGTAACACGTTTCCATCGCTTCTAGACGGTCATATCTAGACTGTCATATCCCCTCCGGTCTTCCGTGCGTCGGTCCGAGAGGAATACTTGCAATCAATTTTTTCCATATCCTGCTAATTCTTCGGCTCAATTTTTACGTAGTTTCATCCCATCATTTATTTCTTGTAAAATCTTATAAGTGTCTTAGTTAATTTGTTTCGTGTCTATGTATATTTTGTAAATTTGTATTCCACTTCTAGGTTTTAGCTATTTGGAATAAACTTGATTGATTTGAAAAAAAGCAAAAAAAAATAAAAAAAAAAAATATCCCAGCGCTATACGGTTAAGCTTTCAAGGAGTTGAATCGGAAGCAGTCTAGATCGCTAGTTCAAACCCGGACTCGGTACGACCATGGGACCATCTAATGGCGCGAATGGAAAGCTTCCCGACTGGGCTAACTTCAAAGAGATCGGAACTTTCAGCAAAGGGAAAAAACATTTGGCTGGTGTAGGGGAAGCCGGTCTGTACTGGATAAAAACTTATAACTTAAATTTTTTAACTGCCAGAAGAACCATCTTGCGTCAGTTTGACCCCTCTTTGGGAGGGGGCAGTCTAAATTAAAACGGTGGGTTGTAATCTTCTTTTGTCCTGGTTACGAAAATCGTAGTGCCCATCCTCAAAACCGGATGCTGTGAAACACTGATACCTCTCTATTTTTTATTGTTTTAGCTGAAACCTACCAAAATTTTGTCATGTTATTTATTTTGGGGTCTTGTTTACGTGAACTCCATCTAGCGAAGTAACCGCAACGAGTTTAACCACAAAAGCTGTTTTTCCGCTGTAAGAAAAACGGTCCATATTTCCATAGGTCCAAACTAAATTGTATTGGAATACTCTTGATGACTAACTCTTATTGCAGATGCAAAATCGCCCTGTACCTAGCGGAAGAGCCGGAAGCGGTTGCTCCCAAACATCGGCGCGATTAACACAGGATTGAGTTGTTGAGTTTGAGTCGTTAGTGCCACGTTTTCTCGTTCTTTCCGAGGATCATTGGCGTGTTTAGGACTTAGTCATAAAGAGTATGCCACAGAAGCGTGACTTCACACCAATTTGATCTTTTACCTCAGAAAACAAGAAAATATAGTTTATTTCTTTCGGTGAAAATATATTTTTACGTATATATATTTAGCCGAGCGTCCAGCGAGTTGTCAGTCTCGTTCACATTCAAATCCAGTGCTTCCACTTTTAGGGAGATTACCTTATTTCGGGGTGAAACAGACTTTTTCAGGGTACTCATTTTCAATCTGGGAATTCAGGGTAATCTAGGGGAAAACAAACATTTTCAGGGTACGTTAGGTTCATTTTAAAGACTAGTAGTTATCCTGTGGTCAAAGTTGGCTTTCTTGTATTTTTAACCCGACTCAAATTCATGACGTCATGCGTAGTAACTACACTAAGTAGGGTGGAACACGCTCAATGTAACATTTTCTGTACTCACCGTTGGAGCCAACAACTCTGAAAGAACAAGACCATAGGTTTCGTCGGGATCCCAAAAATCTAACATTTGATTCAAACATCAAGTCATCAACCCCGAAATTGACTATCTCATTAACTGTTAAAGTAATATTTGGTTCGCCCCTTGATCTGAACCCCCTACCCCCACCCCTAAATATAGGGCTACATAGCCGATTTACAAATTCGACCTGTCCCTAGACCAAAAGAATCCTCACACCAAGTTCATCAAAATATTTCATTCTCTTCGACAGTTATCGTGCTGACAAACGGACGGATAGACGGACAAATTTTACGAAGTCATAGGTACTCAACTTACGTTTTGGGATCCCACGAACAACTACCAAAAAAAAATCAACCAAAAAACACTGCTAACTATCCAAAACAAAAGACAAACAAAAAATAACAACTTAAACGGCTAACTAATAACAAAATCATAAACGACAAAACAATGAACTTAAGGTGTTACGTAAATCCAGTAAATTACTAGCCTACACGAACTTCAGCTAACTTGATAAGCTTTCCCATACGAAAGGCACAACATGTCTAATGCTAAACCTCTATCTCCTATCTCCTGATTATTTCAGCCGGCCTAGGGAAAAACTACGAATTATATTCCAATCACGAACAAGCCATTTCTCACTGTTCTGCCAGTTTTTACTCGAGAACCGGTCAGTCAGCAACATTATAGGCCGGACTTCGGGATGGGCAAAGAGACAAAGAGCAAATTTATTTCTGTTTATTTCTTGGAGGGGGGGGGGGGGGGGGGTTGCCTGCGTGTCGGACAAAAGAGTACAAGAAAGACATAGATTAGAGGGAAAAGCCTACAAAAGTGATTAGTTCAGTTTCAGTTTCGTTGTACTATATTAAAAGAGAACAACAAAAATACACAATTTACATTCCTGCCGGGAAAGCACAAATGTAGTGCTTGGCTAGGGCAGGGAAATAACCGATATTAACTTAAACACCAAACAGAATCACTACCTGAATATTATATTTAAGGAATATTTAAGGGGGACAACCCCCTCCTCCCCCCTGGATATGGCCCTGGATGTGAGGTTGGGGGAAGATCACCCCGACGCTTCCCATGCTTTTCCCCTAGATTTCTCTAGGTACCCATTTGAAGTTGGGCGGACTTTTAGCTTGCCTGACAGAAAACGTCACTAACCCTCGCTCCAAAACCAAACAGTAGGCACTACTGAGACTCGAGCCAGCGACCCTTCGCTGGTGAGTTCCGCATGCTAACCATTCGGCCATGGACCTGGACTTTGGGATGAGGCACTCGCATTTCTATTTTATTTCCTTTCTTCATTTACTCCGCTTTCTGAAAACGGCGGGTTATAAATAAATTACTTACTTACTTATTGATCATTGATACGTGAGCTGCCATGACATTTACACGCTGATACTCTTCCTTTTACAGAAACCACTAGCGATTCAAAATATCTGATGAGTCGGACGGAATGTCCGGTCAGCTTTCCTTTCCGTTCGAGCCACGAGTCATGACATTTACACTCTGATACTCTTCATTTTACAGAAACCACTAGCGATTCAAAATGTCTGATGAGTCGGACGGAATGTCCGGTCAGCTTTCCTTTCCGTTCGAGCCCATTGGCGAATGGCAACACATCTCAGTTGGAATTTTCCTTACGTTTGTAGGTAAGTAAGAAATCAACCAGGTCCTTACTGGTCCTTTTCTGGTTAGATTATAGTACAGTGTGGCTAATTCATGGTTGTCGAGAAATGACCCCACGGCTCCTGTATCGCCATCACAAGACCGCTGATCGATACCGTTCACACATTAACTTGGATTTTAAAGTTTAACTCAAAAGGCAGCTTATTTTTACAACTGATATTTGAACACAGTGAAATATTTTGACTATTGTAATCTTTTTTTTTTTTTTTTTTTTTTTACCGGAGGCTGTAGTGATAACTTTCAAAGTGTGCGCTGCTTGCATAGCAACCGAAAATTCTCCAAGACGAGGAGATTTGAATTTCAGCAAAGGCCTGCATTTCCAGGGTTAAAGATGCTGACAATCTCACCTCGGAAATTTTCGGCAATGGCTTATATTTGTAGGTGGTAAAAGTTTCAACCGGCAAGCAAATAGAGGTAACACAAATCCCAAAGAACAAGTTCATCTGATGAAATCGATTATCTGTGGATAACAGACAAATGAAGGAATGTATTTTTATCGGGTTCTTAGGCCAACATAAATGAATAAATGATGTGTATAGAGACACAATTTTTACCAAATCTGTAGAAAATTCGACTGAATCCTAGACAGCCTACAGAAAATTTGAGCTTTATATTATTAAATAGAAAAAAATTAGGTACAAAGAGTAACACTAAACAGCAACAACGTACTAAAATTTGGGGACACTGCACCAGGAGGAACACTACTAAAAGAGGAACGCTGAACCGTTCTTCCTTTTTTTTAGTAGTTTGCTTTGGCAAGAGTTCCAGATCATTCCCATGCACATTCGCAAGAGGGGCCCTGCCCCTGTTCTTTCACTCTGGTGCACGATCCCTGTTCAAGTAGTCGTGTTTATTCGGTTAGCTCCAGCACGCAGCGCCCTTGTTGCAGGAGGAACAAGTGACAGGACCCCTGTTCCTTAGTCAGCTGAATTTTATTAAGAGCTATATTTCGGCCCTTCTTGGCAAGGGTCCTCTTCAGGCTCAAAGCCGCTTGTTGGAAAAACGTTGGTTGGAAAAAACGAACTTGTGGGTTTTCCCACAAGTTTTCCACACAAGTTAGTTTTTCCAACTTGAGCGGCTTTGAGCCTGAAGAGGACCCTTGCAAAGAAGGGCCAAAATATAGCTCTAATAAAATTCAGCTGACTTATCCGTTTTGCAACCATCAAATATTCATGAGAAACCAATTACTAAAACGGGAGTGCAGGACCCCCCTGTTCTTGGCACTTGATTGGCAAATTCTATCTTTTAATATCTCGCAAACCCCAAGCCTAAAACTGGTTTAAAACCCTAGCAAAATGACTCATCGCCCTTCCACAAAATGAAAAATACTACGAAAAGCATCGCAGGCGGAATTTTTTGAAATATTTATGATTAAAGCGTGTTTTTGGTATCGAAAATGAAAGTAAGGATTACCGATTAAATAATAGATCAGTCCTTTTGTTTGTCGCCAGTGCCTTCACTTGACCTCTTCATCAATGCCCACAAATCCGATTTATGTCCAAACCTTGCCATGCGTGATTTTCTTTTTAAAACCTGCCGCTCTGCTAAAATACAAGTAAAAAATTTTGAACTATGCGGCGCAGGCAAAAATTTCGAAAATTGGCCTATTTCCGCAGTCAGAAAGATTTCGCTACAAGCCCGACTTTAAAATTCAAAGTTTGGTAACTACTTTTATGTAATTCTGGCAAGCTTACTGATATTCTGACAAGATCAAAACCCACAAACTGAGAGTACGATTCTCCGCTGCATATGTGGGTGGTGTGGGTGGGGGGGGGGGGCGCGGGGAGGTCAACGATTTTCTGGATTGACGTCGATGCCTAAGTTCGGAGTTCCGGATAAGTATAGCCTGTGACGAATAACTGTGGACTTATATTCAGGATTTGGTAAAATGTCGCCGAAATCGGACCAAATTTAAGGGACCGTGGTAACTACCGAATCCTGGCAAATATACATAATAAATTAGCCGAATCCCAGTTATTATACCGTGTAGGTTTGGACCGGTAGTCTATTCAGGATTCTGTATAACTACCGAATCTGTAATTATACCGAATAGTTCTGGCATTGAAGGAGTACCGAATAATATTCTTATTCGGTACAATTTCGTCGAAGCTGGACCTACAGTCCGGATTCGTGGTAACTACCGAATCCTGAGAATTATACCGAATAAATTACCGAGTCTCAGTTATGATACCGAATAATTTTGAACCGATAGCCTATTTGGGTTCTGTGTAACTATCGAAACTCCATAAACATACCAAGCTGTTCTGGCATCGAAAAACTACCGAGTAACTACCGAACCCTGGCAATTGTACCGAATCCCGATCATTATACCGATTATATTTGTACCGATAGCCTATTCGGGATTCTTTATAACTACCGAATTACCATTAATATACACACAAGTTCTGATATCGAAAAATAACCGGATAGTTTTTGTAAAATTTTCGGCCTCTGGACCAAAATTTTTACCGAATCTTAAGAAGTTAGGAGGGGGGGGGGGCTGCACCACCCCCCTTGCGACACTCCTGGTCATAGCTACATGCGTTATGTTGCAACAGCTCTTCACTTTCGAGTTCAAACGTCAACTATCGTTTCTTCAAGATTTGTTATAAGCCACGTGGCTTGGAAACAGACAGGTCAGTGTAATTGATTAGTTGGAAGTGCTCCAGGAAGATACATATGATTTACTTCTTGACTGTATTTTTGTTGGCTGTCATAAATGCATATCAAGTTTGTTTTGAACGAGAATATAAATTGTGAAGTTCCATACCACTTGGCAACTAGAGTGGCTTAGTTTTTGTAAATAATTTATCAGTAATAGTAAAATTTACTGCCTGATTGTAGCAATATATGTTAATTGCAAGCCAGCACGAAACACTCTAATTTTCCTCTGAGTCACCGAATATCCTTGCTGTTACCAGAAAATGTCGACGGGGTTTTTAAGAGGTTACATGCGACATTTTTATTGAAATCGAGTTATTACGCAACTGTGTCTGTAGTGATTTCCGCTACTGTGTAAGGCATGTCTGGTAGAAATTCCAGCGAAATCGTAATAACTTTTGCGGAGACAGTTTTTTTTTTTGTGACTTTTAGGCCCTACCTGTGCTAAATGTGAAAGATTCTTCGCCGTTCCTGTAAAATTAGAAAAATGTCGGCTGTAACCTTTGGAGAAAACACTGTCGACATTTTTATCGGTCTCTTCTCTTCTTAACGAGCAAGAAATAGAAACCAGTCATCTACGCAATCGGTAATAAAAATCAGTATTTTGGTTTCACGTCACGCTTCGTCCCTTTTTCACTGGCTGCTAACTAATAATAATATATTTATTGACCGTCATAATGCACAAACACACAAAAAGACGGAGTAATCAAATGAAGAAGAAGAAAAATAACAAGAAAGAAATGAAGAAAAAGAACATTACTGTCAACAGAAATAATGGAAAGAACACAAGATACTTAAAAAGAAAACACGGCCGTTGAATGACGGTCATATGTCCGAGCGTGCGGCCGGCAAATTTCCTTTTGTTTTTGGTTTTTACTCTTCGTATTTTGGCATTTTCTTAAGGGCTATAAACTGTGTACAAATAACATATTTTCATTACCAAGAATGTGTCAACATGATCAATCAATCAATCAATCAATGTTTATTTTCCTTAATATTTATGTTTTCACAAAAAATAGCGTAGGATTGTCAACAAATTTATACACTCGAATTATATATACAATTAAATGATGCATTTACAAAATGTCACTGTAGCTGATTATAAAATTTGACAAAGTATGGCACAAATGAGTTAAGGTATCTGTCCGATGAGTGAGTTGGTGGGGCAATTAGTTTTTGTTTCCCTGCGTTTTTTTGGGATGTCCGGGTAGCTGAGTTGTCAGTTCTTGGAGCAGTGAAAGCAGGTAAAATATCGCGGTGCTGCTCACTTGCTAGGCACGTCATGAGTTTCTACGAGAATTAAGTCATCAACAGGTTTCAGCCTAAGCCAAGGAGTATTGGTCGACTGATTTCTGGGGTTTGAAGATGATTTTTAATACTTTGAACCCCTCGCTAGAGTGGATAAAATACAATTTCCAGTCTCAGATGTTCTTTAACTGACCGGGAAAGATAGTCATGACTGTGGATTCAAGGCTTCACTCACCAGTGGCGTCACCATGGGGATTCACTAATCAATCAATCAATAAATTGTATTACTCAGCACGAAGCCATACAATACATAACAACATCCTAAAACACCGGTAAACAACATCTATCGTAGAAGAAGTAGCTTCTACCAAGTAGGCAGGCAATGAAGCAGTCGGTTAGCTGCAATAGCTACAAGGCTGTTTTCTGACCTTATAGCACGTACAACAAATCGAGATTTTGCCACCCTCTCTATTTCTAAGCCCGACAGTCCAAGTCTCGTTGGTAAATCGTGATTTTTTGCACAAGAGAAATTAAGCTTAGTAAACTTCGGGCGAAGCCGCAAACGTTGTTCCATCGATCGACTGTGATTTTGTACACTTTTGTTAGGTGAAGTTCGCAAATCCAAGTCTCGTCGGTAAACCGGAATTCGAAAATTTAAGTCACATCGGTAGATCGTGAATTTTCACAATCAAGAAATAAAATTTTACATACTTTTTTTAGACGGAGCATAGAATTTTAAATCTCGGCAGTAAATTGTGATTTTATTCACATAACATATTAAATTCTGTAGAATTTTGTCGGGTGAAGGCCGAAGGTTTCGTCGGTAAATCGGGATTTTTTAACGCTTTTTTCGTTCGTGGGTCGTTTAATGTTCCCACGCGCAAACTGACCTTTTTGACTGACCTTGGTGCATCGAATAAGGTTTTGTCGGCAATGGGGATCCTTGGTTATTTGTCCGTTGGTTATTTGTGGTAAATAAATTCGGCGGGATAATGGCGAGCCAGATCATTGCAGTAGCCTACTTCCGTAATAAGCAACTATGTGTATTGGCATAAAACTATTTGTTTTACTGTAAATTAACAAGAGCTAGAAGCTCAAATGACACTTGCAAGGGGCTGTGATGATGCGAACTTTAAGGGCGCTAGACATTCGTCTCTAATGAAAACTCTTGAAGCAAAAGTGATGATAAGTTCATCGGAATCATGAAAATGTTTATTTTACTCGAAATTACTGTTTTGTAAAAGTAATTCACTTGTAAGCAGCCCATGGACATCATGAACACATATGAACATATATACGGATGAGGACTGACAGTTTACCACTTGGGGCAAGGAGAAAGTATATTGGTAAAGCAAACGAGAGAATTAGCCCTCGGGGGCGTCCCAAGGGGGGGGGGGGGGTCGCCGAGAGCGACAAATTCGGTAAAAAAAAAGAGCATCGCGGCGAAGCCGTGATGCCCTTTTCATAAAATCGTTTGTCCCCGCATTTCCAGATTGGGCGATTTAACGGGTGTATAGGTCCCCTTTCTTTATGGAATTTGCTAGTTCATCCAAATTTTGTTCAATCCGCATCGATCTCACCGTCCGTCCCTTCGTAAATTCGGGGATTTAACATTTTTTTTTGGTTTCATTCGTTATGGAATTAGGTAATTCACCGGACTTTTCTCAAGTCCGTATCTGTTCTGTCGCATTATTTGTTCAGTCAATTTAATAATTCGGTCACTAATCAGATTCATTCGATTCTCATTCGTGACCAAAATTTGATAATTCATCCAACTTTTGTTCAGTCCGCATCGATTTCGCCGCATTCGGTCCGTCCCTGTGTAAATTCGGTGATTTAACTTGCTTAGTTGGTCTCATTCTTTACCGAATTCGGTAATTCGGTCGCATTCGGTCAGTCCATTTCATGATTCAATTCGGTGAGATTTATTTGGTTCTGAATCCGTTAAAGAATTCGGTATATCACCGGATTTTTCCATTTCTATTACTAGACTTGCCGAATTCGGTTGTTTTAGGTGGTTCGAACAAGAGTTTTATTCCATTATGAGACTGGGTTGCCATATCGCTCTTGATCTGTTCCTTTTACTTTTTTTCAGTGGGTAGGAATTCATTATTTGCTTCAACAAAATGTGCTTTGTATCTACTTTACTCTGTACCAGGGGCGTCGCTATGGGGGGTGGGGGTACCACCCCCCTTGAAGAAAGAAAAAAGCTAACTGGGCGCTCGCAGAGTGCACAACCGATTAAATTAAGCGAGCGCTCTACAAGCGCCCGACCAAAAAAACAAGAGCTGAAGGCTCATATGGCGTTTGTAAGAACTGTTATCATGTTTGTTAAACACGGTTTGCAGTTGTCAAGGCTGAATCTCTCTCCCGATATTCATTTCATCAGAAAATGGGCTTAGTCTAGTAAACCTGAAATGGCTATTCGACTCACTGACAACTGTTTCTCCCAACAATGATCTGATTGGGGGAGGGATAATTTTTAAGCCAATCTGATAGAGTCCCTAACATGCATGCCAAGTTTCATGGTCATAACACATTTGGAAGTAGGCAACCCCAACTCGTTATCACCGGAATCGTTTCAAAACCCTCTCCAAATCCCCCCACTGTGACATGATCCGGTCCTGTTTCGTCAATATTGTCTCTACGGCTTATGAAAGTCCCATCCCAATCTCTCGACTCTAGGCGTTTCATGAGATTTCCGGTACCCCCCTCTAGCCCCCCCCCCAGTTATCGGATTCGTTCCAGACTTAAAATTGATCATCTGAGACACTTGTTCTTGACACTTGTCAAGTTTCATTCAAGTCCGATCACTTTCACTAGATCCTGGATTCCCCATCCCTCCCCAAGATCATCGTATCGGGGAAGGAACTATTTTCAAGTTGATCTGGGAGAGTACCTAATATGCCTGCCAAGTTTTATGGTCCTGGTACATCTGGAAGTAACCTAACTCGTGATCACCGGAAATCCCCTCCGACACCCTCCACTGCGACACAATCCGGTCATGTTTTGTCAATAAAGTATCTAGGGTTAATGCTCGTTCTTCCCTTCAAGTTCCATCCTGATCCCTCGACCCTAAGCCTTTCACAAGATTTCCGGTCCCCATCTACTCCCCACCCCCAGTTTTCGTATTCGGGCCAGAAATTTAGAATCTGAGACACTTGTTCTTCACATTTGTGAAGTTTCATGCATGTCCGATTACCGTTTCCAAAGTTATGCATGTTACTAGTTTCCGGATTTCCCATTCCTCAATTCCCCCCACGATGGCCGGATCTGGGTAGTAATTATTTCCAAGTTAGTCTGGTCGGTTCCCTGATATGCAACAACAAAAGAATATCGGAAGTAGGGACTAAATTGACTTTGCAGTCAGTTGAACTTTATCCTTTTCAATCGGAGACATCGTGACGGATAAAAACTTGGAACAGTATCTTATATAATCTATGCCTGCCTAAGTTTCATTGTCCTAGCTTATGTCGACGCATTTCACGGGATTTCCAGCGTTGTAAAAACAACAACAAAAGAATATGGGAAGAAGGGACTAAATTGACTTTGCAGTCAGTTGAACTTTATCCTTTTATTTATTTCAAAATATAGCCAACTGGGGCTGCTACATAACAAATAATTTATATACACTAAAACTAAAACTAAAAAACAAATATGCTGAAGGCACGAAGCCTCCAACAAACAAAATACTCAATCACGATGGTTCAACCCATTCAAATCAGGATGGGTCAAACCCACAATAAATTTCTTTCCCCCATGCTTGCCACAGAGGCAGAGACAGGCGCATTTGCGGACCACACAGAATCACCAGCAGAGGATTGCTCGACGCCAGAATTCGAGACTGAAGAGAAATAATGGAGGAACGACGGATTTCAGGGAGAGAAGGGACTCCTTCACCAACAAACATACCCGAAGCACTACAGTTCCATCTAAACCCATGTAACCACCGGAAAGAGTTGTTATACAAGACGCGAAAGGTCTTTTCGCGCTTATGAGATTGGTTAGTCACAAGAGAGTAACAATATAGTTGGGAACAGTACATTCTGAAAAGGAATGTCTTGACAGACGCATTGCAAGACCCAAACCTACGAATAAGAAGATTCGCTCTAGCGCTCAATGACCTTGCTAAAGCATTAACATGGTGATCATCATTCAGCGTTGGCGTAAAAATAAATCCAAGGTACTTAAAAGTATCCACGAATTTCAGTGTCTGGCCAGACAGTAGAACGGGTGGAAGATGAACCAGCTTCAGGCCACGTGGGACGAATGCCATGCAAAGGGTTTTTTTCGTGTTGAATATCACATCATGTGCCGAAGCAAACACATCACAAACTTTCATCAACTCATTTAGGGCATGAATGGTAGTAGCCATCACCACCAAATCATCCGCATAACTAATGTTATTAAAACAACTACCCTGGATAAAACAACCTACCCCTGCATCAGCAAGCGCACTGTTTAATTCATCCACATATAAGTTATAAAGGAGTGGGGATAGTACTCCCCCCTGCCTAACACCATTTAGGACACGAAATGGGGAGCTAAGCAGCCCATCCCATTTCACATAAAATCTTTGGTTTTTAAACCAACATGCAAGGGTTAGTACAATACGGGGGTCTACTCCCCTATCATGCAACTTACGAAGAAGTTTCTCATGGTTGACACGGTCAAAAGCAGCCTTTGCGTCAATAAAACATGCAAATACGGGGGTTGAAAAAGCCCAAAAATATTCCACCACCGATTTTAGTACGAAGACACAAAATTCAGTAGAGGTCTTTGACTTGAAGCCAAATTGGTAAGCTGATGACCGTATTTGAGGTTCGACAATCCCATACAGACATTTTTCAAAAACCTTGGATATCACAGCCGCCAAAGCAATAGGTCTATAGTTAGTAATACTACTAAGATCCAGCACCAATGATTTGGGGATAGGTACTAGACAGACCTCCGTTAGACCATCCGGGACAAAACCATGCGCCAGAAAACCATTAAACAGAGCGGTAAGCATGCAAACTAGCATCGGTCCTGCATGCTTCAGGTGATTAGCAGTCAACCCATCCAGTCCACCACTTTTACTACCAGACAGCCCAGACACCACCTTGGCAACATCCTCGCATGTTATCAGCTGCTGATAACATGCGAGATAACATGCTGATAACATGTGATAACAATCGGAGACATCGTGATGGATGAAAATTTGGTGATTCTCTGAGCCTCTCCTCGCCACCACACGGATAATAATATAATAATAATAATAAATGTATTTGAAAAAGCCCGAGGGCCATATACAAGTACCGGTTATGAATACACAGAAGCGTACATAACCATACAACTAATCTACAGAGAGCTTTCTCTATTCCAGCGCTCTAGACACAAAGCTACAAATCTTGCTAATCGACTGGGCGGATGTACACTTCAGGATACCAGGATATGCTGCCTGTACACATTGTCTTAAAACGATATTGGAAAAGATAAATAGATAATGATGATTGCTGAAGTCATCCAAACTTTAGAAAGCCGGTCATGAAGGTGGAAAAATCGTAGTTACAGAAAAAAAGACACGAATGGACAACAAAAGAGGTGAAAGTCCGATAGCAGTGAGAAGAGTAAAATGTTAAATTTCCAAATATTTACAGAAAGATAATCACAAATGAGACATGAAATAATAGGTGTTTTAAAGGTAATATGTTTTGCTTTCCAAGGTTTTTGGTGATTCTCCTAACACAAAAAATCCGAAGGCGTAGTTGGATTCAAACTGTAAATTGTACGACAGTGTCCCGCAACTCGATACCATTTATGTTTATTTTCAAGGACTTTTTCGGCTGCCATTCCAAAACAAACTAAAGTCACAAAGGTTTTGCCTTCAATGGTTTGTCCCATACTTTTCATTCTTCTAAGGGAGATGGGGATGTGAACTGGTTAGAAGAATTTGCCTTCGGGCCGGATCACTGTTGCTATGGCCGGCTTCTACCAGACTATAGAGAGGTTTTCACAAGCCCCTCGGTAGCTCAGATGGTAGAGCGACTGCCTTCTAAGCAGAGGGTTCTGGGTTCAAATCCCGGCTGAGGAGCATTTTTGTCTATCAGTTCACTACTTATAGAAAGAGGCTAAGTTAAATTTTTTATTTACAAGAGACTGATTTCCTCATATAGCCAATTCCTAACAGGGACAAAGTTAAATGTGTATACGTTTTTGTCTACTTACTTTAACGATAAAAATATTTATTATTCATTATCATTAACCTATCCACAAACTATATTTAAATCAAAAATGAAACAAGAAAACATAACTATACCCGTTGAAAAACCTGATTTCTATGGCGATGTTGTTGGGACTCATCCCCTATAGCCTCTTCTCCATAGTCATTTAATATTAAAACAAGGAGACTCAAATAAGAGGTAGCCTATTTTCTACAGGAACAAAGCTAAATGACTGCTAGTTTTAAAACTTTCTGCTACGGCATTTTCATTTCGATTCACCCCCTACATCCTCTTTCACAAGAGACTCGAATTTTCAAAGGATTCTCAAATGTATTCCTGACAGGAACGAAGGTAAATGAGTACTTGCTTTAAAATGTGTTTTTATGACAGGATAATCGTTATGATTTATCACGCGGTGTCTCCTGGAGGAGGACTTTAATTTACAAGAGATTCAAGAATTCTAGAAGGATTTTAACGGTTATTCCCAACAGGAACAAAGCTAAATGAGCACTTTTTTTAAAAACATTTTGTTACGACAATGTCCCTGATTCTCCCCCATCCTCTTCCTTGCAGCTGGCTGAGCTTTAAGAGCGAGAATTTGTATGGTTTTTCGGAGATACTAGTTACAGAACGAAGTCCTATAAAGTAGCGTCTAGATCTCTTTATACCTTTAATTTAGAAACCCTGTCGTAGCGCAGTGAAAAACTCTAATATATTTTTGGGCCTGTAACCTTAATACCCTAGCACTATGTAATATCCTCCCGACCAAGGTTTTTGACGGTAAGGATAAGGCCTGAACCCAAATTACAGCCAGTTAGACACAAACATGTGTCTAACTAGCCCGTTACTGGCACGTTAGAGCTTCTTTCATAATAAAACACTTTGCTCCGGGGGTGTGGAATTCAATACCTGAAGAGGTAAGGGTCGCGTCTACCCTTTAGCTTTCAAGTCAGAGGCCAAGTCCTTTTTCTTATCGAAAACATAATTTCCTTTCTTCTTTTTTCTTTCCTTTTTTTTTGGGGGGGGGGGGGGGGGCAAGGGCGCTTTGTTGATGGAAGATTGTTTGTTTGTGAATTTTTCTTGTCAGTTTGTTATGTCTTCGTTCTTCTTTTCTTCTTTTTTCTCTCCTTCTTTTTCTTTCTTTTTTTTTTTCTTTCTTTGGTTTGTTTCCCTTAAGACCATATGAATAAAGAATAAGCCCCGCCCATTGTCAGGCCTTATGTTAGGGCCATAAAGAGTTTATGGGTTTGTATTTTTTATTTATTTATTTATTATTATCACCAAAAGTGGTAAGTCATAAAGACGTGTCACTACATACAATGTGAACATAAGGCACTATAGTAATACAAATAAATCTATACAATGAAAAATAAACTGAATTAAACTTAAGTTGGCAAAAATGGGTCTGCATAAGCACTCGAATAAAATGTTGACGAAACAATCGATCGTTTGAAAATATCTACGTTTTCCGACATAACAGTTTCATCTGGTAGTGCGTTCCAATCTTTACAAACCCTATTTTGAAAACTATAAATGCCAACACGTCGGTTTGGCTTTGGCTGATAAAGTTTAAATCTGTGCTGACGTGTTGACGGGTCATTTGAAAAAATAAATAAATCTTCAGGGTTAACATTGTCAACTCCTCGCACTATCCTATATACATTAAAAAAATCAGCACGTTTACGTCTGAAATCTAGGCTAGGCAACTCTAAACTTTTCATTCTACGCGGATACGACAGATTTCTCAAATAAGGTACAAGCTTTGTTGCGCGTCTTTGAACTTTCTCAATGCGTAATCTATCCGTTTTATTCATGGGGTACCAAACCGAAGAATTGTACTCCACCAAAGGCCTTACCAGCGATGTATATAACGTTTTGAAGCTTCGTAGGTTGAATTTTCTGAATGTGCGTCTAATAGTATGGACACGAAAATTTGCTTTGTTACTTGTTGTAGCTGCATGTCTATCAAATTTCAAATGCTTGTCGAAGTGAACACCTAAGTCACGAACCACTTCTGTAGTGCAAATGCTGGATGAACCAATACTGTACTGAAATTCCGTTCCACTACTTGACAAATAATGAACTACAGTAGTCTTATCTACATTTACGAACATGGAGTTGCGGTTTGACCATTCATGAAGCGAATCAATATCATCTTGCAGCAGTTTACAATCGGACTGATTTTCAACCTTCCGGTATAACTTGACATCGTCGGCAAATAATTTTACTGTAGAATTTTTAATCACGAGAGGCAAATCATTGATGAAAAGACAGAACAGTACTGGTCCAATGCAGCTACCTTGTGGTACACCACTCAACACTTTCGCTGAAGATGACAATGCACTACCTACTAGCACTCGTTGACTCCTATTTGTTAAATAATCCTCAATCCATGCTAACGACCTTCTACCTATTTTATAACTAGAACATTTTTCTAGAAGAAGTCGTGTTGAAATTTTATCGAACGCTTTGGAATAGTCAAAATAGACGCAGTCGAACAACACACCAAGATCACCCATTTTCTGAAAATCTGATACAACTTCTAAAAGCTGCGTGTTGCATGATCTTTTCTATCTGAAACCATGCTGTGAAGGGTGCCATAGCCCATTCTTCTCAAAATAATCCTGAATACGAGACACTATTATTTTTTTAAAAATGTCGACAAAATATGGAAGTGTTGGATATTGGCCGATAATTACTTAATTTCGACTTTGAACCTTTTTTATGCAGTGGCTTTACTATCGCTTCTTTCCATGCAGCAGGGCATCTTCCAGTCGCTAAACACTTATTATACAAAACAGTTAAAGGAGCAGAAAGGACTGACGCAAGGCGAGAAATCATGACGTTTGAAAAACAATGTATATCATGAGCTTTGTTACAATTTAATTTGTTGAGTATACCGAGTACCGTCTCATTTGAAACATCTCCATCATCAAAAGTTACTTCCGGTTGGAAATCTGGGGTGGAAACAAGAGAAGCTGTTGGGGACGGGGATACGAAAACAGACGAAAACATGTTATTGAATGCTTCCGATTTTTCTTGATCGTCATGTATTTCACCACCAACATCATTCATAAATGAAATTGAAGAAGTAGATACTGTTTCAATATTTTTATTAACGTACTTCCAGTATCTTTTTGGGAACTTTTTCAGAGATGTAATTACTGAAGTTTCAACATTTTCACGGTTTATTTTAAGAAGCTTGGTTGCTTTGTTTCGTGCTTTTTTGTATGAATCCCAGTCTTCATTAGTTTTACCTTCCATGTACCTCCTCCATCTACTATTCTTCTCTTCAATCGCTTCCAGAATAAACTTTGGCAAAGTCCGCCTTTTTTTCTTCCCCGAGGCAATACTTTTCTTGGTACAAACTTATCTCTACCTTCCGTAAGAACACGTCTTAAAAGCTCAAACATCTCATCTGGTCCTTTCCCCTCCTCACTGAATTTAGTAACTAAATCAACTGAAGCAACATATTCCTTAAAAAAATCATAATCAACTTTGTGATAATCGTGTTGTACATTGGTGGTGGGCATAGTCGGGGCTTCAGCATTATATTTCATAAACAAAACTGAATGATCACTTTTTCCCAACGGTGAACCAAATTCGAAAGAGGACAGGTCCGTTTCATTTTTAGAAATAACAAGGTCAAGAACAGAGGGGTGATTCCCACCACGGCCGCGAGTACGGCCTTTCACATGTTGAAATAAAAAAGACTTGTGTAACGTGTCAAGAAACTGTGACTCGTATGACTCAGAACCAACGGTTTGTGTTCCCGTCAACCAATCAATACGAGGTAAATTGAAGTCACCAACGACCAAAATCTTGTTATTAATAACTGACAACTCTCTCAAATACTGCAAAATTAACTGGTCATTTGCTTCAGAACTGCTATCTTTTGTAGGGCTTCGATAAATGGCGACGATCCGCAGTGGAACACTTGATCGAGGTAGCTGGATATCGACACACACGCTTTCGACAATCTTTGAACCGATTTGATTGGTTACCTCACTGAATTTTAAGTCCTGACTAACATAAATCACAATACCTCTTCTAAATTTCTCATTAGATAATAAAGTATACCCTTTGAGCTGACGAAGATAAGAACTTGGATTTAAACAATTTTTTGGTAGAGCTTCAGTTACTACAATAATAGATGGTTGCTTCACTACAACTACAGATTCCAATTCTTCATATTTGTTCGAAAGAGAATCAGCGTTTGTGTACATGACCAGGAGATTATTGTTCCATTTGCGAGGTCTCTGAGGAATTTCCCTGGACACGAAACTCCTTTTTCTTCACAATTTCATAACCACTACGTCCCCTGCGAATTCGCCAACTGTCATCTCCCGCCTTGAACTTTTCAGCTAATTCCTGCTTGAGCTGGTCATACTTTTTCTTGTCTATGCGCTCAGCTTCCGTTTTGTCGTGGCTAAAGTTGAAATTATTGAATTGTGCAACAATTTTGGATCGTTCAGTTGCTAAGTACACAGCTGCTATGTCGCGTTCAACTGCCTCACGAAACATAACTTTGATTGGCCGTGTGCGACCAACAGAATAAACTGAAACTGAAACTTATCTTAGTAAGTTCTGTACTGAGTTTGTTAGCCTGCACTCTTCGGATTAATCTTATTTCAGTAGAGATAATATTAATCCCAGTAGCAAATACTGTAGTTAACTTTAGTCCTTACTCGGAGAAACTTTTACAGTGTGGTCTGTATAAAGTATAAAGTCCGAATCATTTATGGTATGTATGACAAGATTCCGATATTGTTTATTTTTATAACCCGCTGAAAAAAACAGAATAGCGGAGTAACAACAATGAAAAAACAAAAACTAAAAACATTGACGGAAGAAAAAGGTAAACTTTTCAAACATACCTGTTTTATCTGACTCAAAATTAGTACTTCGTGTGCAGTAGCAACAATAACGACTTTGACCATCTTCAAAGTTGTGACAACGAATCAAATTGAATTCAAAGATTGACGAGAAAAGATTTTATTTTATATTAGAATATTTTTGCCACCATATCCCAAGAGTGAATTAAATACTTAGTCCTGAAATCCAATCTGTATGAAAATATCTGCAAGACCATGCGCCAACAAAATGTTTTCTTTTAGCCATAAAATTAATATGCATCTTTTCGTTTCTTTATCGTTGCCTATTTAAACAACTGAAATTATCTCCATTACGTCTTCTCTCACTGTACGATGGGCGACATATAAACATCGTGATTTCTTACATTACTGTGTGCTCTTCTCACCTTCATTTTGTGGTCACATTTCTGACTTCGTAGAAATTTATCCGTACGTCTGTCCGCCGGTCTGTTAGAACAATGGCTGACACTGGATGAGATATTTTGTACAAACTTGGTGTGACGGGTCTCTGGGTCAAAACTGTGATCAAGTTCGTAGATGGTCCCGTGGCTCCATATTTAAAAAATAAAACTTTCAACACGAAAAGTCAGCTGGGATTTTCTTCAGCGATTTTTCTGCCCTTTTTGCAAGGGTCGTCTTCAGGGAGATGCTGGACGAAATGAACCTGCTAATACAGTCGCTGCTGTCACCCTAGCTGCCTGTTCCGTGTTGAATCATTCCTGGTCAGATTGGGCTGAAGGAGTAACTAAGCCTTGTGATTTAAAATAAAATATAAAAACGAGATTTCGGTTTTTTTTCTTGATCAGCTAGTTACCCCTCCAAAATGATGTGCGAGGGATAAATTCAATTTCTGATATTTCGGTTGTACTTCCGGCAAACCGTCCTCAGCGAAAAAAAAAACTAAAAAATAAAATCCACCAGAATAACAACAGCAAATCGATGCGGAACCAACAAACAATAGGACGACATGTAACTAAAAACCAGAAGAACGATGCGGACTGAAGGACATGCAGATAAGAGTAAAATAACGAAAGATAAAATGTGCGTGTCCAAAGTGTGTATATACAAATCTGTGATTATTTACAATTCTTAATTCTGTGTATATTTACAATTTACCATCCGTCTGGGAAAGCGCAGAAGCTTTTACCCAGAAAACGGCCCACTCTAAAATCCATTATATTTTTCACCACTTTGAATAAAACCTTCCATAGAACTCGTTTTCTATTTTATTTTCAAACCTTATATTCTTGTAATTTCATTGCCTTTGAGATTAAGGATAGAATTTTTGTTTCTTCAAATAAGTAGGACAAGTACATGCTGATTCCGTATCTGAACTTCGTTTTCCCGCCGGAAAGTAGATTGCCCGCAATCTGGCTAAAACTGCAAATATCGGCAAAAGTAAAAGTTTATTGTGAAGTTGATTGGATTATTGGGCAATGTAGGGCAGATAATTTGACGGTCGATTCATATTGAGACACGATGCATCCAGATCTAAACTTCCTCTTCTTACCGGACCAGTAGATCGCCCGGGATTTTGGCGAAAACCAGAAATTTTAGATCAGTAAAAGATTCTTCTAAAGTCGGTTAGAAACAATACATGCTGAATCCATATCTGAACTTTAAAGGAGTTATATCATAAGCATTCTATCACTTGCAATGTATAGACCCCCCCAAGACCCAAGATGAAGCCACGACTCAATCCGACCCCTGGGTCATCTAGTGGCGCGGGTTGAAAGCGCCCGACAAGGGGAGGCCGGGATCATAGTTTGACTGGATCTAACAAAATATTTGTTATTGTAGCAGGCATATCGAAAATTTTTAGAAATTTCAAACTAATTATTTGTACTATCGATTTCTTTAAGTATTTTGTTTTCTGTTTTTCTGTTAATTTGCGTAAGTCCAAAGAATTAAAGATGTAAACTAGATCATAATAAACAAACGCCGTAAATTATACTAAATTCGTTATAGTGATTTCTTGAAGATTTTGAAATTGGGCTAAATAATGTTCAGCTTCCAAGACCAAAAAATCTCAAATTGGCAGATAATTTCTTCTTCCGACATATCTAAACGTCCACATGGTGATATTGTGAAGGCGTGACACGTAACTGATAACAGTCTCCTCGGAAGTTGGTTTATTAACTGAACTAACAACAAAATGAATGGTAGTTATATACAGGACGATGAATGGCACTGGAATAAGTGACGTACCGTCACACTACCCCCCCCCCCCCCGTTACATTGCCCCCCCCCCGGACACACGATTGCACCAATAAATGTACGTCCCCTTGCAGTCCCGGCCAGTAGAAGTGCCTTCGTAGACGACAGACCGTGACTGTTTTTCGGTTGCGTGAGGGGCGTCCCCTCTGCGTGGCCTTCGATGAGCATGGTGTATCAGAACCGCCCGGAAACTCGCCGGAACCATTAGCAGCAGCTCCTTCGCTGACGCCAGCTTGGTTCTCAAAGAACTCTATGACGCTTTCCTATGGCGCCTCATCGTGACCTGAAAGTTTGACATTTTTAAACTATTTACAGCGGGACCTACTTTAAGTTCCACGCAACAGGCTGTCGGCATTACCGTTTGCGGTCCCGGGTCTTACGACGTACTTGATTCGAAAGTTCTGTAAGATCAAGCTCCACCGCATTACTCTAGTGTTCGTGTTCTTCATTATTTCTAAGTACTTAAGTGGGGCATGGTCTGTCTGTACTTCAATTTCGCGGCCCTCAATGCAGTAGTATAGCTTTTGTACGGCCCAAACAATGGCTGAGGCCTCTCTGTCAATCGTTGAATATCCCTTTTCAGCTTGCGTTTGGCTACGGCTTAGGTACGCGAATGGATGTTCTCCATCTTCGTATACTTGTGACGCTACTATACCAACGCCCTCTTGTGACACATTTGTCTGCACGATAATACCGCGCGAAAAGTCGGGGCACCTCATGACACGTTCAGTAGTCAAAAATCCCTTGAGGCTATCAAAGGTCTGCTGGCAGTTACTATCCCAAACAACTATAATTGGTCGATCTTTTAACGTCAAGTTAACGAGAGGTCTAGCCAGCTTGGCTCTATTTGGGATGAAGGCTTGGTAATAGCTAACAAGCCCTAGGAAGGCTTGAACGTCCTTCTTGTTCTTTGGGATCGGAAAATCTGTTACTGCTTGAGCTTTCTCTAAAGTCACTTGGACTTTCCCGCTCCCCAGAACAAACCCGAGATATTCGATCTGATGAAAGCCTACTTCGCACTTCTTTGGATTTGCTTTCTAACCGGAATTCCGAAATCTTGTCAGTACATCTTTCACTTCAATCAGGTGGCGCGACCAGCCTGAACTGTAGTTGATAACATCATCATAGTACGCCCCTGCGTAATCACCTGCCCCCTCGAGGACCTCGTCCATTAATCTTTGAAATGTTGCTCCCGCATCCCTCAAACCGAATGGCATGCGCAGAAACTCAAACACCCCGTAGAAACAGACAAAAGCTGTCTTTTCTATGCTTTCTTTTTCCATCTCGACTTGGAAATAGCCTTTTACCAGATCGAATTTGCTCAAAAGCTTAGCGTTGCTAACCTTATACGTCAGCTCATCCATGCGGGTCATAGGGTAAGAGTCCGAGGACTCGGTTACCGCATTAAGTGCACGGTAGTCGCAGCAAATGCGCAGAGATTTATCGCGTTTTTCTACTAAGACGAGGGGCGCTGCCCACTTGCTCATAGACGGATGTATTATCCCTGCCTCAAGCATTCGCTGTATTTCTTGTGCGACCGTGGCCTGTTGACTTTGAGGAATTCGATACGCAGCTTTTTTGACAGGCTTTGCGTCGCCGGTTTCAATTTTGTGTTTTACAATGCTTGTCCGCCCCGGGACTTCACTGAAAACGTCATCAAACTCTTGCTAAAGGTCGCACATTTCTTTTTTCTGTACCTCAGTTAATTCTGGGTTGATTTTTACTTTTTTCCACTCTTCGCTTCCGGTCTTTTCGAAAGTTGCTCTTCTGACCTGAGAGCTGCTGTCAAAATCTTGCTCTCGATCGACATATTACAGTTGAACACAGCGAGTACTTGGGTGGGTGATACTTTCGCAACAAGTTTGCATGAAGGACCTTAGGCTTTTTCCGCCCCAAATACCCGGATACAAGAAAATTTGAGTCACCGATTCTCTTGACGACCTCTACAGGCCCCTGCCATCGCCTCTGTAGCTTCGAGTCGCCGCTCTCCAAAAGGACTAATGCTTGGTCGCCAGGATGCAGGTCCTTTGTCTTTCCAACATGACTGTCGTACCTATTCTTTTGGCCTGCTTTCGCCCGAGCGTCCTTCCACTCCGTCATATTCCTGATTTCCTCCAGCCTGTTTCTTAGCTGGTTTACAGAAACGTTTGCTTTATAACCTAGGCAATTTCCTTTTAGCTCTGACTCTAAGTCGCAATTCAGCGATTGGAGTAGGCGCTCTTTGTAAACGTCAAGTGCCTCAAAAGAAGTAGTTCCTATTGACTCGTTCACGGACTCTCTAAACGCAAATAAGACTTGATTCAGCATTTGATCCCATTTTCTCGGCTGGTCTAGAACCATTTTCCTTAGCATTCGCACAATCGTTCCATTTGCAATCGTTCCGTTTGCATCGCTCCATTTGCAAACTACGGGAGGAGACTATAGCCGCAGGGAATTGCTTCGTATCCAAATGCACGCAGCTAATCTGGAAAATTTCGTCTAGTTGATCCTCCTTTTTATGGCACTTGCCTTCCGGCCAAGTGCCATATACCGATCACTTTTCCGTCGGTCTGTCGGTCGGTCGGTTAGTCCGGTGTTTGCGAGTTAAGGGACTTCCAGATATGCTAGGACGATGAAACTTGGCAGGCATATTAGGGACCCGACCAAACTAAGTTGGAAATAATCACTTGCCCGATCCGACCATCATGGGGGGAGGGAGGGGAGCCGAAATCCGGAATTTAGTGGCAAGCATAACTTTCGAACGGGTTATCGGATCTTAATGAAAGTTGATATTTGGAGAGACATCATGCCTCAGATGTTCCATTTCAAGTCCGGACCGAATCCGATGAATGTGGGAGGGGGGCGCAGGGGGGACCGGAAATCATATGACAAGCTTGGAGTGGAGGGATCGGGATGAAACTTGGTGAGAGGAACAAGCACAAGCCCTAGGTACATCATTGGCAGAAGCGGACGGGATTCGTGCATTGTGGTGGAAGTTGGAGGGGGGGGGGGGGGCGGAATTCCGGTGACACGGAGTTAAGTTACTTCTAGGTGGGCTGGGACAGTGAAACTTGGCAAGCGTACCAGGGACCTGACCAAACTAACTTGGAAATAGTCACTTCCCCGATCCGACCACCGTGGGGGGAGTGGAGGGAAGGGGAATCAGAAATCTAGAGGTACGTATAACTTTGGAACGGGTGATCAGATCTTAATGAAACTTGATATTTGGAAAGACCTCGTGTCTCG
This sequence comes from Branchinecta lynchi, assembly GCA_023053575.1. NCBI lineage: Eukaryota > Metazoa > Arthropoda > Branchiopoda > Anostraca > Branchinectidae > Branchinecta > Branchinecta lynchi. The sequence goes on from JAKZAP010000018.1 coordinate 18,046,492, forward strand.
GATGTCCCATGTGAAGTCCGAACCGGATCCTATTATTGTGGGGGGGGGGGTCAGAGGGGGAGCCGTAAATCTTGTGACACGCTAAGAGTGGAGCGATTGGGATGAAACTTGGTGGGAAGAACAAGCACAAGCCCTAGATTCATCAGAACTGGATCGGTTCGAGCACTGTGGGGGGAGGAAGGGGGATCCGGAATTCCGGTGATCCCCAGTTAAAGTACTTCAAGATGTGCTAGGACCATGAAACTTGAACATTAGAGACTTGACATTATTAAAATATTTTTGCCTCATGGGTTTTGCTTACAACTGAATTTCTTAAAGTACAAATGATACTTTTGATTAAAATATACATTTCATTCTCCCGATGAGCTCATCATCATTTTTGCTTCAAGAGTTTTGATTACAGATGAATTTCTAGCGCCCCTAAAGTGCGCATCATCACAGCCAAATGTATTACCAAACGATATGTTCTCGTGATTTCCAAGGACCCATTATCTCAAGGGTTTTGCTTACAAATAATCACAACAAACCCACGAATTGAAGAATTCCTACTTTAATCCTCTTAACCAGCCTTACAAGTGCCATATGTTTACTTAATCACTTCTGACTATGGTAATTTCGCTACCGCTGTCTATCAGCATCTAGATAGACTTCCCGTTTAAGCGCCCGTCGAACGTTATGGCAGAACTAGTAACTACTGGCCTATACGCCTGCAGTATAGTGCCAACTAGCGGTGCCTGCGCGACCTTACGTGGCGCATTAGCCAACGCTTTTCTGAAAGATTTGTTTCCCGGCTTGGGTGGCCGGGATGACTTGGACGGCCAAGCTTGCTTAGCTCCGGATTTACTCTCAGGGTCCCTTTTACAGTCTCTGGCATAGTGACCTAAATTGCCGCAGGAGTAACAAGTGATCTCTTGGAATGACTTACTCTGGCACTTGGCGCTCCTTCCAGATTCCGGCTTGGGCATCTCGATTCTGTGGGATTCCGCAAAACTCTCGGAGAACCTCACTGCTTCCTCAGCTGTCTTGGGACTTTGCTGCCGTAGATAAGTTGAGAGACCTGGAAAATCGACACTTTCAGCATATTGCTGAAGCACTAAAGAAGTGACTACGGACTTCAGCTTAACTGATGAGGCTGACCTCCCGTCCATATCGCTATCTGTTACTTGCAGCCATTTCTTACAAAACATATTCAATCTGTCCGCATATTCCTGGTATGACATGCCTACAATCATACGGGAATGATCCTGTATATATCGCAATCGCTTTTCTGACGCAAATCGGACAGATCTGAAATACAGCTTTTCTGATCGTCCTGGTTTTTAGAACCTTCTCCCGTCATCACTGAGCCGAATAGAGAGTTCTCTCGGAAGTACTGAACAAACTAGGTCTGGTACGATCGGCCTACTTGAACCAGTTACTGGTGTAGCACTCCTTCTCCCTTGCTCCTTGTAACTCTCTCTTCGCTCTCCACTTTTCTTTAGTAATAGGAATCCGCGAGAACAGCCTTTCTACTTTTTTGCTGATCTCCTTTAACCTGTACGGTACTAAAGAAACGTCTCGTTTACAGTTCCGAATATCTCTTGAGCCTATAGGTCCTTACCGTAATCCACCCTGTGGTCTATAACGCTCACACTTGAGCCTATAGATTCTTTCTTATGAGGATTAATTCTCGAACCTATACCACTCCACTTTATTCGAGCTGTAAAACCTTCTTGTCTTAAAGCTTAGAATCTCTTTGATATGTAAATGCTGTTTTTGGATATTTCTACCCTCAGTGCGTTTACCCTATTCGTTATTCCAAACTTCGAGACAATCGCAGCGACGAATAAATGCACAAAACACGACACTTGTACATACCTTTTCTATCGCTCACTGTAATCACTTCCGTGTTAACCCTTCCGACTCTCGGAATGGACTACACTGGTAAATGAATCCCACCGCTGTCACCAGTTTGAAGGCGTGACCTACGTAACTGATAAAAGTCTCCTCGGAAGTTGGTTTATTAACTGAACTAACAACTAAATGAATGGTAGATATATACAAGACGATGAATGGCACTGAAATAAGTGACGTACCGTCACAGATATACTTAGTTGTTTTAATCCTCTTACACGCCACTCGATCTTCTCGAAGGTTCCAGTAAAATTTTGACGACCATCAGGAGATCAATGAATAGTTAATTAGCAATGGCGGAGTTGCTTGCAGGAGTGAATTGTGTTCAAGTAATTTGTGGATAACGTTGGCTACCGTGGGGATTTTGGGGAAAACAAGGGTAAGAATGTGTTCTTAAAAATCCGACCCATCGAAAAATGATGGTGTCTCCCACCTTCTCGGCCCACATGAATCAAAGACTTTAATTTCCCACCGGACAAGTAGATTGACCGGAATCTGATGAAAGCCGGAAATAGAGTAGAAGTAAAAGTTTACTGTGAAGTCGACGGAAGATACATAGGCTATATGCTAAATAAGCTTTTACATGCAGAATATGAATTTTATTTTCTCGCTGTGTAAGTAGTTCACCCGGAACCCGGAAGAAGTAAAAGTTTTTTCTGAGGCCGATCAGAGCATCGCTGTCGGGTTAAATATTCTTTCAGCCCAAGCTGACTGCGAATCATATTTAATGGTTGAAAACGGATACGTCAGCAGAATTTTATTGGAGCTATATTTTGGCCCTTCTTGGCAAGGGTCCTCTTCAGGCTCAAAACCGCTCAAGTTGGAACAAGACCAAAGGTTTCGATGGGATCCCAAAAATCTAATATTTGATCCAGCCAATTGGGTCTTGTCTTCGCCAGATCCAGTCTTCGCCCGGCTAATCATCAGAGAGAACCAAGTTCAGATATACCTCTATAAGCCATATCTATTTTGACGATACTGACCGAAACTTTCTGCTTTACTTCTGCCAAATTTCCAGTTTTGCCCAAATTCCGAGCGAACTACTAGTCCAGCAAAAAAAAAAGAAAATTCAGAAACGAATCCAGCGGATCTCTTTATCCTTGTAAAGAACATATCATCAACTTTAAATAAAACTTTGACTTAAAAAAAATTCCAGTCGAAACCGGATTCCGGACTAAGTATATGTCCGGGTAAAAAATTATTGTCATACACAGACTTGGCATCTCTTCTTACCCCTAAATCGAACATTTAATCAACTTCAAATGACACTTCTACTTTCACGAGACTTTCCGGTTTTTGCCGGATTCCGGACGAACTACTTGTCCAACAAGAAAATGGTTTTCACCGTCGTACTCAGCATGTCTTATTACCTCATAATCGACTATAACATTAGCTGTTTCAAAACATTTTGTTTGTCCCTTAATTTGAAACCCCTCCCCCATCCTCCAATATAGGGCTACATAGCCCATCTCCGAACTTGACCTGTACTTTGACCCAAAGGATCCTCCCACCAAGTTTCGTCAAAATATCTCATTGCCTTCGAGAGTTATCGTGCTTACAGACGGACAGACGGACATTTTTGCGATGTCATAGGTATCCCTCCACTTACGTTTTAGGATCCCAAAAACGAACTTGCGGGAAACACAAAACTAAAGATTCTAGCCTAGCATTAAATATTTAACTTCGTAAATTGTTTGGTGAGTCTTGCTTGGAGTTAAAAAGGTTGCTGTGATTTCATTTTGGACACGGATGCTGTTTTTGCTGCTCGACTGGGTCGTAGGTCGGGTAGAGATTTTTCTGCATTTGGTTTGAAAATTCGTTTTGTTGTAGACAAGAGGGGTCTGAACGTTCTTTCACTGATGATGCCTTTCCATGTTTCTGGTAGTGAGTATTCGCCTGTGTCTCTGTTGATCCCTGAACGGTTTTTCATAATTTCAACGGCTTCTCTTATAGTTTGATGAAGTCCGGTGCATGTTGCAAGAATCTGAGCTTTCCCAAAATGTACAACGTGGGATGGGTTTTTGAAAACATGTTCTGCCAGTGCTGATTTGAAGATGTAATTTGGACGGTGTCCGTTGGAAAGGGCGTGATCGATTTCCTGTTCATGTTCTGTGAGCCTCTTTTCGAAAGTCTTCTCTGTCCTGCCGACATAGCGCTTCCCGCAGTCGCAGGGTATCGAATAAATACCTTGTTGGTTCTTGCCGGTGTTTAGGTAGGACAGTAGAGTGTTTTGAGTCCGGTGAAATGCTTCGATGTTGTACTTATTTAGGTTCCTGGACAGTTTTATATATTTATTTATTTATGACCCGCTTTTTGCGTAACAGCGGAGTATGAATAAAATACAAAAGTAAAATAAATAATAGTTTTATATAATTGTTTTATAATATAGCTCCGATAAAATTCAGCTGACGTATCCGTATTCCACCATCAAATATGCTGTCGGGCTATTAAGAAGACATGTGAATCCATAAATGAACTTTATGATATTGAACTTTAGTCGATAAGTTGATTGGAAAAGGTCGAAGTACCCGAAAACATGATGGTTCATGAAATAACAACTTGGCAACGGTGGGCACCGACCAAAGCCCCGGTAGTGTTCATAAATTAGGCGATTCATCTCTCAAACGCTTCTAAACATGCTTATTCTTTAATGCTCTAACACGATGCCGATGCCAGGTAGGGTCAGCCGGTGCCGGCATAGGATCCTGCTGCACACTTAAAATAGAGAGTGGTCAACCCCTTGTTTACAACACTTACGCCCTCGGTCAGCGTGAATCGTTTATTCACTCATTCATAGAAGACTTGTAGAATTTCGTTTTAGAATTCCATGTAGCTTTATCTAAAACTCACGAATACACAGTAAAATAAAGTCTTGCAGTATTTGCTACTGGGATTAATCTTGTCTCTCAAAAGATAATATTATCTCTATTTCAGATTAATCTTATCTCAGTAGACAAAATATTAATCCCAGTAGCAAATGCTGCAGTTAACTTTAATCCCTACTCGGAGAAACTTTTTACAGTGTACATCACTGCCAGTTTCGTCAGTCATAGCGCCATCGAAAGAATAGTGCCATTGCCATAGTTCCATAGAAAGGATTGGAAAGTCGTGATACGACGAAATCGATTGAAGGGGCGATCCGGATGTGGGTTAGAAACTCCGTAGTTTCTACCAACCTGAAGGAAACGGATTCCTTTCAAGTTTTACTATCACGGAAGGAAAAGACTAGAAATGAGAGAATAAGGTTTTAATTAGAAAACTGTCTTTAAACTTAATAGTGACAGCATGCAAGGCCGTATCCAGGAATTTTTTTTCGGGGGGGGGGGGGGCACCCATGGGTCGGACCTAATCCCAACCTTACTCCCAAAAAAGAGCATAGATCGGATATATTAAGTCTAGAGCTGAAGCTTCACGTATGGGGGGAGGGGGGACTCGGTAAATGAAAACATTATACGGCGCGAAGCACGGAATAATTTTTAAAAAAAACCTGTCGATATTTTGAAAAACTGTCGATTTTTTTAAAACCTGTCGATTTTTTTTTTAAACTGTCGATTTTCTGAAAAACTGTCGACTTTCAGGTGAGTAGTCGGTAAAAATAACCAACCAGTAGGTTAAATATCTTGGCCCTCTCACAAAACCAAATCAATTTCCCCTGTTTTGAGTGGCAAACACATTAACAGTAAAGCAATGCTGGAAGAGCTCGAAGAATCAGGAAACATTCAATGACTCCCTCCCCCCACAGGGTTTGAATCTTGTTTGGAGCCTAGAAAGGCAAAACTGGGCTTAGCTATAACTTCCAACATGTTTGGTAGAGATCCTGAAACTTCTTCTGGGAGATGGAAGTTAACAAGATTCCAGTTGTTTTACTAAAGTTTTTAACTGACCTGTATAACTAAGAAGGCTGCCAAATTCAAGCGCTCATAAGATGATTTACTAATCCTCACGAATCTGTTGCTCTCGGTTCAAGGCCGTCAGATGACTTCATTAAACCGTCAGATGTATACATGAAGACACAGTTCTGTATTCGAAGAAGGGTAACGATAAACTAAATACAAATTGGGAAAGACGACTCCATGCTCCGGGTCTAGATACTCCCATTTTCCAGGCGAAACAAAAAAATTTAAAGGCTGACCGAACACATAAATTCCTGGAGACAGATTTATGTCAAACCTCGAGTTCAGCGTGGGGAGACCTTTTCCAAAAACCTGCCTTTATTTTCCTTGGTTCAGGTTCCTTTCTAGTGTGTGAGTTTCTTGAAGAGGTTAAAGTAGCCTATGCATAAAACGATATTCGTTTCGGTATTTTTGTTGGGGGGGGGGGGGGGGGGGGGGGGGGCGCAACCCCCTAATCCCCCCCCCCCCCCCTTGGATATGCCCTTGAGTGACAGTAACGTAATCTCCTTTCGTTATGATGGTGTTTCTGCAATCCTCGTAAGCTCAGACATGAAAATGCGACAGTGTTGAATGATACTCCCCTAGATACCCCCATTTTCCAGGCGTAACAAAAAAATTTAAAGGCTGACCGAACACATAAATTCCGGGAGACAGATATATGACAAACCTCGAGTTCATCGTGGGAAGAGCTTTTCCAAAAACCTGCCTTTATTCTCCTTGGTCCAGGTTCCTTTCAAGTGTGTGAGTTTCTTGAAGAGGTTAAAGTAGCCTATGCATGAAATGATATTCGTTTCGGTATTTTTTTTTTGGGGAGGGAGGGGGCAACCCCCTAATCCCCCCCCCTTGGATACGCCCTTGAGTGACAGTAATATCCGTAATCTCCTTTCGTTATGATGGTTATGCGATAGTGTTGAATGCGAAATTTTCAGTAAAGGTGTGATATTTTTTATTCCTTGTAAACTAAACTGGTAACCAAGAGGCATGCCTTAAAACTTGTTAGTTTTGTGGCTAGTTCGTGCTAGTTGTAGTACTGTGGTGCTAATTTAGTTTTTCCTTTATGTAGTTATTTACGTTTAATTGTGACCGTGCCTTGGCCTTGCTCTTGGTTAGATGTACAATTAGTTAGGGGATGAAATATTGTTGGGTATGATTCTTAATGTTGAAGTTATTTTGTTTTATTTTTTCGTTTGCGCTCGAGCTTATTTCTCAGCAGCAAAAGTGTTAAATACAGAATTGTTTGTAAATAAAGATAACCCTGAACCTAGTTTATTCGTAAGTGATGCTACTTTTTGGCCGGTTTTTCGTAGAGTTTTCCTTGGAACATTCCACTATTGCGAGCGCTGCAACAGCTTTCGGCTTTCGGTTTTCACCGTATATTGTGGAGCTCATAACTAGTGATATATATGTGTAACCGCTCTCCTCCCCCCCTCCCAGTTCATGGGCAAGTGGGACCAATTTGCCCATGAGTTTAGTTTTTGACCCGTGACCTGTGTCAAACTCTAAGCGGGTATAGTCAAGGATGTTTCGGTCTCGATATGCAGTTTGATGGGTCACTTCCCCCCCCCCCCCCCCCACCTCCCGTTCATGGGTGACACGTCTCGAGTTCAACTCTTGTATACTGGTGAATCTGTATGTATAGATGCGGATTTCGATTGTAACAGCAACAAATAAGACCACGCGGTATACTTCAATCCATAATTGTCAGTCGGAAACTCGACGGTTTTGTCATATGACCGATGACATGAAGTTCTTAATGAAGTTGTGGCAAAGGGGTATTAGGCTGCTACGATTTGTTTTATTGCACTTGTTATTATCTTGCAAATGGAAAAGATGTTTAAAGGGTCAGACTGGCTAGCAAGACATTCAGTATCTAAACTGAAACCGTTCTTGCAAGATCTTGAAGGTCTCCTTTGGATTACTAAATGTGGTTTGTTTACACTAAAGCTCTTAAACTGGGATGATTCCAAAATATGTTATTTGACTATTTTTTTCCTCATTGGGGATGTGAAATGTCTTGGTTCTAACACTATTTGTTTTTGAGATCTGATAAAGATTGTAGTCTCACACTCCACGTCTGAGTGCTTGCGCACTTGTTACGCACTTGTTACTTGTTAACCTTCCTATGACTGGCACAACCATGCTCTATGCGAGGCTGCATAACTTGCACACTTATTATTATTATCCTAGCCTTTCCTTTTAACGTTTGTTTCTGAAACCAGTAGAGCGCAAAAATAGCTCGGAAAAGGAAGCCAGGGGAAAGCCAAAGTCGGATTAGCCGCCGGCACATAAACTCGCTGAACTTACCAGACTGCCAGAATAGCTTTATAGCGGTTAAGAAGCTTGCTTGTTCTTATTAACTCTCCCGGTAAGGAGAGTTTTCACTGATTTATTCGAAAAGTATTTCACTGGGCGGATGACGCTTGCTTTTCAGATTTAGAGTGTTTTTGCTGATTTATTCCAAAAGTATTTGACTGCTCTAAACAGATGTCAGCTGAAGTAGCGAAACAGCCGTCCAACTTGCTTTGCAGATTTTTTCCAAAACTTTTGACTGCTCTAAACGGATGTCAGCCAAAGTCGCGAAACAGCCGTCCAACTTGCTTTGCAGATTTAGAGTGTTTTTGCTTATTTATTCCAAAAGTATTTGACTGCTCTAAACGGATAAGTCAGCCGAAGTCACTATAGAGTGTTTTTGCTGATTTATTCCAAAAGTATTTGACTGCTCTAAACGGATGTCAGCGAAGTCACGAAACAGCCGTCCAACTTGCTTTGCAGATTTAGAGTCTTTTTGCAGATTTATTCCAAAAGTATTTGACTGCTCTAAACGGATGTCAGCTGAAGTCGCGAAACAGCCGTCCAACTTGCTTTGCAGATTTAGAGTCTTTTTGCTGATTTCTTCCAAAAGTATTTGATTGCTTTAAACAAATGTCAGCTGAAGTCGCGAAACAGCCGTCCAACTTGCTTTGCAGATTTAGAGTGTTTTTGCTGATTTATTCCAAAAGTATTTGACTGCTCTAAACGGATAAGTCAGCCGAAGTCACTATAGAGGGTTTTTGCTGATTTATTCCAAAAGTATTTGACTGCTCTAAACGGATGTCAGCTGAAGTCACGAAACAGCCGTCCAACTTGCTTTGCAGATTTAGAGTATTTTTGCTGATTTCTTCCAAAAGTATTTGACTGCTCTAAGCGAATGTCAGCTGAGCTTCATACGTGACGAGTTTGGGGTTGGAGTTGGAGTTGGAGTGAAATGAGGAAGGGTGATTCCTTTCCTATCCTTCTTGGTATTCGAATCCAAAGACTCACATCATGGGTATGCCCCCGTTTTCCCAACTAAGGTCCGCTGGACCAGGTTCCATGATCCATTCGAAAGTTGCGCGTCTGTATTATTCATTTCTCTCGACGGAGTATCGGCCAAATTCTCTGACGTGTTGATGTAATGGAGTGATAGTCTGATGTTCAGATCCACCGTTACCTTAACTAGCTTTTTCATCTGAACCTCCAACTGTTGTGAGTTGCATTTTCCCGAGTAGCACCGATTAACTACCGCCATGTTATCCACTCTCGCAACTACCCTCCTTTTTCCTCACCTGCTCTTTAGTGGCACTCAAAGAGTTTGCCAGCGCCATCGCTTCTTTAACTACAATGTTCTCAGGCATATCTACATCTGTCCAGAATTCCCTGAGCCCCGCTTTGTTGTCTTACGATATTCTATTACGATGTAGTATTGTTCGTACCGAAATTGCCAACCGCTGTCTTCCTACTTTTCTAACAAGTAACTTACCCATTTATTATAAATGCCAAACGCCACTACGTATCCCTTCCATGCAATGGCGCTCTAGATTTGGTGCGTTCTCACTAGACCTTTCCTTTATTCTCCTCAAAAGACTCCTTTGCCATGGGACCTCTCTTGTGACAATTATAACAAATCAACGGATTTTTTCAGTCGCTATGATCATAGAAACGATACTGGTTATTGAAACCCGCTGGCTGGTTACCAAATCGTTTGGAGGGTCCGGAAATTCTTACGACTTTTCTCTTGCGCCTCAAACATGTGTATATCAAGTTTGGTTCCGTAACTTTTCGTCACCAAAAAGGCTAGCCCGTCCCCGTCTTTATTGCTACGAATCATTCTGCTTTAACAAAATATTCTTGCGCGCCAATGTCTGCCATACCTCAAACTTCATTTTATCTGCCAGCTTTGAAGCCGTTCGGACAATCGCCGTAGGCTCCCGATCCTCTCTTGGCTTTCTAGCCATTTTCATCAGCTACGGCCTTTGCTTTCTCGATCGAAAACTCAGATTTGACGCATTTCAGAAGTTTTTGAAGTTCGTCCATCTGCTCGGCCACCCGGAACTGACAAAACCAGTCCGCTCTCTGAATTTAAAACCTATTATTTCAGTCAACCAAACTCCTGGCTAACACGAACAATAATCCCCGGTTTCACGCCTTACACAGCATCCTGAGACATTATACGGGATACTTCATGCGAAACACGCATCCAACCTCGGATGAACCCACCCAACCTCAGGTGCACTCCTATGACTGCGGGAGAACTCGTGCAATTTAATGCGTACTCGACCGACCTCGGATGAACCCACGCGACCTCTGGCGCACACACCCGACTTTGGGCGCGCTCACTGGAACTAGGGTGCACTCACACTGACCCGACCTCGGCTGTACTCACCCGACTTCGGCTGCACTCACCCGACCTCGGGTGCAGTCACATTCACCCGACCTCGGCTTCACTCACACTCTCCCGACCTCGGATACACTCACCAACCTCGGGTACATTCCTCCGACGAACCAGATTACTATATTACTACTATCACATCCTCACTCAAGGTAAGGATAAATCAGCATTTTTGCTCCAGCGTTAAAAGTAATTATTTTAATAACTATTTTAAATATTAATACTAATTTTTGTTTAAATAAAAATAAGTAATACACCCCCCCCCCCTCCATATATAAATCTGTATATATGGAACAAAATGTCAACCTTTACCTCCCCTTAGTTCACTACAACGATCTAAACAAGTTTCCAGTCCTACAGGGGCTTAACTGATTTCAATCTGTTTGGGGTCAAGTCATCAACGCAGTTCGAACGATAGGAAGCACTGATCATTTTTTTTCATGGAAAAGCGTGAAAAAGTTCTGTTTCTACGACCCGCTTGGAAAGAAAAAATCAAATATGTCCCATACTCCATTTCGGTCCAAACTTGTCTATCTGACCGTCAAAAACATCAAGAGACCGTGGACCATATCCTAACTTGTTCCAGTGGCGAAATACACCGGCGACTACCAGAAACCTGTGTAGAACTCACCAACTACCTCGCTAACCGTATACATCCTTAACCTTCCTTGTTCTTTGACCTTCGCAACCGACTCCTTGTGGTTCCAAATTAAGCAGTTTTGAACATCTTTCATGGCTTAAACTGTCTCCTCTGCCCATCAATCTTTTTTTTTATTTTGTATATACATATTTTTTTTTTCAAGAAAAATTTCACAAATAGACCGCCAAATAAAAAAATATATATATACAGAACACGAAGCCTTCTGGCGTATTTCTGCCAAACCTGAATCGTCAAATTCCAAAAGGAAATACTTCTCAAATTCTCCTTTATCCGACCCATACACGACAGTCACATTATTTAACATACTTTTTCCGAGTCCAATTTCTGCTTTTTAGCCTGTCTCGACCAGACCTTCTTCCATAGCAAAATGTATGAAGAGCTTCAACGTGTCTGGAAAATGTCTTCTCATTAGTAGTATATAATAGCCGCTCCCACTCCACCCTCCCCCCAATTTCAAAACCCCATTTTAACATCAATTTCTTAAATTTTAACATCCTTTTTACCAAATTATCCCCCTTTTTAAGAACATTTTTATTTTCTACATTTTTCATTTTTTATTCAAATATTACTGAGTAAACAGTTCTAAATCCACATATGTTTCTTTGTTCTTGTTTTCGCGTACAATCGGTTGCAAAACTAGATTTTTCTTTAAAAGTAATTCGTTAGCAATGGCATTATATTTCTGTGTTATAAACAAATCACATGGTTTGTCGTTATGATTAATGACTACAACCAACTTATCACCATATTTTGTCTTAGCAATTCTCATTTTAACGATAATATATTTCAGTCCTAGAACTAGTTCTTCTTCCCTGATTGTCTCATTGTATTTATTCATTCTGATTGTATTCAAGACTTCCTTTGTGGACTCCATTTATTAGTGGATGATTTTATTAAATAAAAATCCAGACTCACAAACTCACATACATATTTTTATTGATAATATCTAATGTAGCTTTTCTTTCATAATATATAACACAGTAAACATTATATGGTACGGGTTGATTATCTTTCAACGTTAAACTTATTTCAATATCAGCAGTTGTTCCATTATAAATATTTGACTCGTGTTTGGAAACATCGAAACAGAATAGTGGGTATACTTCTTTAAATTCTTCTATACTAACAACACTACCAGTATCAAATGCTAATTGTTTATAACCCAAATGTATGAACCTATTGTAAAGATTTGAGTATGTACATTTATCATCGCTAAAATCACATTTAAGTGGTTCTTCAGGATATTTATCCCCATTAATTCTAAGTTCTATGTCTGTTAAATTCATATGATCAAACACCATATTATTCATTAATTGATTGTTATGCTTTTCATTTTTCTGTAGCATCACAACTACTTTTGTTGGATTGTTTCTCTCAGAAATAACTTTCCAAGTGTGTTCCTTATTCTGACTAACATCACTTTTATAAGTATCACATGCTTCCCACATCAGATTATGCTTTCTGTCCTTAGCAAGACCCTTTTCTAATTGACTCATCATTTCGATACTAGGAGCTACAATAGGGATTTTCCAGGATAAATACTCGATGACCACTTTCAAATTAGTATTTTCGTTTCTTATAATCATGTTGTTATCATCATTTCTTCTTAGAAATATTTTATGCGATGCACCTCTGAAGAATCGTTTGTTTCCTTTTAAGAATCCAAACAGTTCTGATAATGGTAAATACATATTTACTAATTTACTGCTCTTTGTTCTATTATATCTTTTTTCAAATCCTTTATTATAATTATCCTTATTGGTCAACCTGACTGTTCCAGCCCCTGCAGTAAACGAAGCAATTACAGGATTGATTTCTTTCCCTTGATTATAATCTTTATACCAGAAATGATTTCTTGCAGCACTTCTAGAATAATCATCAGAGTATTCAATTTACTTTGTAACGGTAGTTGTAATACCAACATGATTAATTTTTTCAACCGATTCATCGTTTATTACATACTCAGCGGTACTGAATAAATTAAATCCATTATTCGTTAAAGTAGCAACATCGGTTGCAGCTATAGGAGTCCCATCTTCGTTTACTATTCTTACACTGACATCAAGATAACTTTCACTTGGATAAAACCAAGAATCTAATTTCTTTGTTATGAATTCAAACTCTGATTTATTAGATACATTCACATCTGTTTCTCGAATTTCTTTAAATTCATATTTAACCACTGTATCATCCACAAGCGATTCGTCAAATATGTTCCATTGCGGACTGATAACTTTATTTACTGCCATTTATATAAGAAAGAAATTATTAAATAAAACTTATTTCAGAATCTTTAATCCACTTCCAGTCATTAACGTTTTGATCAAGTCCTGACTTCTTTGATTTAAAATCCTTTTATTTGTACCGATAAGATCCTTCATCGATTTTTTGTTTCCAATTACATCAATGAGTTCCTTCTTGTTTACATTGATCAGATCTTTCCCATATTCTATTGCTCTGTTTTTCAACAACTCAAATCTCGGTTTAATAATATTATTATACATTGACATAGCCCCATCTTTTATTTGTTTTGCTGACGTTTGAAATAACTGGGAATTAACAATGTTTTTGAATACACTACCGATTCCACTTCCATACTGCTTTTTATAGAGTAATCGCTTATTATTAATCAACATTTATAGGTAAATAATTTTATTTCACTAATCAATAAGCTTTTCTTAAATGCAGCAAATATCCAACGTTATCACCATTCAAATCGATAGGTCTTCCCAACTGATCAGTAATTGTCATTCTCAAGGAGTAAATAAAGTCTTTTGTATTAATAGGAAGGTAGATTAATTTTCTAGGATTCTCAACCATTTGACAACCCGGTTCTGTATTTGGAACAAATGTCCAAATGACATCTGATTTACTTTTGTTTACGATAGAACTGTTTACGAGAGAGCAGTGAATTTGAATTTTATCAACGCTTCTTGTAATATTCGGAAGCTTTGTACCTTCATTGATTTTCTTAGATATCTCACTATCCTTATCAAATCCTAAAATCTGACAAAAGTCACTATTAAATCTAAACACATATTTTTCTTGTAATAGTATGACAAATCTCATAAATGCTGGATTGGATGAAATTACAATAGGACATTTATCTTTTGGGGTATCAAAATACTGACACAAAAAATAATTCAAACAATCATCGTTATACATCCCATTAGGAATAGTAACATTCATCCACCCCCCCCCCTCTTCATCTTTCCTGTATTGAAATGTATTATTTCCAAATTTATCACTTATATTATGCCATGAATACCACAAAGTACACTGATTCAAACCTATTTCATAATCCCAATTACGATTCAATTCGATCGGTTGACTAAATGTCATATCAATGATACTTTCATTACCTTCAATGTTTAACAACACCATTTATTAGAAATATTTTTTATATATTGAATTGTAATATCTCTTCGTAAGAAATTTATGTCGCATTAACGAATCCAAAATATCAATAGCTTCATTTCTCACCTCATCAGATGTATTTCCGTTTACTCTGCTACCTATCAAAGTGTATAATTTTGAAATCATTTCATCACAATTCATAAATATTCCAGTTCCTTGTTGTTTGATAAAGGGTCTACTAGATTGAATTTTTTTTAATCTATCCTTATAGTCTTGTATAAATAAAATAATTTTATCATACTTATTCGAATTACTTTTACTTTTCAAACCACCATAACTTTGACTTATAGGTGTTAATTCAGCCAAAGCATCTTCTATATTCTCTGGGTTATCAAAATAAAAATAAGGCATCTCAAAATATTCTCCTTCATATCTTGTATGATTATCTCTATATTTCACATTAAGTGCTTTTAATAAATCTTTATCAACACGTTGATTCATATCAACAATTATATTTGTTGGTAAATCTGGAGATGCTTCTAAAGCGGTTGACTGCATTTCTACCTCTGAAACTGGAAGCTGATATGGTTGATTCGTTTCACCTATCTGGAGAAGCCTTGTTCTTGAACTATCATCACCTTCCTGTAGTTTATTTATGATCATTTCAGTGTTTTCTTGTAATTTTTTGATGGTATCTTTAGTGTTTTCTTTTTGTGCTATAATAACTGGAGCGTTTAATTCTGAAGCATATTCCCGAAATCCTGCCTTCTCCATCTCATTTTGTTGAACCTTGCTTCTCTGAATTTCTCTGTTCTTCACTATATCCGATAACATATCACTCAAGCGTCTTGAATCCATTTATATACAAGTAATTTTATTTCATAATAAATTTTGAAAGTTCTTTTTCATAAAACCCTCCTTGAATTAATTCCCCACTTTTGTCAGATATTTCATAAGTAATGGGAATGGTAGGTCTGATGGTTGCTATCTGAAATACTTCATCCGTATAATTAGGTAAATATCCTTTATCGAAAATACTTTTTTCTTTTTTAATTCTGACTAAATCCCCTACTTTGACTTTGTGACTCTGTGAGTTTCCTGTGATTTTGTATTCATCTACTGGAGGAAACAAAGCATTGTAAACCTTTTTCTGATTTACCTTTTTACTAGCATCAACTGGTTTCATTTGTATTGAACGATGGTACGAGTTATTATAATTACTCACAAATAAAGGTAAAATATCAATCCAATTAGTAGTGTTATTGTGAGTGAAATATTTCCATAACTTTTCTTTTAGCGTTCTGTTGAATCGTTCTACAATTTGCGCTTTCAATTCGCGTTCAGATGCAAACCAGTGTATGCCGTTATTTTTCAAAAAAGTTTGAACATTTCTCATCACAAATTCTTTACCTTTATCAGTTTGTAGTTTCTTAGGAATTCTTTCTTTAAATATAACACTGAATGCTTTCATTATTTCAGCACCCGTTTTGTCTTTCAGAGGGATACACCAAGCATATTTACTAAAGCAATCAATAACAGTTAAAATGTAATTTGTTTTATTATTTTCTTTTTTATATTTCTGCATGTCAACTAAATCAGCTTGCCATTGCTCATCAACATAGTGAACATACACTCGCCTCCTTTCAAAGTTATGATAGGAAGGTTTGTGTAACGTATACACATTCTCATTTTGCAACACAATTTTTATTTTATCCTTGGAAACCTTAACAACATTTTCTTTTAATTTTCTGTAAATATCATCCACACCTGAATAATTAGAATAATACGTCTTTAAAATATCTGTTTCTGCGTTGAGGTTTTTTTTAAAAAGCGATTTTTCATTGAACCACAGATAACGCAATTACCTTTCAGCATTGGAACATTATTTTTTTGTGACACTGCCTTAAACATTGTTTCAGTGTCAGTGCTCTTTTTACATTTCATACAATAAATCTCCATTTATTAGAAAACAATTTTCTTAAACGAAAAGCTACCAACTCTTCATTTTCCGCTGGATGTAGGAAATGCAGTGAAAACTACAGTTTAATTCATCTATATTTTGAACAGCAAGATTTTCATAAGCTATTTTTTTCTTTGAAGTTTTTAGATATTTAACTATTTCTTTTCCTGGAGGAATACCGAAAGAATCGAAAAATTCGACATAGGGGGATTCAGGTAGATTACAATAGGCAACCCAATGTGTTCCAGGCATTCCGAGTTTATCATAATTAATGACACCGCATTCCGAATCGTTTATATGTTTGGGTAGCGTATCTGAGAAAACACCTCGAAACTGTGGTATACTCCCTAATGCATCCATAATATCAAAATTAGTTAGAGGTCCTACTTTACTTTTGCTTCTTTTTTGATGTCCCCGTTTTTTGGCTTCTTAGGTCTACCACGTACCCCATGACCGACAACTTTTTGCGTTCCAGGAAGTGTAAGCGCGCCACCTGTGGTATCCTCCTTCCTAGGTCTTCCACGTCCCACAACTTTTTGTGTTCCAGGAAGTGTAAGCGCCCCACCTGTGTTGGTTATGTTATCCACCAATTTCTTACCAGCGAATGTACCCAAAGCAGCAGCTCCGCTTGTTAAAGCTGCCTTACCAAGGGCTACAGCTAACGGTATTAAGAATGGAAGTAATCCACCTTTTTGAATCGCTTCTCTCATCTGCTTGTATGATACATCTATGTCACAACCCTTATTATTCATTTTACATGTTTCAATTTTATCAATTTGTCGTTTACTTAAAAGTAACTTCACTGGTTCCCGTTCATTTTGTCTACTGTGACTAACACGTATCTGACATTTTTGATTAGCACCAAAACATTTCTTCAGCTTTCCCTTCTGAAGCTTTGATAAATAAACTGTATACTCAAATGTTTCAACCATTTATTAGAAAATTAATTTATCATATAAATTTTATTTCTTTAGTTTAGTTTTCATGAAGTCTTCTGTTTTCTTAACAAAATCTTGATCAACAGGTTTTTGCTCTAAAAGCCTTTTTAAAATGTTTACGACTGCTCTTTCAATACCATTGATATGCAGATCTTGGTCCAAATAATTTGAACTAATATTACTGCTCATTTTTTGTTGGTTTTCGAGCTTTTTGTCAATACTTTTCCTAAGGTCAAAAAGCTTTTTGTCAATACTTTTGCTAAGGTCGCCAATCTTCGTTTCAATACTTTTGCTAAGGGCTTGTTGGTTTTCGAGCTTTTTGTCAAAATCTAAAAGATACGTAGTTAACGTTCCTAAATTAACAGCATCATGTTTGTTTCTAGGATCTTGAACATTTGTGATTACTTTATCCCCAGCATCAAGTTCTTTTTCACTAACTCCAATTGTTTGTTTTACAAATAACCCTTTATCTTTGTTCCTTACCAACGAATCATCAGGAGAATCATCTATCGCAGTTAATCTGTTGATATCTTCGCTAAAGTATTGGTTGGCTTGCACTTGTCCTGCAGTCATTTGTTCTTTAAATTGATTCATAATCACAGTCATAGATCTTAAGCTAATAGCATCCTTGTCTGCCTTGGCATCACCTAAATTTATAATTCGTCTATCATGTAGGTTAATGTTACCATTTTCGGCAGTAACTTTCGATTCGTTACTAACCTTTTTTCCAACACTACCAAATTTATTCATTTATTATAGAAATAAATTATTCGGTAAATTTTTCAAAGTTTTTCCTGTACTTCAGGGTTTTATCTTTTGTTTTTAAATCTATGAAGAAAAAACCGTAGCCCTTGGTTGCAGTCTCGAATTGTTTGAGAAATTTTTCATTGTCTATACTGGATACATGGCTTTGTCTTATTAATTTTACTTCTTTTGGATTAGAACACTGAAAGAATGCAAAATAATTGCACTGGAGCCTTACCACCTTTGGCGTTTTATGATAGCTTTGAGACAAGTAAATAATTGAGGCATTTTTCTTTCTTCCTCTTATGAATAAATCTTCTATTTTCTTCTGGTCTTTTTCAGTGACAAAATCGTCAAAGATAATCAAGTTTTGGTACTCAGGGTCTAAGTCGTCAACATCGACAATATCATCAAGATTGTTACTTACTGTTAAGACTTTCGATTTGCATTGTGACTCCAAAGTGGTTAAATTGGTTATAAGGTCTTGATATTTATCTTCTTCAAGATCTTTAGCATACAAGTATATTCAGTTGAAACAAAGATATTCATAAATTAAATTCAAAAGAAGGTTAGTTTTCCCTGTTCCAGAACTACCACAAATTACGAGTCTGAATTGCCACTGAGGTGCAAGGTCGTGCTTATTCTGATAAGTGTTATTTTCACTAAAATCATAGACTTTGATTGGAGCCTTTTCATTCATTTATTTATGAAGAATTTTTCATTATAAGATTTACTTGAGTATTTTAAGTATATACTTGAATTTATTAAGTAGGTACTTGAAGTTTTGAAGTAGGTACTTGATTTTTTTAAGTAGGTACTTGAATTTTTTAAGTAGGTACTTGAATTTTTTAAGTAGGTACTTGAATTTTTTAAGTAGGTACTTGAATTTTTTAAATAGGTACTTGATTATTTATTGATGGTAACCTAATGGAAAAGTTGTGAATTTATCACTGGATACAATCCTTTTATCGTCTTTAGGATCTAGGGCTTTTTTATTCTGTTCTTCTAGAAACATATTGTGTTTGTATGACCTTAAGTTGTACTGGGTTACTGAAAGGTTTTCCGTTTTACCAAACAGTACATCCTTATAGTTTTGAATCGTAATTTTATCTTTAACTATATTGATTTTTATTCCTTTCAGTTTTTTGCTAGCTTTTGAAGGGTCTTGGTTGTCCTTTAAATAAGCATATACTTTTGATCGTAATCCAACAAATTCTGTCATAATCTGTCCACCTAATTCATCTTTCATCATTCCTATCACTTTCTTATTTACATTAGGAAACCTGTATGGATTATCTTTCGCATAATCAGATGTATCGAACCTCTCATTCAAATCCTGTTTGATATCTTGATAAAAATGTTCAGTTCTAATATCATATATGAAAGAATCAGTGTCCAAATAACACAAATCAATTTTATCTCCATATTTAGGCTTCTTATAATCATAATGGAATTCATACATCAATAACTTGGATAGTTCCAATACAGCAAAGCTCATATACATTGGTTTGTCTAATTTTATCTTTTCCTTTGACATTCTTGCTACTGAAAAGTTTTCACTAAAAATTATTTCAGATTTAAAGTTGGGTTTCTTTATTATTTTTTCTCTTGTTGTATCATCCGTTATTATTTCCATATCCGCTCGCTTCCTTACGTTTTCCATGGTTTTTCCAAAGCAAGCATTATTCATCAGTTTAAAGAAGTCCTTTTCAAAGTCATTTGTACCCTTAGTTCTAAGTGCTGTGTTGTGGTCTATATATCCTTTTAAGTAAGCACTTTCAGTGAATCCTAGTATTCTGTGTACTCTTTTCAATATCAAACCTTTTTGTAAATAGAATTCTAGATTCCTGTGGTGAACTACATAGTTGGTTTTATCTAATACTGTGGTACATAGCTTACCGTTAAAATGTTCCGGTGCTAATGGTAAATCCTTGTGTAATTCGTGTAGTTCTTTTGGATATTCTAAATCTATCTCATATATAGCACCTACATTCTGTAATTTCATTATCGAATTGATATGAGTTTTTAGATGGTTGTAATACTCGAATGATTCGTATTCATTCCTTTCTTTCAAATCATCCGGTATGGAAATGAATTGGAAATCATTCGCTGGTAAATCTTGTGACATTGCCCACCCATATAAATTATTTTTATCCAAATACACTAAATAATTAGATGGCTTATTCTTATTATAATCACTTGTATATTTATTATTTGCTTTTGCGTATCTTTTTATACATTGGGATACACCACCTCTTATTCCTTTTTCTATAAAGGTATACATGTCTTCTTTTGAGAATAACGGCAAGTCTACTTTCGAATGTTTTAGGAAAGCATCCCATGTTAGTCCTGGAGCTGAGAAGTAATGAAGTGGATCCAGATCATAATTATGTATACACACATTTCTGAAATTCTCTACAACATCCGACAATATTAACACATCACTTTTTAGGTATAATTTAGTATAATCAAGTAATGTTTCACAGTTAAATTGTTTCCACATAGATACCGCTCTTTTATAATCACTTTTGTCAATACCTTTCCCCGTCAACCTAGAATAAAAGCTTTCTATTGATGGTAACTTTGTACATTTCATTTTATCGAAACTATCTACGAATTCATAGGGATATACGTCTTTAAAATATCTTTTTCTGCGTCGAGTTTTTTTTTTAAAAAGCGATTTTTCCTCGATCCGCAAATAACACATTTACCTTTCAGCATTGGAACATTATTTTTCTGTGACACTGCATTAAACATTGATTCAGTATCAGTTTTCTTTTTACATTTCATACAATAAATCTCCATTTATTAGAAAACAATTTTTATAAACGAAAAGCTACCAACTTCATTTTGCGCTTAATGTAGGAAATACAGTGAAGTCCAAAGTTTAATTCATCTATATTTTGAACAGCAAGATTTTCATAAGCTATTTTTTTCTTTGAAGTTTTTAGATATTTAACTATTTCTTTTCCTGGGGGAATGCCGAAGAATCGAAAAATTCGACATAGGGGGATTCAGGTTGATTACAATAGGCAACCCAATGTGTTCCAGGCATTCCGCGTTTGTCATAGTTGATTACACCACATTCCGAATCGTTTCTATGTTTGGGTAGCGTATCTAAAGAGAAAACACCTCGAAACTGTGGTATACTCCCTAATGCATTCATAATATCAAAATTAGTTAGAGGTCCTACTTTACTTTTGCTTCTTTTTGAATGTCCCCGTTTTTTGGCTTCTTAGGTCTACCACGTACCCCATGACCGACAACTTTTTGCGTTCCAGGAAGTGTAAGCGCGCCACCTGTGGTATCCTCCTTCCTAGGTCTTCCACGTCCCACAACTTTTTGTGTTCCAGGAAGTGTAAGCGCCCCACCTGTGTTGGTTATGTTATCCACCAATTTCTTACCAGCGAATGTACCCAAAGCAGCAGCTCCGCTTGTAAAAGCTGCCTTACCAAGGGCTACAGCTAACGGTATTAAGAATGGAAGTAATCCATCTTTTTGAATCGCTTCTCTCATCTGCTTGTATGATACATCTATGTCACAACCCTTATTATATACAACCCTTGTTTACTGTGTTATATATTATGAAAGAAAAGGTACATTAGATATTATCAATAAAAATATGTATGTGAGCTTGTGAGTCTGGATTTTTATTTAATAAAATCATCCACTAATAAATGGAGTCCACAAAGGAAGTCTTTTTTTTTTTTTTTTTTTTTTTTTTTTTTTATTCCCGCGTAGCTTCTTTTTCATTTTTTCTTGCTTTCGATCGAACTAAAACAAGTGGCTACGTCTCCACCTCCAACTCAGTGACGTTAATACAAAATTTGCCTAACAGTTTACCCTACTTTAACGTCACTTACACTTTCGTGGGCTCAAGGATTATTTACTTACACTTTCATCTTTTTTTCTTCTTTTTTTAAATCATCTACTCTTTCTATAACAAAAAAAAAAAACTATAAATTTATACTTCAAAACTATAATCTTTATTTCAATCATTAAACTGTTTTATAAATTTTAAATTACAAATCCACATTTTATCTTTTAATCATTTCTCCTATAGTGTTTACTAAATCTTATTTTCTTTAATATTGTTTATACTTTTATTTCTTATCTACAGACGCGTAATCCATTACCACTATACATATAAACTCCAACTGTACACAGTTGCTACAAACTATCTCCAACAAACACGCAACCACGATATCTAAAAACAACCTACTTTTCAAAATTTAAACTCCAAACTTCAGAATTTGAATTATGAACTATATTATACATTATAATTTAATTATTTTTAACTTCCTGAATTTTATTTTTATTTTTGAGCAATTAACTTTAAAATTCATGGGCCAAACCGGGTACAACAACCTTAAAACTTTTCAAATCAACATTTGCACTTCCTGTTTCGAGGATCCCTTCCTCCATAGGGCTCCTTTCCATCAGTGGCATAAAACTCAACATAATTACTTTAAAAAAATTTCCCTCTTCGGCCCATAAAAACCAACAAAACAACCTCACTTAATTTTTAAATAAACAACGAAAATTCACTTTATCATTCTTTCACAAACATTTAAGATTGATTAAGTGAATATTCACAATTAAAATGGATGTTTCTCATCTCTCAAAATAAACTAAAATTGCTCAAAAATCTTTCAAAAAAAAAAAACAAACAAAAAAATAAACCAAAAATTTAAAACTTTTCCATTTTTACATATATTACTAAAACTTAAAATAATTAAACAATTCTCTATTCTTTTCAAAACTCAAAAATAACATTAATTAATTCATATTCAACATTAACTAAATTTATTTTTTTTTTTTCTATCTTCTTTTTATACAATTTTTTTTTACAATCAATCTTTGATTTTATTTAACACTACAAAATCTCATCTATTTCAAATTCTACATCTAGTCTCTCATTCACCTTTCTATGTGTATTGTTCCTAATCCTACTCCATGCGATGTCTACCTTAATCATTGCTTCCTCTTCTTCCTGTTCTCTTTCTTTCCATGAGTAATAGCAGTATAGCGATATCAGGTGTGCTATAGTTCTATCAGCTTTCGTGGCTCGGTCTTTTATTATTCCGTTCAGGTGTATTTGCTTTTCGATTGTCGATCCTTCTTCGTGTTCTTTTAATGATTTTGTTATCTTTTCCAGCATATCGATATTTTTGTCCGCGTTTCTGCATCTTAGTAGGAAGTGGTCGATGTCTCCGATCGCGCTACATTTGGTACAGATGCCTGTATTTTTGTCCGGGTTAATCCTGTGTTTTCTTTCTTCAGTTGGGAGGAGGTTGTGGATTTGGAGAAACATATGTTCCTTAACGCTTGGAGATAGTAGGGACGTATGTAATAGTTCAAAAATTCTCAGTGATTCTTCTTCGGTAATTTTCTTATCGTAGACTAATTTGATGTCTGGCAGGGTCACACTCTCCTCGAAAAATCTTTTTATTTCTGTTTTATTAGTCTCTTTCTTCTGGAAGTCTATTGCTCCTTGTTGTGCCAGTTCTTTGATCTCCTTGAAACCACATTCGAGTTGACGAGGACATCCTGACTTACCTTCTTCCCGCAGCTTAATCCATGAATTAAGAACTGAGTTTTCTCTTTCTATCATATCTTCAGCCAAAGTTCGCACAAATAGCTCCTTGGTCTTTGTTTCCGTGTTAATTATTTGTAGGCCACCTTGTTTCTTCTTGACGTACATGTCTGACATTTTTAATTTTGGTGGTTCTTTACCATTCCATAAGAATCTGTATATTATTCTTTCTATTGTTTTTAGAGTTTGCTTTGATGGTTCTGATACGTTAGCCAGGTACCAGATAATTGGGAGACAGTAAATGTTGACATAGTCTGCCTTCTGGAAGATGGTTAGACGCCTCCCCTTCCCATAACTTATAGCTGCGATGAATTTTCCCACTGTATCTTGCCAGTTTACCTTCTCTGTAACATACCATGTCTTTGTGATCCTCAGTCCTAAGATTTTAATTTCAGGTTTTACTGGGATTCCTAGGACGGTAGTGGCATCTAGCTCATCGGTTCCTAAATTCAGAATCTCGCATTTGTTTTTGTTTAGTTCCAGTTTGACAAGATGACAGTATTCTTCTGCACATTGAATCGCTGTTCTGTTATCTTCATCATCACAGGTTATAGTAGTGACGTCGTCGACGAATCCTTTAACGTTCAGAATCTCGTCCATGATTTGTACCCCTCGAATTTTATCTTCAAGATATTTTAAAAGGGGGTCAAAATATATTTCGAATAGTAGTAAACTCAGAGGGCATCCCTGCCGTACTCCGGTCTCTGCCGTAAAAGATTCTGACACGATATCGCCAAGGATCACGACTTGTTCCGTCTTCGTATATATTTTTCTAATCCATCCTATAAATTCACTATCAAATCCGTAATGCTCCATTATTATATACAAAAAAATCCTCCTTAATCTGTCAAATGCTTTTCTAATATCAAGTCCCATTATTCGGATCTGCGACCTTTTTTTCTTCGTTAGCTTATTTAAGCTCAGTAGTAGGTTTCGGATTGTCGTTAGGACGTCGGAAGTCTTTCTTTTGTTGATTCCCCCGTGTTGGTTTTTGCTTAGTGCCGATGGTAGTACCCTTTTGAGTCTGCTTGCTAATACTTTTGATAATATTCTGTAGTCGCATTGGGTAAGGGTGACTGGTCTCCAGTTGTTGAGGTCTTCTAGGTTCCCTTTCTTTGGGATTAGTTTTACAAGACCTTTTGTCTCGATATTTGAGTCCGGTCCTCCGCGCAGCACTTCATTGAATAACCTACTAAAAATTTCTGAAAATTCGGTTTTGTTTTCCTTGTAGAATTCGTATGGAATGCCGTCCAGCCCAGGTGATTTGTTGTTGCTTACTTTCTTAATTGCTTGTAACACCTCCTCTTGCCCTATTGCTTGGCATAGCATTTCATTATTTTCCTTGCTGATAGGTTTTATTTTCTGGGACCTGAGAAAGAGTTTCAAATGCTCGACCTCTTCGGGAGTTTCTTCTTTGCCTTTACTGAAGACTTTTTGATAGTACTTTTTAACTTCATCCATAATTTCTTGTTTTTCACTGATCAATTTACCTTCACTTGTACAAATTTGTTCGATGTTTTCTTTTTTTATCTTTTTCTTTTGACGGCAAATAAGAGTCGTTGTCAGGTGTTCGTCTTGTATCTGTTCGTCTATTTTATTTCTTATTTTTATTCCCTCTGCTATATTTTGTTCAATTCTCTTTATTTCATCCCGTGTTTCAAAATACTCATTAGTCACCGGTAGCCCTCTGTTTATCTCTAGCTTGAGGAGGTACAAAACTTGGTAGAGGTGCTTAAGATGTTGCTGTTGTGATCCGTGTAGATCTTTCGATATTTCCTTGGCTGCCGTTGTTATTACAGGTTTTGCTGTATTTTCCCAATGTTTCGCGAGTTGCCCTTCGGGTGCTCTTCTCATTTCTTCAACAACATTCCGAATAATCCGTTTAAAATCTGGGTCGTTAATTATGTTAGTATTCATTTTCCAAGGAAGGGTTTTCTTGGTTTTATTCGTTTTATCTTTTTGCTCGCCTATTTCCATTATTACTGCATAATGATCTGATAATGCTGTATATACGTGCTCAATATCATTAACATTGTCTAGTATGCCTTGGGACACGTATATTCTGTCTAGCCTAGATCCTCCTCCATGTTTCCCTTTCCAGTTTATTCTTGTATAATCGACGACTTTCCTTAATTCATCCCACACGTCTTTTAACTCAAGACCTCCAATAACGTTCCTCAAAGAATTAGAAATCATGTCGCATTTAAGATTGGCGTCTTTCTTGTTTGTGATGCAATTAAAGTCTCCAAGAATAATGAGTTGAGACTTGTTCGTGGGTATGAAAGGTGCAATTTCTTCTTGAAAAAAACATTCTCTCTCTCTTTTCTTGTTACTTCCTGAAGGAGCATAGACGTTCAGTATCACCACGTTCCCAATTTTACAACTGATGATTCTTCCTTTTTCGTCGGTCCGGACGTCGTCGATACTCACGCCCTGTTTGTATATGATCGCGACACTAACATGCCCGTTATGCGTGTTGGTTTTATATTCGTATTCAGGTTTGAAAATCTCAAGATCGTCTGTATCGTTTTCTTGTACGAAGGCGATGTCAACACCTTGCGTGCTAATGAAGTTTTTTAATTGTTCTTGCCTTTTTCTCTGTATCAACCCGTTCAGATTTAAGGTCATTACTTTTTTGCGTGATTGTTCTGCATTCCATTGTCTTTTTCTTTTTCTCGATCTTCATTTTCCTCTTCTTCCTTTTCTCCTTCTTGTTCTTCGTTATTTTCTTTCTGTGGTGATTTTGATGTTTTCGTCTTCTTCGTCTGTAGATCTTGCGACATGCCAGATGAATCAAGATCAAAGAGGTCTTCGATGGCCTCGTTTTCTGGCTCGATTCCTTCTTTACTTGTATCGTAAATCTGGGATATCCCGTCCAACATGATTTCCATGCTCTCTATTCTTTCAATCACAAAGGAAGTCTTGAATACAATCAGAATGAATAAATACAATGAGACAATCAGGAAAGAAGAACTAGTTCTAGGACTGAAATATACTATCGTTAAAATGAGAATTGCTAAGACAAAATATGGTGATAAGTTGGTTGTAGTCATTAATCATAACGACAAACCATGTGATTTGTTTATAACACAGAAAAATAATGCCATTGCTAACGAATTACTTTTAAAGAAAAATCTAGTTTTGCAACCGATTGTACGCGAAAACAAGAACAAAGAAACATATGTGGATTTAGAACTGTTTACTCAGTAATATTTGAATAAAAAATTAAAAATGTAAAAAAAAAAAAAAAAAGAAAAAAAAAGAAGTAGTGTATATTGTAGTATTTTATATGTAGTAAAGGGTAATATTTCTCATTTCTTGTATCCTTTATTTTGGAAGTAAGAAAATAAAAATGTTCTTAAAAAGGGGGATAATTTGGTAAAAAGGATGTTAAAATTTAAGAAATTGATGTTAAAATGGGGTTTTGAAATTGGGGGGAGGGTGGAGTGGGAGCGGCTATTATATACTACTCTCATTCAACTATGCTTTCAGCATTCTTTCCTCGGAGTTCGCCACTTCTAAAGCAGTCGCTAACACTACTTGTCTGTTGCCGACCATATCATAAGTCGGCTTTCGTTTGAAATGCCCAATGCAACACTGTTTTTGGGACCCCAAAACGTAAGTGGAGGATACCTGTGACATCGCAAAAGTTGTCCGTCTGTCCGTCCGTCCGTCCGTCCGTCTGTCCGTCTGTAAGCACGATAACTCTCGAAGGGAATGAGATATTTTGATGAAACTTGGTGTGAGGATTCGTTGGGTCGTTGGACCAGTCAAGTTCGTAGATGGGCTTTGTAGCCTTACATTTAGGGGTGGGGGAGGGGGTTCAAATTAAGGGGCAACAAAATATTTTGAAACAGCTAATGTGATAGTCGATTATGGGGTAAGAAGACATACTGAGGACGATGGTGAAAATTATTTTGTCATCGGACGAGCAGTTCGCCCTGAATCCGGCCAAAACCGGAAAGTTTGTTAAAAGTAAAAATTTAATTTGAAGTTGATTAGATGTTCGATTTAGGGGTAGGAAGACATGCTGAAGGCGATGGTGAAAACCATTTTCTCGACGGACAAGTAGTTCGCCCCGAATCCGGCCGAAACCGGAAAGTTTATTAAAATTAGAAGTTTTCTTTCGAGTTGATTAGATGTTCGATTTCGGGCAAGAAGACATGTTGAACACTTATGTGAAAAAATTTTCTACCCGGACATGTAGTTCGCCCGGAATCCGGCAAAAACCGGAAAGATGGTTAAAAGTAAAAGTTTAATCTGAAGTTGATTAAATGTTTGATTTATACGTAAAAAGACATGCCGAACACAATGGTGAAAATAATTTTCTCGCTGACAACTAGTTCGCCCGGAATCCGGCCAAAACCGGAAAATTTGTTCGATTAGATGACAGATTAAGGGGTAAGAAGAGAGGCTGAGTCGGCTTATGACAATGGTTAAGTCAAACTTTTATTCAAAGTTGATTAGATGTTCTTTATAAGGATAAGGAGATACTCTGGTTTTGTTTCTGTATTTTTTTTTGCTGGTCTAGTAGTTCGCTTGGAAATCGGCAGGAAGTCTCGGTCAGCATTGTCAAAATAGATATGGCTTAGAGAGGTATGTCTGAACTTGATTTTCTCTGATGATTAGCCTGTCCAAGACTGGATCCGGCGAAGACAAGACTCGATTGTCTGAATCAAATATTAGATTTTTGGGATCCCATCGACACCTTTGGTCTTGTTATATTCCACCGATCCATTGCGACTTACCAGGTCAACGCTTGAACAAGAACTAGTTCGACCTCGTCTCGCTACCCGCGTCATAAACAGAGATTAGTGAGAAGTAGAAGTGGACAAGCAAGTGAGAGTTCGTAACTCCAGAGCCTAAAAAAAGGTATATCAGAACATTGTCCCTGCCTCTCACTCTGTAGCCTGAAAGTGCCTTTTTAGTTTTCGTGCCTCTTTTTGTACTCGTGCCTCCTACAAAACGTCTTGCTGTTCTGTGCCTCTTCTTAGTCGATTACGAATCAGTCAGCTTGCGCAGAAGGAATAATTCATACCCGGAAAGGTTTAGAAAATAAAAGTGAAAAAGTTAGAATTCGGTATGTTGTTTGGATTTATTTTTTTGCATGAAAGAAGAAAAGGGTATATATGATGGGGTTGTACTTAATGTCAACACAAGCAAATTGGTTCATGTTTTCAAATTTCAAAACTTCCTAGCGCGCACGTGTGCGTAGTACGCCTCTGGTTTTAAATTAATTTCTTTGGCTGCCCCGAAACAGTGATTAATTGTTATTTTTTTAAAGTGAGGGATTACTAAAAAGAATAGTAGCGAATGGAATATGCAATTATGAAAGAATACTAAACAAAAATATTTAGGGAGTGCAAGTGACATTAAAGTATTTAGATTCTATGGAATCTTTACTGACTGGAGAAGGAGCAGGGATCAAAGAGGGAGAAAATAATGAACAAAAAACAAGAAAAGATGCTACGCAGGTTAAAAAAAAAACTCTCCCAAGATGGACTTGCTTTACTAAAGGACCTACGGGA
The DNA here is from genome assembly GCA_023053575.1 of Branchinecta lynchi. Taxonomy (NCBI): domain Eukaryota; kingdom Metazoa; phylum Arthropoda; class Branchiopoda; order Anostraca; family Branchinectidae; genus Branchinecta; species Branchinecta lynchi. The sequence goes on from JAKZAP010000018.1 coordinate 18,075,749, forward strand.
AACCATTTTTGTTTACGGTAAGCGACATCTATTCTTGGTTGCCACCTTCCACAGATTGACACTAATTAATACCGACATTTGTGTTTCTTTTCCAGGAATTTCCGGCACTGTGGCCAATGGACTGGCAATAATCTCCTTCTTCAAGACAAGAGATCCAATAACCCCAACCAATCTATTCCTCATTAATCTCTGTATAGCAGATCTGGGAATTTGTCTGCTTGGCGGATTTCCCTTCTCTGCACCCTCGAGCTTTGCGGGAAGGTAAGACGAATTTTGAAACTAACGATTGCATTAAGCTGTCAGAAGTTTCATGATATTATTTAAAGGAGTGAAATGATACGGCAAAAAATGGAAAGAAACCGTTACTACACTGTCAGAAGTTTTATAACAGATAGCGTATAACACTTTCAAGAATAACACCTTTTCACTTAGAAATAAAGTGTTATGACCAATTAAGTTTGCACTATTTCGTGCCTAGATCTCCAACAACAACTTCAATTGGTAAAAATACTAACGGGAATGAAAGAAACATAACAGATAACATCCCAAAGTGTTATCTGTTGAAACCGCACATCCTTCTGTTGTCGTTATGTAACTTCTGACAGTGTAGTATTTTTACCTATTGAAGGTGTTGTTGGAGATCTAGGCATGAAATAGTATAAGCTTAATTGGTCATAACACTTTATTTCTAAATGAAAAGGTGTTATTCTTGAAAGTTTTATGCGCAATCTGTTATGAAACTCCTGACAGTGTAGTCGACACAAATGACCTTGGACATACTATTTTATCTCAAAGATACATGCATCAACCCTGTCTGACAACGGTATCAATTCCGCCCGCTCACGAATTATTCGGTTTGTCAGACTACTCAAGCATTGGCGGGTACACCTGTTCTTGACAATTAGGCCGATTTGGCAGTAATGTGACCTCAAAACAAATTATTGAAAGAAATAAACAGATTTTATGTTTTAGTTTCATTAATAAACCAGCTAGGTATTTTTCCTTTGGTCTTCTTGTTAAGACTTATTTTGAGCTTTCCCAATTGTGGATTAGGTTACTAGATGATCCCATGGTCGAACGAGTCTTGGCTTGACTGACATTACAAATGCTAGAATACTTCCAATTTAAATCCTCCAAGACTAACATGTGCAATATCAATAGATTATACTGTGAATATATGTCTCCTTAAGGTTTAAGGCCAATTTTAGAGCCTTTGCGTTGAGAACATAATAATAAACGTGGCTTGCACTGTTACTTTTAGCAAGAACAATTGTTCTTGCTTTTAGCAGAAACAAAAACACTTGTCATTGTGTATCATGACGTGGGTAATGTGGCTAGGACTTTCGCTTGAACTTGAAGGGATTTATCCGAGCTCTGTCACCGACGACATACTGGAAAACATGTTACCCTTTCACATTGATCTCAGTCAATCAATAATTTACACCAACACTGTAGCCGGACGGTGCCGGCTTTAGATAACCTATCTTACCTATAATACTGACGCAACCTACTTCCATAATCACTCCGCAAATTTCTAAACCCGTAGACCCCCATATGTACAATACATTTTAACCCCTCTAACAAAACCAAGCCGATTTCCTCACTTGCCGTGTTTTGCTAACTTCGATATGTATCACCCTGTCGACGGTTCTCTGCAAGAAGTTTTTCCATCAGAACAAGACCAAAGGTTTCGATGGGATCCCACAAATTTAATATTTGATCCAGACAATCGGGTCTTATAGAGGTCCAGTCTTTGCGGACTCCTTGAGCACTTTACTAATAAAATTCAGAAATATATTAAGGCAAATGGTAATCATCTGAGAAGACCAAGTTCAAATATGGATTCAACATGTGAGTTTATACCCCTATGGCCTGCGTCATACTACTTTGACGAAAGTTCCTGCCTTACTTCTGCCAAATTTCCGGTTTCAACCGGATTCCGGACGAACTACTTGTCTTGCAAAAAAAAAATGAAGTTCAAAAACGGATTCAGCGCATCTCCTTACCCCTATATCGAACCTCTAATCAACTTCAGATAAAACTTCAACAAATGTTCCAATTTCAGCCGGATTCGTGGCGAACTATGTGTCAAGGTAAAAAATGATTGTCATACACAAATTTAGCATGTCTTCTTACCCGTAAATCGAACACCTAATAAAATTCATACAAAACAAATTCTCCGGTTTTGGTCGGATTCCGGGCGATCTGATTGCCCGACGAGATAATAGTTTTCATATTCGGAATCAGCATGTTTCCTTGTCCTTCAATCGAACCTATAATCCCCTTCCAATTAAACTTTTGTTTTTGACAAACTTTCCGGTTTTGACCGGATTCCGGGTGATCTACTTGTCCGACGAGAAAATCATTTGCATATTCGGATTCAGCATGTCTCTTTACCCCTAAATCCGACATCTACTCAACTTCCGATAAAACTTTTACTTTTAACAAACTTTCCGGCTTTGACCCGATTCCGGGTGAAGTACTTGTCTGGTGAGAAAATGGTTTTCATATTCGTGTTCAGCATGTCGTCTCACCTCTTAATCGACTATCTCATTAGCTTTTAAAAAATATTTTTTCGCCACTTAATTTGAAACCCCTCCTCCTTCCCTAAATATGCAGCTATCGAGCCCATCTACGAAAGTCCCTTGACTCAAAGAATCCCCACACAAAGTTTCGTCAAAATATCTCATTCCCTTCGAGAGTTATCGTGCTGACAGACGGACGGACGGACAACTTTTGCGATGTCATAGGTATCCCTCCATTTACGTTTTGGGATCCCAAAAACCGGTTTTGTAAATTGTTTCCCTGTTTTGGCTACAAGTCAACGGGACTCGGAAAAGGGTTAAAACAGCCAAACCATGGGTTCTTTGTTGAAAGCATAGCCAAGTTTTAAAGTTTTCAAATATTTAAAAACACTGTATACTGAAGAGTAAATAGTGCAACGGTTCCTTTGAGAAAGGAATGTATAAATAAAGCATTCCCATGTTTCCATTTGCCGCAAAATGAGGCTGATCACAGACTGGATTGAAGGACTACACTGTACAAAGTTTCTCCGAATAAGGATGCAGCATTTGCTACTGGATTAATCTTATCCCTATTGGCACAAAATTAATCCGAATTATGGATATTCTTATCTCAATAAAGACAAGATTAATCCCAGTAGCAAATACTGCAGGATTTCTTTTTACAGTGTAGTCGTACCTATTATGTCAATGCAACCTACTTCCTCAACTGCATTCATTAATTTTTAAATCAGGAGATCCAAATTGGATCTCCTCCAGCTAACGACACCATTAATCTTTGCACTTGCAGCGAGTCACTATTTTTCTTGTTCATTATGCTCCGGACGAGTGTTCGCGTATTGTGCTAGTATACTCTCAGAAGTTTCACAACAGATTGCGCATAACACTTTCAAGAATAACACCTTTTCACTTAGAAATAAAGTGTTATGACCAATTATGTTTATACTATTTCGTGCCTATATCTCCAACAACACCTTCAATAGGTAAAATGTCACAAGTTACATAACGACAACAGAAGGATGCGCGGTTTCAACAGATAACACTTTGGGATGTTATCTGTCATGTTTCTTTCGTTCCCGTTAGTATTTTTACCAATTGAAGGTGTTGTTGGAGATCTAGGCACGAAATAGTGTAAACTTAATTGGTCATAACACTTTATTTCTAAAGTGAAAAGGTGTTATTCTTGAAAGTGTTATACGCTATCTGTTATGAAACTTCTGACAGTGTAATGCATAAAACCGATTTTCTGAATTTTGCCAAGCTTAAGTTAAAAGTCAATGGGTCTGGGAAAAGGCTTAGAACTAATTTGTGAAAAGCAGAGCCTTGTTTCTCAGCATTCAGACAGTTGTGAATATTGGAACGTAAGCAGTAAATATTGGGAATGTGCTTTTAAAGTTTAACTTTTAAAACTTGAGCGACTTTGTTTTGGTCCTTGAGGACCCAGTATTTAAACCATTTTTTTTTAAAGGAAAGTCACCATTGCTAATTAGCTTACTTTTGAAAAACGTAAGTTCCGATAAGTACAGTCGACATCCGGTTGATCGTGCTACCCAAACCGCTCGATTAAGTTACAAACTTTAGGCTGCAAGCAGGGGCGTCCGACACCTCCTTGCTAAGGGGGGAGGGGACTCCAGAATTTTACCGGATTTTTTTCGAGGTTTTACGGTACAAACTCCGTAGTGTGCCTCTGCCGAGAATCTAGAATACTGTTATGTCCTGACTTATATTATGTGTTACAAAGGACTGTAAAAAAAAAATGGGCTCTTTAAACTTTAACTGAAAGGCAACTTATTTTTATATCTGATATTTGGATACACTGAGACATTTTTACTAATCTGAGTGATTTTAGATATTTCCACCAGTGGCTCTAGTAATAACGTTCAGACTGTGCGCTGCTTGCAATGCAAACACAATTTCATCCAGTACAAGTTACAGATATTCAGGAATAAATACGATGATTGATTGATTGATTGATTGACGCGGAGAATTTGGAAGTAAACAAGGCCTGTATTTCCAAAGCCAAAGATGCGACATCGGAGAAGTTACACCTGTAGAAAAGTAGGAAAAGGATTTTAGGAATCTGATATTTTATTTAATTTTCGGCAACGGCTTACATTTCTAGCTTGTAAATATTTCACGCGTAGAGGGACAACACATAGAGGCACCACCAAACCACAAGAAAAGGTTCATTCTATGAAATAATTATCGGACAATGGACGAACGAAGTAACGCATTTGGTTTTCAGGAATATTTAACTAAGGGATATGTTACTAGCAGGGGCGTCTCGAGTAGGGGCGTCATGACCCCGAGTGTTGTCGGGCAGTCGGTGGAAAATAGCCGAAATAACGACTGTGTTGATGAAAAATCGGCTGATTTGAAGAAAAACTACTATGTTTTGTAAAAAAACAGTCGTTTTTTGCTTGGAAACAGTCCATTTTTTTTAAAAAGTCGGTTTCCCGTAAAAAGTGTCGATTTTTTCATAAAAATAGTAGTTTTTATCAAATCTGCCGATTTTTCGTCAACACAGTCGTTTCCCCTCAATAATAGTCGTTTTTATCTGCAAAAACAGTCGGTAAAATTGACAGCCAGTCGGTAAATACATCCCCCCCCCCCAAACATTTTGGCTAGTAACGCCTTTGGTTACTGGACTATTGGATCTTAGCCAAAATCTTTCCCCTTCTCTTGAGGTAACAGGGATTGTCTTAGCCAGCTTTAACGCTTTCCATACTAGTGGTGAGAGATCTTTCAGTTCATGAAAGACATTCGAATATATTTTCAAACGTTCTGTTTGTTTCGAGGCTTTCCTGGCGACTTTCGAGATCATGTCGTAACAAGGCTAACTGGTTTTTGAACTCTTCTCGGCTGATTACCGGAAGGAAGTCGAGTAGACGGTACCATGGTATTATTCCTGGAACAGTATCTGTAGTTGGAAACTATGTAAACTTCAGTAGATTACGTAATTTCTTAAAGCTACAGTAAGTTACCGGAATCCCTCGGTGAACGTTCCTGTACACTGTGTTGTCTAAGTTATGTGTCAGACTCACCCCGGTAAGCTGTAAGTCTGTAGTTCTCCGGTAAGCAGCAAAATTCCGGTAGATTTCCTGGGCCGAGTTCTGGTATTCCGTGGGGCAAATTCCGATAGATCCCCTGATTGTACCTCCACTAAATTCCCTGAGACAAGCTCCGACAGATTCCGTGAGTAAGATTTCGGTAGATTCCCTGAGCAAAATTCCGGTACGTTCACCGACGTTTCAGGTGAATTGGACAAATTTGAACTGGCGCGGCTTCGCCGTACCTGTCAAAATTTACCGGATTTTTTTCCCACAGGCCTTCTGGGGGGAGGGGGGGTGCACCCCCCCCCCCCACACACCCTCGAGACCCACCTGGCTGCAAGAACCAGATTAACAAATATCTTTCAAAGAATTCCAAATCTCTCGAAACTGGTAATCTGAGCCGTACGTGATCTACTCAGTAACGCTTCAGCTGTCGCTACTTACGTCGTCATGGCAGAAATATTATATGCTTTGTTATGATCCAACTGTAACAGAGCTTTACAGAGACTAAGGACATTGCTCCAGACACGTGGTGAACTGAGGATCACAGAAAATGTTTCTAAAATCAGGCCTTCTGCCACGTGAAAATCTATACAGATTTGTTTGTGGCAGGACTCAATAATCTAATGACTTAGCATAACTATTTTGGGAACAAAAAAAAAAATGGAAAAAAATAAATGGAATACTGTACATAAACAACTATATAAAGAAAAAAATATTATAGATAAATACAAGACAACTAAACCTCGTGGAAATCCAGGACCAATTCAAACCGAAGGTAACCCTCTCTCCTCACCCATCTTTACTCATAAAAAAAACTTCTTCATCTTATTTTAAATGAACATACACTCTCGGCCATCCTAGGTTTGTAGTTTTGTATAGTATCATCCCTGTTCATTCTAACCGCCAGCTGCCATTGTCTTTTCCAATTATTGAATTCTCTTTTTCCCATACTTTGTTTCCTACGTGGAATCGGACCCCAGTCCTTCTTATTACGATGCATCTTTTCGTAGCAAAATTTTTGGTCCCCATGAATCAAACCCTCGACCCTTGCGAACATAGAAGCTAATGACGTCACAAAATCTTCCTTCTCAATGTCATGTGCTTAAACTGAAAATTTAATTTTTTGGTAATTCGCAATGAAAATATTACTAAAGCTTAAACCTTCCCTTCGACAATGTGTCAGATCCGGCAGGTCCTGGTACGGTCTAGGGACCATCGATTCCAAAGCAAGTGGTTGGGCAAGCTCGAAACAGATCTTAATAAGATAATCAGACTATAAGAAAAACACTTAGCTTTTGGTAGGAAAAAAAGATAAATCACTTACGTTTGGCACTGCATTTCGTTAAAATGTTTTGGTTCTGCTTTATCATTACTCACTAACAACTCTCAGTATTTCTAAAAAAAAAAAAAAAGGGTGTACTAGTTAGGGTCAGAGTGCATTCAGGTCTAAACGAATAATCAATAAGCCAGCAAAGAGAGGGACGCGTTGCTCTAAAGCTATAAGGGCTGAAACTGGTTTCTGTTACTCGCGAGTAATGTTGGTAGGTGTTAGGATTTTTCAGATAAAAGGTATAGGTCTCTTCACTGTAATAATTCCTGTCGACTGGTTTCTGCTTAAGTGGTCTGCACTCGCTTAAACCTTATCGCTTCATATCTGTGCGTTTTTTTGTCTTATTTTCAATAGTTTGTCGTATGGTCCGACAGAAATAAAATTGTCTGCCTTCAGCTGACTGCAGACATCATGTTTGCCGGTATCCTACTAAACGAAGACGAAGAATGAACAAAGAAAAGCCGAACAAGTTTAAGGCTCCCTTCGTAGCTCTTTGGCAGCTTTTTTGAGGCTCCCTTCGTAGCTTAAATCTTTGGCAGCCCTTTCGAGTTAGGTACGCATGTACAGTTTCGATCGACTGTATCCCGCGAGATGGGTAAATGTGTAGGCAACGTTACTTGGCGGACAGTAAACCCTGGATCTGGCGGCTTGGCGAGGTGCCGCCAGATCGAGGGGTTACTGTGGTATCGTCGATGATAGCGCTCGGCAGGTCGTATATTCGGTTCTTACTTTCCTATCTGCTGTGGTTAACAGTCTAAAGCCCCCTTCACATCGAATACTAAGACCTTACGTTAAGTACTTAAGTTAAAGCTTAAGTTTCTTACGTTAAGTATCCTATTCACACCGACAGAGCCCCGTTCCGACTGGGCCAAGTCCAGTCTACGTTACGTTTGACTGTAGCATCGATCAAACAAAGAAAATTAACACTTTCGTCGAGATTATTCTGCAAAAGGCCAAAGATACCCGTTCGGGAAATGACCGCTGAAGATGCTGGGAGATTACCCCTCTGAAGACCACACAATATTAGGAAATTTTCAATCAAATTTTCAATCAAACCATATGGGTCATCTCGTTCAAAACAGGTTACTACAAGTTTACTCGGAAGATATTTTGCGTTCAGTCATCAATGATTACAATGATCTGTTTCGAAAAAAGATAGATCAATTCTTAGCCTTGAAAATTACCTCATCTTTTTTTTCTTTCCCGCTAAAAAACCCGCATGCTTTTTGCCAGCACTGGTGAGCAGGGGATAGTCATATGCATTTATTCTAAATATCAGATATACCCGAAGGCTGGCATGGATTTCCAAAAATCAGAGGTTTGTCATAGTAGACTATACCTATATTTCAACAGTGAAGCATGTCTGCTAAATTATTGGCATCTGAAAATAAGCTACTGATTCAAAAACATAGCTAAATTAAGTCTATCTGTACATGTTTTCCCCAGGTAATCACTGAGTTTCTTTGCAAAGCTTTCCCATGCATTATGCATTTACTTTCAGGGGTCTGTTCTTATATTCTTTCAACTTAGTACTGTAAAGAAACTCTCTCTCTCTCTTAAATAAACTTGATGATTTCTTCCCACCAAAATCCATTTCCCAACTTAACGTAAGGTCTTAAGTTGAACTTTTTCAACTTTCTTAAGTGGCTACGTTAATTCCTTACGTTACGTATCACGTAATAACCTTACGCGGACTTGAAGTCTCAATCCGTAAACTCTCAAGTCGCAAGTACATCGTTCTTATAATGGTATGAAGTTGGTATAAAATATGTATTATATAATAGAAAGGTGGCGAGTCCGAAGGAGGTAGGATGATCAGTATTGTCGAAGGTATTAATAGCAGAGTGTATGCTATAGAAGGTGAGTTGAGCTGAGTTGACTTTGGCAAGGGCGTCGGAGGAAGACGATCCAAGGAAAGAAACTTACTTTAGTCATACATTTTGAATTCCTGTACCAACAAGTGTTCTGGTGAACAGCTAGATAAAACAAGAGCTACGAGCTCATATGGCACTTGTACGAGTAGGCTGTACAAGAAAGTAGATGAGAACGTCACAAAATACACCCGCCATCCAAAAATGCGGTTCGGAAATAGAAATAGGATATTTAGTTTCACTCATTTCTGAGCAGTTCCGGCATCGTCTCGATTGTCTGTAGCAAATGCACAAATGCACATGACTGTTCAAACTTTCATCCCAATAAATCCATTTGTTTGATCCCTAGACGTGCTACACGATTTCCGGTACCCACTCTATCTCGACCTACCGTGGCCGAATCTGGTTCGGAATATAAAAAATCGACCACCTAAAGCATCTTCTTTTATACCATCTATCAAGTTTCACTCGAATCTGAGCATTTTTGGAAAGTTCCGGTACCCCCCCCCCCTCCCACCAACGTTGTCGGAGCCGGTTCGGGCCCAATCTCTTAATTCCCTGTTCCTGTCCATCAAGTTTTACTGAAATTGGAGATTAGCCTATCTGCAAGTTTCCAGTACCCCCCCCCCCCTACCTTGGCGGAATTCGGTCCGGACGCCAAATAACAAATCTAGGCCGCATAAACTCGGGCACTGTCGAATTTCGGTCCATCCGTTTGGTTTTTGTGCATGTCAAAAGTCCCCCCACCCCCAATTCCCTTAATCGTGGTCGCATATGGTTCGAACGCATGTTTTACATGTCGAGGCCATCGATTCGTATCACCCATAAAGTTTCACTCGAATCAGACCACTCGTTTGCAATTTATAGAAGTCAATTTCCATATTTCTCTTCTCGTGCTCCCCAAAAAATGCTCGGATCTAGGAACGGAAGTTTCCGGGGGTATGTTGTGTCAGGTTCTTAAGTCAAGATAATTCGGGTCGCTAATATGCCTGCAAAGTTTCGTTGTCGTTTTACATCTGGAACTATTCTAACTCACGACTACCGGAATTCCAGGAAACCCCTCCAACTCCCCCCACAGAGCCCCGAAACCATCTGGCTCCTTCAATTTCATCTAGGCCTAATGCTTGTTCCATCCATTAAGTTTCGTCCCAATCCCTCTGCTTTTAGAGTTTCTCGAGTTCCCCCCCCCCTCCATCCCCACAGGTATCGGACCCGACCCGGACGTGACACTGAACGTCCGAGGCGATAGCTCACCAGACAAGTTTCATTCGAATCCGATCACCCGTTCAAAAGTTATGCACGCCACTAGATTCCGGACTCCCCATCCACCCACTCCCCCCACGATGGTCGGGTCGGAGAAACGGCTGTTCTCAAGTCAATATGTTCGGATCCCTGACATACCTGCCAAGTTTCATCGCCCTAGGACATCAGGAAGTATGCCGAACTCGCGGGATCGCTAGAAATCCGGACCCCGACCCCAACTCCCCCACAGTGCCCTGATCCGGTCCGGTTATGTCAATGACGTGTCTAGGACTTGTGCTTGTTTTTCCCACCAAGTTTCATCCCGATCCCTCCACTCTAAGCGTTTCTCAAAATTTCCGGTTCCCTCCTCCAACTCCCCAGTGTCATTGGATCCGGCCCGGATTTAAAGTGAGATGTCTGAGACACGAGGTCATCCTAAATATAAAATTTCATCAAGATCCGATCACCCGTTCAAAAGTTATACACGCAACTAGATTCCGGACTCCCCATCCATCCACTCCCCCCAGTATGGTCGGATTGGGGAAACGGCTGTTCTCAAGTGAACCTGTTCGGGTCCCTGACATACCTGCCAAGTTTCATCGCCCTAGCACATCAGGAAGTATGCCGAACTCGCGGGATCGCTAGAAATCCGGACCCCCCCCCCAACTCCCCCAGAGTGCCTGGATCTGGTCCGCTTATATTAATGACGTATCTAGGACTTGTGCTTGTTCTTCCCACCAAGTTTCATCCCGATCCCTCCACTCTAAGCGTTTCTCAAGATTTCCGGTTCCCTCCTCCAACTCCCCCCAGTGTCATCGGATCCGGTCCGGATTTATAGTGGGACGTCTGAGACACGAGGTCATCCTAAATATAAAATTTCATCAAGATCCGATGACTTGTTCGCAAGATAAAAATACCTCAAATTTTGGCTTCCCTCTCCCTCCACTCCCCCCCCCCCCCCCAGATGGTCGAATCGGGGAATTGACTATTTCCTATTTAATCTGGTCGGGTCCCAGAGATGCCTGTCAATTTCCATCGTCCCAGCACATCAGGAAGCACGGAACTCCCGGGATCACTACAAATTCGGACTTCTCCCCCCCCCCCCCAACTCCCCCAAAGTGAGCGGATCCGTTCCGGTTATATCAGTCATGTATCTAGGACTTGTGCTTGTACTTTCCACCAAGTTTCATCCGGATCCCTCCACTCTAAGTATTTTTCAAGATTTCCGGTTTCCCCTCCAACTCCCCCCAATGTCACCGGATCCGGTTTGGATTTAAAATGGAGGGTCTGAGACACGAGTTCCTTCCATATATCAAGTTTCATTAAGATCCGATAACCCGTTCGTAAGCTAAAATATCTCATTTTTCCTCATTTTTCTGGATTCCCCCTCCCTCCACTCCCCTCCAGATGGTCGGATCGGGGAAGCGAGTATTTCTAATTTAATCTGGTCCAGTTCCTGATATGCCTGCCAAGTTTCATCGTCCTAGCTTATCTGGAAGTGCCCGAACTAGCAAAACCGGGACCGACAGACTGACTGACGGACAGAAATTACAATCGCTATATGGCACTTGAGTAAGCTCAAGTGCCATAAAAATAACGGAATCGCACCCGACTTAAAGTCGATTCTGGCGGTCGTTTGGATTCGCTTTCCGAAAAGCAAAGCGAGAATCTGCCGAGCGCAAGAACAAGCAAAAAGTCGCTGAGCCTCAGTTGTATCTTTACAGCTTCTCGCTGACTTGCCGAAATCACTTTCCACTCGCGAAGTGGATTCGCTTTCCAAGTGCTGGCGGAAACTAGCGGAGCGCGAAAACAGCTTTGGGAAGCAAAGCAACTTTTAGCCGAAGTCGCAAGAAAAGTTGGCACATAAGCTTGCGGAGCTTTCCAGACTGCCAGAATCGCCCTTTATTCTTGGAGCGAAAACTTCATTTGTGGGTGTGTCACGTCGTCCAGTTTGCCCTTCAGAAATGCAAACTCCTGATTGGCTGGCTGATGCCTGCTGATGGTGGTGTCTTTGTTCTAATGGTCCTATGCCATTCCTGTATTTTGACCGTGTGAAAGGGGACCAGTACTTTGTGCTGGGTTGTGAGCTGTCAGTCAACATCCGTTAGAAAAGACAGGGAAATGAATCTTGGAAAGGGTGGCCTATTGTAAAATGAGGGAAACCGAGACACAAGTGAGTATTCACTACCGAAACCTCGCCGAAAAAGGGTAATTTTACATTATCTTTCACAATATCACATTATCAATTAGAAAAAAGGGAATTTCACGTTATCAGTGAAAGGGACTCTCCACAGCAAAACCAATGTTTAAAATGAACGACCCAACCAAGTAGTAAAAACAGCTGTTGTATCCAATAAATAAAATTCCCACACTAGCTCAGCTCCAGCAGTTCCTAAGGAGTAATTTTCCCCAACAGGATATTTGTAGGGTAGTTGCTAAAAAATTAATTTCTTTAATTTTCGCTCCATTTATTATCTACTACGGACATACACTACAATTTTTCAGACACGGTCAGGAGGGAGGGGAGAATCAGATACATTCAAACAATGAATAAAACGGATCCGTCAGCTACGATGCTTTGGCAGCTTGGCTACGATGTTTTGGCTGCCAAGGCATCGTAGCTAACGTATCCATTTTATGCATTATTTGGATATACGTTTTCTACTAGCCTTGGGCTCTTGGAGTGTTTATAAGAATCACGGATCGCCTCAAAACGGGAATGGAACGGAACGACATGGTGCAATAGGAAAGCGTACTAAAACGGGAACGTGTCCTAAAACGGGAACAACATACTAAAATCTGGAACACTGCACCAGGAAGAACATTACTAAAAATTGGAATGCTGCACCGTTATTCGTTATTGTAGTAGTTTGCTTGGATACGAGTTCCAGATTATTCCCGTGCACATTTGCACGAGGGGCAGGGCTCCTGTTCTTTCATTCCGGTGCACAATGCCTCGTCTAGTAGTCGTGTTTCTTCGCTTAGCCGCGTTTTAAGCAGTGCACTTGTTCTTTAGTACCTGTTGCATTAGGAACGAGCACAAACAAGTGCGCAAGCGCTCAGACGTGGAGTGTAAAAGTAAAATGTTTATCAAATTTTTATATACAGACAGCTTTAGAACCAAGAAATTTCTCATCCCAAGTATATCTCATAACAAGTGTCGAAACGACCTAATTTTTAATCATCCCACTTTAAAGGCTTTAAATGTAAACAAACCACCAGGATAAATCCAAAGAAATGTTGAAGATCTTGCACGAATAGCATTAGTTCGAACACTGAATGGTCTGCAAGCTAGTCCCACTCTTTAAACCTATTTTCCATTAGCAAGGTAATAACAAGGGCAATAAACCAAATCACAGTAGCCTAATACCCCTTTCGTCACAATTCATTAAGAACAGCATATCATCGATCATATGACCAAACAGCCAATTTTCAAACTGTTCATTAAAGATTGAAGTACTTGCGTCGTCTTATTTGTTGCTGTTACACCAAATCCTCATCCATAGATATATCTCCCAATATATACAGGAGTTGGACTTGAGACCTGTCATAGACGAACTTAACGTACTCAGGGCAAATCTGGGCCCAGCTGCCCATGAACGGGGGGGGGGGGGGGAGGGGTCGTGTTATAATACGTTAATTAACTGTTACTAAGCGTTAATTTTACTACGTCTTTAATCTCTCTACTGTTACGGAAAGTTATCTGTTACGACATGGTCCCCGAGCGGTGTGGACCATGCTTAACAAAACCAAAATAAAAACACCCACTAAACTCTACCTCGTTGGTCAATTGTAGAAAAACATATTCGTGTGTATTTACATTTACAATACAATGGCGATAGATAGCAGGTAATAAATAAAACTCAACACTTAACTTTTAACATCTCCAGCAACGACCGTTCACCGGTCCCACTCAAAACAGACTGCCCAGCATTGTATTAAATTTCGCCCCAATTCAAACTTGAATGGCTCAGGTTATTCATCGCCAGGAACCTGTTGTTACCTGGCGGAATTAAACTTATAGAAACCAAGGTGTCGTGAACTCCCTTGGTGAAAGTACACCTTGGTTACACCTCCCCCCTTCCAAAAAGAACTGACCTCAGTTCTGAAATTTAATTTTAATCTGCCCCAATATTATTTTACTCCTCCCTTGATCCAACCCCCTATCTAAAATACCTCCCAGCACAAAACAAATGCAAATGTTGCCAAAACATAACAAAACTTTTAAAGTTGTTTTTCCGATCACAATAACACGTATCCGACCGATACGGACATATAACATTTTCAGAAAGCGTATCAAAGTGATAACGCAATTCGACCTATCGCACTGCACCGTAGTCACACCTCAAGTCCTTCTTGCCGATTGTCTATACCGCACACGAATCACGATCACGATCATCCTCAGCTTCGCTGCTCCTGATGCCGACGACGACGACTGGTAGGGCGTCGACTGGAGCATACCAAGACGACGACTGACAGTAGGTTACAGTTGACTGGAGGAGCAAAACGTAGTCTAACGCAGTCAACGTAAACAATCGTAGGTAAGCAACGCATGGTTGCGCAGCTTGAAAGTGACGAACGCTGATAACCGTAAGGATGCGCAAAATGACGTCGACAAATGCACATAACGTGGGGGTGGCAGTGACGTCGACAAACGCAGATAAATGTATGATGCGCTGGGTGATGTCGACAAACGTCGGAGCGCAAGGATGCGCAGGTTTACGACGACAAACGCAGAAACGCAAGGATGCGCAGATTTACGTCGACAAACGCAGAAACGCATGGATGCGTAGGTTGACGACGACATCGTTGATTGACGCAAGGATGCGTAGGTTGATGACAACAACGTGGATTAACGCGAGGATGCGCAAACTGAAGTTTTCAAACGCAGACAAACGCGGACAAACGCAGGCAGCCGTGTTACTCCTGCCCCTGGCAATGCAGCTGCTCAGCTTATCTTCTTCAAACTGCTCAGTATCGAGCACACCTGTGGCTTGAACGCCACCACACAGCAACAGCAGACAGTTCCTTCGGCGACGTACTGAACTGTACGCGCAACAACGGCAACTGACGAGGGAAACATCTCCCATACGAGCTGAGACTTAGGCTGACTTTGGGCTGCAACACGCTGCTTCAAATTGCTGGGCATGACATCTTCTTCGCGGTTTATTGTAGAGGGTGTGACCTGACGATGCAGTCGATGGCAGCGACAGAGGTGGTTGACATAACTCATCACAAAAATCATCACCTGCAAAATTCATAGCGGTAGACAAGGTATTTACAAAAGCTGGAAATCACCAGCAACATATCACAAGTAACATAATTTTCACACACCCTAAAAATTCTTATTCGACATCCTATTTCCTATAAAAACAACAAGTTTCTTCAGTAATTTTTGGAGTGATACAAGATCATTCCAAAAATTCTGTAAAATGCTGAAGGCCATCGCCTTATCAATGCCTGTGGCGTTTACTCCGCCAGGGCGATCATATCCCAATCGTTCCGGTGGTTTCGTCATTCGTGAAGGGCGCAAATTTGGTGGGTCAACCGTCGGACTATCCTCAACAGCCGGTTCCTCTGGAGATTCCGACAATTCCAGCACCAATTCACTACGATCTGTATCATTTTCTGGGAAAAGCGCACGCGGCTGTAAGTGTCCAGAATCTTCTGCACTTAAAAATGAATGAAATGGCGTGTGACGTGGTGTCTGTGTGCGTGTCTCAGTACGAGTCAAAAGTGGCGTACTCGTCAAAGTTGGTCGAGCATCCGTCCTTGTCGTCAAATTACCGTCATTGGGAGTGCGAGGATGAGGAATAGATACAGACAGATCTGCAGCTTCCAAGTCTGTGTCATCATTAGATTGGGTTAGTGGGTTGCTAACGTCACTATTTCTAACTACATCCTCCCCATCCCCAAAATCGGAATCCTCCCTTTCTTCCTCCCCCTGGTCAGGTGGGTCAACCACCCAAGGGTTACGAGTTTTTCCCGGTTTTAACAAATCGTAGTGCACCGTCTTTTGCTTCAACTTTTTATGCATATGTTTTATGACGTAATCGACTACTCCGACCTTTGCAATCACACGATAAGGTCCTTCAAAATGAGTGTCATTCAACTTATGTGCTCTTCCCTTCTTCAAAATTCTTAAATAAACCACGTCTCCCACTTCGTGTGGTTTAAAATGTGACTTTTTATCATGCTGAAACTTTTGCGTATCCCTACTTTCATCAATATTTTTCCACACATGTTCGTAAGTTTTCTGCATCCTTCCAAGCATTTCCGATTTATATGATACGTGTGAATCATAAAAGGTTCTGGATTTCATGAGGGCATCTACCGGCAGAACGGCGTCACGCAAAAACATGAGGAAAAAGCTGTTATCCTGTAAGGACTCATGGAAAGCGGTGTTCATGCAAAAAGAAACGTAAGAAAGCCAACTGTCCCAGTCATCTCGATGTGACTGGTCTACAAACTGAGACAAAATGGAAGCTATGTCTCTATGTCTTCTCTCTAAAATTCCCATTGAAGCAGGATGTTCCGCGCTAGAAAATTTGTGCACGATATTCATGTTTTTACAAAAAACATCAACTTCTGAATTTTTGAAATGACTACCATTATCAGACATCAGTGTGTGACAAAACCCAAATATGTGACAATATTTCTCAACAAAAGCTCTCAAAAATGTATTGGCTTTAGCGTCCACAATGGGTACTAGATGTACATGACGTGAAAAATAATCCGTAATCGATAATATGTACGTATTACCGTTGGACGTTTTCGGAAATGGTCCAACTAAATCAACAAAAACCATATCAAGTACTCCTGCAGGGACAGGCATTTCCTGCAGAGGAGCATTCGGAGTAACATTCATCGGTTTCCTTTTTAGGCATTTTTCGCACGATTCACAAAACATCTTACATACTGAGTGCATCTTAAAGAAGAAAACATGATCACGAAGTTTTGCGTACGTTTTTGATGATGAAAAATGACCTCCGTAAGGTGATTCATGAAAATCATTCAAAATCTGAGGAATCATAGCATGCGGTATTACTGGGACTAACACGACATCAGACTTTCGACATTTTCCAGACGGCACAGACGCATGACACAAAATTCCATCCTCAACAAAAAAATTCTGAATTTCCCTTATAACTCTTCTTTCCAAATCGTACGGCATTTGTACACCTTGAGACAAATAGCGAATCATTGCAAGACAATCTTTATCTTGCTTTTGACTTTTCCGAAGCTGCGATAAATCAATAGATGGCGGTAACACTTGGAAAACTAACTTAGGCTGTGGAGAAATAGAATTAATCGTGGGCAAACGACTTAAAGCATCCGGGACAACGTTCATCGGTCCAGGACGATAAACAATCTCAAAGTCATACTCTTGCAGAGTTAGCGCCCAACGAGCTAGTCTTCCAGTAGGCTCTTTTGTCGTCATAAGCCAACGGAGACTGTTATGGTCAGTCTCTACTTTGAAGCGGGTACCATAAAGATACTGACGAAACTGCTTGATAAAATGAACTACGTTAAGTGCTTCCATCTCCGTAACTGTGTAATTAGCCTCAGCCTTATTAAGACGACGAGAACCATAATGCAATACAACTTCCCTCCCATCTTGCATTTGCGACAACTTACAAGCAATTGCCTCTTTTGAAGCATCTGTAGATAGTATGTAACCACCTTCTCCTGGTCTAGCTAAGCCAAGGATAGGCTCCACCATAAGTTTCTGTCGAAGAATATCAAAAGCTGCTTTTTCAACACTTTCGAACTTAAATGGAATGCCTTTTTTCATCAATGCCGTAAGAGGCATGGCGATCTGGGAAAAATCTGGTACGTATTTCCGGAACCACGAAAATAAACCGACCGCAGACCGAACTTCTTTTATGTTCGATGGATATTTCAGATTTTTAATCGCGGCAATTTTATTCGGATCCGGTTTTATTGTACCATTCGACAAAACATGACCCAACACCGTAACTGAAGTAGCTAGAAACGAGCATTTGGAAGGACGTAGTTTTAGATGAGCCTCAATTACCTTATCTAAGACAACCTCTAGACAATCTAACTGATCTTTCGTATCTCGTGTGTGAACCGTAACATCATCTAAAAAACATTCTAGGTACTTGAACAACAGGGATCTAAACACTCGTTCCATCAAGCGTTGGAAGGTTGCTGGCATGTTGCACAGACCAAACGGCGCTCGAATGAAACGGAACAGGCCAAATGGAGTTATAAAACCTGTTTTATCCCTGTCCTCTTCCTCCACTAAACACTGGTAGAATCCTGACAAAAAATCTAACTGCGAAAAGACACGACTAAGAGACATGCGATCCAGCATATCTTGGATATTCGGTAAATTGTAGCAATCTTTCACCGTATCTCGATTCAATTTTCTGTAGTCGACAGCCATTCTATACTCTCCCAAATTCTTCTTCTTCAGTAAAATAACCGGTGAAGAGTAAGGTCCGTCGCATTCTTCTATTATCTTAGATTCTAGCAACCCATCTATCTTAGACTTCAGTATCTCACGCTGTGCATGGGGCACAGTGTAAGGGCGACTCTTAACGGGTGGTGCACCATTCGTATTAATCGCATGTGAAATGAGATCACAAGCGTCTAAATGCGATTCGTGCGTAGCAAAAGCTAGTCTCCGTTTGTACGCTAAATCTAAGAAGTGATTCTTGACTTGTTCTGATTCCAGATGTGACAAATCGAACAGTTCGGTGAATTCTTCTTTCGTCATATCCTTAGGGTCCTTAGGAACGGATAGATCACTAGGCTTAGTACTCGTATTGCTAACAGCGACGCTATTTATCAAACCAGACACATAGTTAATAACCCCTTGCGCATCAGAATGAATGTCTGACTCGCATAGCGGGACTAAGTAGCCTATCTCTGATTTACGAAGAGAAACAGGTTGATCTGATGTGTTGGTAACGAGTAAGCAGAAACGACCACTCGTGGAAACCTCAACAACTTGATCTTCAATATCTAAACCTTTATACTGTTTCCCAGGAAAATAGCCTAACGTAGGTGTAGCTTTCTTCGTTTTCAAACAAACATCTATGCGGGAAATTGACGAAGGGTTAACGGTAACACGGTTTGATATGATAACAACAACTCGATCAGTAACCGGTATAGGCTCGCTACAAGCCTCGAAAACGGTCGCGTCTGTCAAAATCGGTGGCTCTACGGAACTGGCATTTTCCGGAGCGGAATGAAATCCAGCACTGACGTTAGGATTCGAACCTAATTCAGATTTCTTCGCCTCAACTTTTGCCTCTACAGCCACAACATTACAATCTCGTGAGTCTTTAGACAATCTGTCTTTGAAGAAAACCTCACAAAATTCCGCGTCAAACATCAACTTATTACGCTTCATATCGGTGAAACCAATTACGAGAGGGTACGGCAACTCATCGCAAACATAAACTTCAAATGTAGCACATCTTCCATTCAACATCAGACTAATAACAGCGCGACTACTATATCTTAGCGAATTGCCTGTTATAGACCTAAAAGCCCCCTCCTCCTTCTCTTGTTCCACCACACACGACTGATCTAGTTTCCTAAAAACACTAGACCTAATCAGAGATTTCGCCGCACCGGAATCAAAAAGTGAAAAAATGCTTCGATCCTTCGCGACAAAACATTTAATCATTGGCAGATCTTGCCAATTTCCGGTATAAACCTCATTTACACGTTTGGCTGCAGGCAAAATTTTAACCGACGGGTCGCGAGCACCTGCTTTTACTGGCGACCGGACGAGTTTAAATGAACGCGACATTTGACGGCGATATGTCCCACTTTGGAACAGCGATTGCAAATCGGCTTTCCATCTTTTGAGTACTTGTTCTGTGCCGGTCTCGAACCATTGGCAACAGAAACATTATGCTTGCGACCGCGTGAATAACCGCCTCGATAATTTTGAACGTGCGAATCACCACGACTAGCCGAAACGTTATTAGACGCACCTGCTGCCTTTACCAACGACCGCATACGCATAGCTGCTTCCACCTCTTCAGCATTTGCCAAAATCCCGACGCACTTTTCCAAATTAGCGGGCGACTTTTCATACAGGAGTTTCGCGTACTTATCGGGTAAACCATTTCGGATCTCGTGAATTACTACGCTGTCATTCACATCCTCACCAAAACGTTCGACGCATGCTTCTTTTACAAGGCCGCAATACGCGAGTAATGATTGACCGGCTTCCAACGCGATTTGCCCGTATTTTAATTTCCTTCGATGAGTCGTACATGCAAAGCGGGTCTCGAACCCTTCTTTGAACGAGTCAAAGTCGCAATCCTTTGTAGCTACAAAAAATGAAAATGCATCGCCACTGAGCTTTAGACCTAAGTACTCTTTCAACAGCGACCAATCCACAATTTTCGTCAAAATGTCCACCTTTTTCAAAAATTCCGATACGTCCGTCTTCCCTCCATAATCAGGAAGCGAACCCAACAATTTCAGTACGAGACTCGAATTATCGGCATTTAACTTAACTCTCACGTCGTCTTTCGTGTCACCCTCATCACTAGACATTTTGAAAACCAACTGTAAAGGAACAAATTAATAATAGGCCTAATAAATAGTTCTCCAACAACTAATCAACGAGGCAAGACATCCCGTAATTCCCTCCCGTAAACAAAACAAAATATTTCAACAATCCATATTCAAGAAAAAAAAAAATTTTGGGGTTCAATATCCCTCGCTGCGACCACTGTTATAATACGTTAATTAACTGTTACTAAGCGTTAATTTTACTACGTCTTTAATCTCTCTACTGTTACGGAAAGTTATCTGTTACGACATGGTCCCCGAGCGGTGTGGACCATGCTTAACAAAACCAAAATAAAAACACCCACTAAACTCTACCTCGTTGGTCAATTGTAGAAAAACATATTCGTGTGTATTTACATTTACAATACAATGGCGATAGATAGCAGGTAATAAATAAAACTCAACACTTAACTTTTAACATCTCCAGCAACGACCGTTCACCGGTCCCACTCAAAACAGACTGCCCAGCATTGTATTAAATTTCGCCCCAATTCAAACTTGAATGGCTCAGGTTATTCATCGCCAGGAACCTGTTGTTACCTGGCGGAATTAAACTTATAGAAACCAAGGTGTCGTGAACTCCCTTGGTGAAAGTACACCTTGGTTACAGTCGGGACCCATTAAAATGCGTATTTATACCTTTTTTTCCCTCAATTATACCAGCTTAGAGTTTGATTCCAGTCCAGGGTCAAAACTTTTTGAATGGCAACTTGGGCCCACTTGCCCATGAACGGGGAGGGTGGGGGTGGTTCAATTCTCCCCAACCCCTATGATCCAAAAGCACAAAGGAATTTCATCGCCTTATCTCCAGTTAATGTCAAGTTAAAAACTTTAAAAAATGGGTAATCTGGGCCCAATTGGCCCTGTACACAGTGGGGGTGGGGTTTGGGACCCACAAAAAGTAAAAAGATGCTCACGATCCTACCAAGTTTCAACTTGATACCTGATGATTCCTCTCACGGGTAACGAACTTTACTGCTGGGCAATCTGGGCCCAGTTGCCCATGAACGGGGTGGGTGAGGGAGTTGCAACTTTAAAAGCCATTTCCCAGCCCTAGAATCTACAGATCCAAGAAGTTTCATCGTCCTATGTCTAGTTCTTGTGGAGTTATGAACATTATTAACTGGGTAATCTGGGCCCATTTGCCCCTGAACCGGGTTGGGGTTGGGACCGCCAAAAGGCATAACAATACCCAATACCCACAAGTGTACCAAGTTTGAATTTGATACTTGCACTGTTTCACGAGTTATGACCTCCACAAAATACGGTGAAAACCGAAATCTGGAAACCGAAAGCCGAAAGCTACTACGACTCTCGCAATAGTGAATTGTTCCAAGGAACACTCCACTAAAAACGGGAACGACAGGACCCCTGTTCTTGAAAAGGTCCATGAGATAAACAAGAGAAGAAAAAGATCTTATACTAGAGCAGGAAGTAGAAAACAAGGTTCCCAATTGTGTTCCTCCTGCAGCACAGATAACACTTTGGGTTGTTAACTGTCATTTTTTTTTCATTCCCGTTAGTATTTTGACCAATTGAAGGTATCTAGGCATGAAATAGTGTAAACTTAATTGGTCATAGCACTTTATTTCTAAGTGAAAAGGTGTTATTCTTGAAAGTATTATACGCTATCTCTTCTGAAACTTCTGACAGTGTAAAACAAGCAGATAGTCGTTCCCGTCTTTAGTAACTTGTTCTCACAAAAATGGAAAGAATTGCCAATAACAGGGGTCCTACATTCCCGGTTTTAGTAATTGGTTCTCATGAAAATAGAGCCAAGAACAAGGGTCTTGTCGTTCCCATTTTTAGTACTTGTTCCTCCTACAGCAAGTACTAAGGAACAAGGGCGCTGCTTAAAAGACGGTTAAGCGAAGAAATGCGACTACTAGAACAGGGATCGTGAACCGGAATGAATGAACAGGAGCCCTGCCCCTCTTTCGAATGTGCGCGGGAATGATATGGAACTCGAACCCAGACTAACTACTAAAAAAAGGAAGGACGGTGCAGCTTTCCTCCTTTTAGTAGTGTTCCTCCTGGTGCAATCCTCAAGATTTTAGTACGTTGCTCCCGTTTTTAGTACGCGTTCCCTTTTTTAGTAAGCGTTCCTCCTGCACCATGTCGTTCCGTTCCATTCCCGTTTTTCGTCGATCCGTAAGAATCCAACAGCTACTTCATTCATCTATTTACACAATAATTATCTTAATTCTAGCAAAAAAAAATCTAGATCTTACCCTCCGAAGTCTGGCGCGATTATGATCCAGCACACCGTCATAAAACAAAAATACAAACATTAATGTCGAATTCATAAAGGAAAAATGAGGACAGACAAACCATATTTCAAGGCAGCAAGAAGACTTCTTTGAACTGAGAAGGAGCAGGTTCATTTTGCTCGCTAGAGCCTAAAGCCCTTGTCATGGAGTACTGAGGAATAAATCTCAGCTCACTTATCGCTTTGCTCCATCAAATATGATTCGCAGTCATCTTGTTTGTGTTGCAGTTTCTGTTTGTAATTCATTTTGTTTAATACATTACACATACATAAATTATTAAGAGAACTCAGGCCAGATCCGAGTTCTTTGAGATCTGCTTCTTCATCTGTCCCGTCATTCTGACGAAAGAAAGTGCCATATAGCGATCGCAATTTCTGTCCGTCCGTCGGTCTGTCGCTCTGTCGATCGGTCTGTCCAGTTTTTGCTAGTTCGGGCAATTCCACATAAGCTAGGACGATGACTTGGCAGGCATATCAGGGACGCCAAATGAATAAGTTGGAAATAGTCAGTTTCCAGATCCGAGCATCGTAGGGGGAGTGGAGGAAGGGGTATCCGGAAACTTGAGGTATTTATAACTTTTGAACGGGTGATCGGATCTTAATGAAACTTGATATTTGGAAAGACCCCGTGTCTCAGACGACCTATGTCAAATCCGGACCGGATCTTGTGACTTTGGGGGAAGAACTGGGGGTGAAACTTGGTGGGAAGAATAAGCACAAGTTCTAAATAAATAGTTTGACATAACCGGACCAGATTCGGGCACTGTGGGGGAGTTGGGGGGGGGAGCTCTGGAATCTGGTGATCCCGCGAGTTCGGTACTTCCTGATGTACTAGGACGATGAAACTTGGAAGGAGTATCACCGACCAGAACAGGCTGACTTGAGAATAGTCGTTTGCCCGATCCAACCATCACGGGGGAGTGGAGAGATGGGGAGCCCGGATTTAGTGGCATGCATAACTTGTGAACGAGTTATCGGAATTGAATGAAACTTGGCAATTGCAAAGAGCTATCGTCTCAGATATTCCACGTCAAGTTCTGATCAGATTCGATACGTGTGGGGGGAGTTGGAGTGGGCCACCGGAAATCTCACGAAACGCTTAGAGTCGAGGTATTGGGATGGAATTTGGTGGGAAGAAAAAGCATTAGCCCTAGATACGTAAATGACAAAACTAGATCGAATCGAGGCTCTATGGGGGAGTTGGAGGCTTTTTCCCGGAATTCCAGTGATCGCCAGTTAGGATAGTTCCAGATATTCTAAGGACCGATGAAACTTTGAAGGCGTATTAGTGACTTAAGGACCAGGCATAATGCCCTAGGAATACTCCTTTTCCTGGATCCGACCATCTTTGGAGAGTTGAGGGTAGGGGAATCCGGGAATCAGTGGCTTCCGTAAGCTGCGAACAGGTGGTCCGATTCGTGTGAAACTGTATGGGTGATAAGAATTGATCACCTAGACAAGTAAAACATGCGTCCGAACCACATGCGGCCACGGTTGGAAGAGTTGGAGGAGGGGGGGGGGGGTAACATCCACAAAACCAACCGGATGGACAGAAAGGGATGCAAGGTGGACAGTACCGAGTTTATTCGGACTTGATTTGTTATATGGCGTCTGGATCGAATCGGGATGGGTATAGGTGAGGGGGGGGGTGAAGCTGGAATCCGAAATTTGCAGATAGGCTATGCTCCGATTCCAGTCAAACTTAATCAACGGGAAAAGGACATGTCAGATTTGCGACTTTTATGGGTCTGAGTCGTATTCAGCCACAGCAAGGGGAGTTGGAAGGGGAGTCCCGGAAATGATGTGGCTCGCATAGAGGTAAAAAAAGTGGAGCGATTCGATTGAAACTTCTAGTATAGAGAGATTACATGCAACAGATGACATATTCTAGGGTTCGAACTGGATCCGATCACGGTGGGGGAGGGGCGAGAGTTACCGAAAGTTCTCAAAACGCTCAGATATGAATGAAACTTAATAGGCGGTAAGAGAAAATACTTTAGGTAATCCATTTAGGAGTCCGAATCAGATTCGGCCACTGGGGGGGGGGGAGTTGGAGGGGGTACCGGTACCGTAAATCGTGTGGCACGTCTAGGGACCAAACGAGTTGATCTTGTTAAGATGTTGAAGGCG
This sequence comes from Branchinecta lynchi, assembly GCA_023053575.1. Taxonomy (NCBI): domain Eukaryota; kingdom Metazoa; phylum Arthropoda; class Branchiopoda; order Anostraca; family Branchinectidae; genus Branchinecta; species Branchinecta lynchi. The sequence continues at coordinate 18,100,735 of JAKZAP010000018.1, forward strand.
GGGGAAGTTTCTAAATCCCACTTCTTACACCATTGTTGAGAGGATGGACGAGTGGAGGCGAGGTATAGTGAAGTTAAGGCTCCTGGGGTGTGGGGGCTGAGGACATTCTGACACCGTAGGTGCCCACTGGACCCAGGACCAGTCAGGAAACCGGACAAAAGAGACAAGGGAAAGTCTCAGGGAATTGTATAGCTCAGCCGCGGTCAATCCAGAAATCCCTAATCAAGCTGGTTCACACATCCTAGGGAAGCTGGAATTCACATATCCAGTCAAGCCCGAGGCCTACTAGCCGAGATGGACCATAACGTATATAGTTAATTTACTCGTATTGCAAATCATGTTTAAGAGTAGACATACATAATATAGCAAGTATGAAGCGAACATTGAGTCCCTAACTAAATATATAAACTGGTCCTTACCATAATTATAATATAGAGTAACTGATGTCTTGCTCCAACCCAGGATGAAAGATAACTATCTTGGCTACGACTCATTCCGTAGCCAAAATACTTAGAATGAAATGGATCAAAGTCTGACCTCGGATTAGCGTTCAGCTAACTGGAGCTAGTGGATAAGGACCGAGTGACCTATTGTCACGATGCCGGGAAATTAATGATGGTGATGAAAACCGAAGAGATATATAGAAAAGTAGGCGATAGAGGGAGGGAATAACTAGGAGGACTATTGCAGAGCAAAGTGCTATGGGATGTCTCCATAACAATCTACTGAGTTGAAACTTGGAAGGTAGAATACTCATTTGCCCTAGATGATCCGAGGCGATGCCGGTAATGCTCAGACTTGAGTAAAACTAGATATCCTGTTTATGGTTCGAATCATATTTTTGGATGGCAGGGTATTTTGCGACATTCTCATCTTCTATCGTGTACCACCTACTCATAACAAGTATGAGCTATTAGTTCTTGCTTGATTGTATTATGCTAGAGTGGCCCACTCTTGCGTCGGTATTCAAGTAAGCCAGAGAGAATATCCGTGCTCTTCAGGCATAGCCCCTTTTTCATTTTTTCTTCGATAGACCTTTCGACAGAAACCTTTGTCGAAGGCTTTATGGAGATCTCCTCAACTAATTCATCTTTTATTCTAGGTGGCTCTTTGGGAATGTTGGATGCCAGTACTACGCCTTCATGGGATTTTTGTTCGGTACAGGCTCAATATTCAGCCTGATGCTCATAGCTATCGACCGATATCTAGTCCTCTGCAGGAGAGAATTAAGTAAGATCCTAATTTTCCTAGTCTTTCGTCAGGACGGGTTCCATTTCTTTCGCTGCGATGCTTGCCCAACCTAATCCGACCACACACCCTGTTCATCAGTATTCCTTCAGTCCTAGCGGAATGGGAATCATATTTGACTGCGTTAAACAGATACATCAGGTGTGTTTTATTCCGGGATCGACGAAAAAGAGGCAATGTGTGGCACGGCATGGCACAGGAGGCACGAGTATCAAGACTAAAGGCTTCGATGGGATCCCAAACTTTTAACATTTGCTCCAGACCTTTAGTCTTGTAGATATTCGGTCTTCAACAGACTTCTTAGACATGTTTCCTTTACAAATTTAGAAAAATATTAAGTCCAATGGTATTGATCGGAGAAGACCAAGTTCGTATTTGACAGTGCAGAAAACTAATTCATCATGTCTTCTTGCCCCTACATCCAACCTCTAATCAACTTCAGATTAAACTTTTACTTTTAACAAATTTTCCGGTTTCAGCTGGATTCCGAGAGATCTATACGCCCGGTGAGAAAATGATTGTGTCTTCTTACTCACAAATCGAACATCTTATAGAATTAAATAATACTTCTCCTTGAAACAAATTTTCGGCTTTGGCCGGATTCCGGCTGAACTAATTGTACGTGCGAGAAAATAGTTTTCATATTCGGACTCAGCACGTTTCCTTGCCACTCAATTTAACCTTTAATCAACTTCAGATCAAACTTTTAGTTTTCACAAATTTTTCGGTTTTTGCCGGATTCCGGGTGAACAATTTATCCGGCGAGAAAATAAATTTCATATTCGGATTCAGCTGGTCTCCTTACCCCTTATTCGACGATTTCATTAGTTTTTAAATAATTATTTCGTGTTCCCGTGTATCTCAGACCCCTCCCCTAACCCTAAATATTGGGCTAGATAGCACATCTTCTACCTTGACCTGAAGGAGTCCTCGTGCCGAGTTTGATCAAAATTTCACAACCCTTCGATAGTTATCGTGCTAACAGACGGACGGAAGGACGGACAGACTGACAACTTTACGATGTCAAAGGTATACCTCCACTCACATTTTGGGATTCCAGTAAAAAGGGATTAGCATGTAGTAGAAGTAGGCAATTAAGCGAGAGTTCTTAACTCCAAGGCCTAAGAAAAGTCAAGTAATTAGAGCATTGTTCCTGCCCCTCACTCTGAAGCCTGAAAGGGCTCTTTTTTGGGATCCCAAAACGTAAGTGGAGGGATACCTATGACATCGCAAAAATGTCCGTCTGTGAGCACGATAACTCTCGAAGGGAATGAGATATTTTAATGAAACCAAGATGATGAAAACAATTTTCTTGCCGAACTAGTTAGTTCGGAATCCGGTGAAAACCGGAAAGTTGGTTAAAAGTAAAAGTTTAATTTGAAGTTGATTAAATGTTCGATGTTTGGGTACAAAGACATGCTGATCTCGATGGTGAAAATCATTTTCTCGCCGGACAACTAGTTCGCCCGCAATCCGGCCAAAACCGGAAAATTTGTTAAAAGCAGACGTTCGATTAGATGACAGATTCAGGGGTAAGAACAGAGGCTGCGTCGGTATATGACAATCGGTTTTTACCCGGACATATAGTTAGTCCGGAATCCGATTGAAACCGGAAATTTTTTAAGTTAAAGTTTTATTTGAAGTTATTAGATTTTCTTTGTAGGGATCAGGAGATACGGTGAATTCGTTTCTGAATTGTTCTTTTTTTGCTGGACAAGTAGTTCGCTCGGAAATCAGGCGAAACCGGAAACTTGTCAGAAGTAAAGCAGGAAGTCTCGGTCAGTATCGTCAGAATAAATATGGCTTATAGAGGTATATCTGAACTTGGTTTTCTCTGATGATTAGCCTCTCAAAGACTGGATCTGACGAAGACAAGACCCGATTGTCTGAATCAGATATTAATTTTTTGGGATCCCATCGACACCTTTGGTCTTGATGTTTTAGTGCCTCTTTGTAGTACTTGTGCCTCCTACACTATGTCACGCCGTCCCGTGCCTCGTTTAGTCGATCCCGATTATTCTAGCGGTATTTCGGTTCTTCTTGACAAGGGTCCGCTTGTCTTTCAGGCTCTTCTTCTCCTTTTTCAAGCTCACGTTTTTTAGCCTGCTTATGAACGCAGAATCTTTTTAAAATGCAGAACCCGATTGGTATAATGGGGAGTAATTGACAAGCGTGGTCGACGATCAGGCCAAAACACTTTCCACGTTATCCTCGAAAACATAATGCAAATGTGTCTTCCGTAATCTCAACACATCAAATTTTTATTTTGTTGCTCCATTACTCCGCGCAAAAAGGAGCTAATCGCTGACTTCGGTTCAGCCATGGTATCTCATCCCCTCCACTCCCAAATCCTCCGTCCCCCCTATCAAAATGTTAGAAGTCGACCAGAACGACTGGTAAGTTCTAGGGTTCCCAAGCTCTGTCTTGTACCTACAAAACACGCTAGATATGCAAAAAGTTTTGTTCCCGAGTTCGTGAAATATTTTAACGAAGCGTGAATTCTTTTAAGCGTACTGACATTAGATACATCTATTGCAATTTTTTCTGTTTGTTTGACAATAATCGCAAATTTGGTTTATAACCACGATAGTCAATTTTTACAATAAACTTTCGATCTATCTATCTATCTAACTCCAAGTTATCTCTTTCATCTTTTATTCTGTCATAAATGTCCGGTTGTTTCTATTTTTCCACAATATGGACGTCTCACTAGCTTAGAAATAGGCAAGATTCGTTCTTATTCTTCTGTGTCAAATACTGTAAATCTGATCATTTTGTGGTTCTACCTTTTGGCCTTAGCAGAAAAGAATGTGATACCTGTATAGAATAGATTTGAGGCTAAATAGGTCGAAAATGTATTCGAGAATCCCCGAAATATGTTCGAGGAATTGCTGTTTGTATTCGTGAAAGAACGAAAAGTTTTCGAGATTATTTTTAGGTCTGCAAGAAACTACACAAACTCTTGAACGACATAAATGTATTCAAGAATGATTTCTAGTTTCTAAAAAAATCTCGAAGACTTTTTATCGATTCTCGAATATAAACACCGATTCCTCAAAGACGTTTGAGAGATTCTCGAATATATATTCAACGTATTTAACCTCAAATCCATCCCATATGGCTGCTGTATTTGGTATTTTGCTGTCACTTCTCTCAGTTTAACTCTTTCTGGATCAATGATGTCATGAGTGAACAAATTAATTAACGAAGAATGTTTTCATTAATCGATTCTATAAAATAGAAGTGGTCAACTGAAGGAAAGGTAACGAAAATGAGGAAAACAACTCGAATGAGAATAATTAATCAAACATTTTCTAACATGTGTTTACTTCTTCCTTTGTCATAACTTCCGTAACAGAAGTCAAGTGGATTGATATTATAGGTCAGAGGGTCCTTTAATTAAGATCCACTTTAATCGCTACTGGAATTGAATATTCCGTTCTCATCAATTTAAAAGACCCTGAAGAACAAATGTCCTTGGAAAAAGTACTGTCATGAGAACCCTTAGAAGTTTTGAATAACAAATGGAAGTCGCAGAAATGCGTATATAATGCTGTGAGAAGACGTCGAGAAACACGTAAGGGAAACCGAAAAAAAAAGATTAGAATAAGTTGCATAACAGAAATATTAACTAGCCTACTGACAGAAAAAAATAAAATATATTAAAGGTTAACTTCAGACATCGAGGTTGATATTGGAAACACAGAGACGGTCATTAAAAACAACCTGTCCGAGCCGAAGGCGTAGTTGATATTTTGAAATGGCCGTCGAGGTTGTTGTTCTGATATGAACCGAGATGGAGGTATGTTAACTACTATAACTTTTTTGAACGGGATTTTTTTTTACGAAGAAGCCTACTCAATCTTCTTTGCTTGTTAGGACTTTTTTATGGCACTTGAGCTTACTCAAGTGCCATATAGCGATTGTAATTTCTGTCCGTCAGTCGGTCTGTCGGTCCCGGTTTTGCTAGTTCGGGCACTTCCAGATAAGCTAGGACGATGAAACTTGGCAAGCATATCAGGAACTGGACCAGATTAAATTAGAAATTGTCGCTTCCTCGATCCGACCATCTGGAGGGGAGTGGAGGGAGGGGGAATCCGGAAAAAATAGGAAAAATGAGATATTTTTAGCTTACGAACGGGTGATCGGATCTTAATGAAACTTAATACATGGAAGGACTTCGTGTCTCAGACCCTCCATTTTAAATCCAGACCGGATCCGGTGACACTGGGGGGAGTTAGAGGGGGAAACCGGAAATCTTGGAAAACACTTAGAGTGGAGGGATCCGAATGAAACTTGGTGGAAAGTACAAGCAAACGTCCTAGATACGTGACTGATATAACCGGAACGGATCCGCTCACTTTGGGGGAGTTGGGGGGGGAGAAGTCCGAATTTGTAGTGATCCCGCGAGTTCCGTGGTTCCTGATGTGCTGGGACGATGGAAATTGACAGGCATGTCTGGGACCCGACCAGCTTAAATAGGAAATCACCAATTCCCCGATTCGACCATATGGGGGGGGGGGGGAGTGGAGGGAGGGTGAAGCCAAAATTTGAGGTATTTTTAGCTTGCGAACGGGTGATCGGATCTTGATGATATTTAGGATGACCTCGTGTCTCAGACACCTCACTTTAAATCCGGGCCGGATCCGATGACACTGGGGGGAGTTGGAGGAGGGAACCGGAAATTTTGAGAAACGCTTAAAGTGGAGGGATCGGGATGAAACTTGGTGGGAAAAACAAGCACAGGTCCTAGACACGTCATTGACATAACCGGACCGGATCAGGGCACTGTGGGGGAGTTGGGGTGGGGGTCCGGATTTCTAGCGATCTCGCGAGTTCGGCATACTTCCTGATGTCCTAGGGCGATGAACTTGGCAGGTATGTCAGGGATCCGAACAGATTGACTCGAGAACAGCCGTTTCACCGACCCGACCATCGCGGGGGGAGTGGGTGGATGGGGTGTCCAGAATCTAGTGGCGTGCATAACTTTTGAACGGGTGATCGGATCTTGATGAAAATTTATATTTAGGATGACCTCGTGTCTCAGACACCTCACTTTAAATCCGGGCCGGATCCGATGACACTGGGGGGAGTTGGAGGAGGGAACCGGAAATTTTGAGAAACGCTTAAAGTGGAGGGATCGGGATGAAACTTGGTGGGAAAAACAAGCACATGTCCTAGACACGTCATTGACATAACTGGACCGGATCCGATGACACTGGGGGGAGTTGGAGGAGGGAACCGGAAATTTTGAGAAACGCTTAAAGTGGAGGGATCGGGATGAAACTTGGTGGGAAAAACAAGCACAGGTCCTCGACACGTCATTGAAATAACCGGACCGGATCAGGGCACTGTGGGGGAGTTGGGGTGGGGGTCCGGATTTCTAGCGATCCCGCGAGTTCGGCATACTTCCTGATGTCCTAGGGCGATGAAACTTGGCAGGTATGTCAGGGATCCGAACAGATTGACTTGAGAACAGCCGTTTCCCCGACCCGACCATCGTGGGGGGAGTGGGTGGATGGGGAGTCCGGAATCTAGTGGCGTGCATAACTTTTGAACAGGTGATCGGATTTGAATGAAACTTGTCTGGTGAGCTATCGCCTCGGATGTTCAGTGTCACGTCCGGGTCGGGTCCGATACCTGTGGGGATGGGGGGGTGGGGGGGGTGGAAAACTCAAGAAACTCTAAAAGCAGAGGGATTGGGACGAAACTTAATGGATGGAACAAGCATTAGGCCTAGATGAAATTGACGGAGCCAGATGGTTTCGGGGCTCTGTGGGGGGAGTTGGAGGGGGTTTCCTGGAATTCCGGTAGTCGTGAGTTAGAATATTTCCAGATGTAAAACGACAACAAAACTTAGCAGGCATATTAGCGACCCGAATAATCTTGACTTAAAAACCTGACACAACATACCCACGGAAACTTCCGTTCCTAGATCCGAGCATTTTTGGGGGAGCAAGAGAAGAGAAATATGGAAATTGACTTCTATAAATTGCGAACGAGTGGTCTGATTCGAGTGAAACTTCATGGGTGATACGAATCGATGGCCTCGACATGTAAAACATGCGTTCGAACCGTATGCGACCACGATTAGGGGAATTGGGGGTGGGGGGACTTTTGACATGCACAAAAACCAAACGGATGGACCGAATGAGATGCAATTCGACAGTGCCGAGTTTATGCGGCCTAGATTTGTTATTTGGCGTCCGGGCCGGAAACGGCCAAGGTAGGGGGGGGGGGGGGTACTGGAAACTTGCAGATAGGCTATGCTCCAATTTCAGTCAAACTTGATGAGGGAATTAAGAGATTGGGCCCGAACCGGCTCCGACAACGTTGGTGGGAAGGGGGGGGGGTACTGGAACTTTCCAAAAATGCTCAGATTCGAGTGAAACTTGGTAGATGGTATAAACGAAGATGCTTTAGGTGGTCGATTTTTTTTTTTATTCCGAACCAGATTCGGCCACGGTAGGTGGAAATAGAGTGAGTACCGGAAATCGTGTAGCACGTCTAGGGATCAAACAAATGGATTTATTGGGATGAAAGTTTGAACAGTCATGGGCATTTGCTACAGACAATCGAGACGATGCCGGAACTGCTCAGAAATGAGTGAAACTAAATATCCTATTTCTATTTCCGAACCGCATTTTTGGATGGCGGGTGTATTTTGTGACGTTCTCATCTACTTTCTTGTACAGCCTACTCGTACAAGTGTCATATGAGCTCGTAGCTCTTGTTTTTTTTTTTTTTTCAAATAAGGCCAACATGGGCCACAATATAACAAAAAACACACTAAACAAACAAACAAATGTAAATACCAGGTCACTTACGTGACTCCTGTCAAAAGCCCCGCGTACAACTCACGAGTCCACGCATGCCAAACAGGCAGAGAAAGCCGCATCTGAGGCCCACAAAGGATCCTAAGAAGTGGGCTAGGGGATCGGAGGATCCTGGTTTGAAGGGAAAGAATTGGCCGCCTCCGAAGTTCACCAAAAGATGGAAGCCCTTCACCAACAAACATTCCCGATGCACTACAATTCCAAGGAAGAGCGTGAACCCACCGGAACGAATTATTATACATTACCCGAAAAAAATTCTCACATTTCACACTAGCATTACAAGCAAGAGGAAGGCAGTAAAGTGGCGTGCAGTAAGCCCTGAAAAGAAAACTCTTTACCGGGGCATCGCAACTACCAAACCTCCTTATCAGTATATTTGCCCTAATAGATAGAGACCTCATAAGCGAAGAAACATGCGCTTCAGCAGTCATCGAAGATGAAAACGTGAAACCCAAATATTTGAAATGCTGGACGACTTGAATCTTTGAACTAGATAGCACAGCATCTGGGATAATCTTCAAATGAAGACTACGTGGAATGAATGCCATACACAGCGTTTTCTTCGTGTTGAAGACGACATCATGGATCAAAGCAAGTTCATCACAAACAGCCAGTAGCTTATTCAGTGCTGCTACTGTTGGGGCAAGAACGGCTAGGTCGTCAGCATAACTAAGGTTGTTAAAACACAGCCCTTGTATGAAGCAACCAACTCCAGTTCTAGCCAACAACAAATTCAAATCATCAACATACAGGTTATACAATAACGGAGACAGCACACCTCCTTGGCACTGCGAATGGCTGGCTAATTACACCACTCCACTTCACTCGGAACTGCTGTGTCTGAAACCAAGCAGCTAGGGTTCCAGTTACCCTAGGGTCAATACCCCTCGAGACCATCTTATTCAGAAGCTTCTCGTGGTTAACCCTGTCGAACGCGGCCTTGGCGTCAATAAAACACACAAACACCGGGCTAGAAAACATCCAGAAGTACTGGATCACCGCCTGTAAAATAAAAACACAAAAATCGGTTGACGATTTTTCTTTAAACCCAAACTGGTAATGTGAAGAACGAAGCTGGGGTTCAAGAATAGTGTACAAACACTTCTCGAATACCTTTGACACAACTGCAGCCAGTGCAATTGGTCGGTAATTCGAAACTGCAGACATATCACCGGAACTTGTCTTGGGTATGGGAACAAGACATACTTCAGTCAAAGCCTCCGGGACAAAATGATGATTCAGAAAACCATTAAATAACACAGACAACATGCAAGTCAGAGTTGGACCAGCAAATTTAATATGGTTAGCTGTAATACCATCAAGCCCACCAGACTTACTACCTGCAAGCCCAGACACCACGCGAGAAATACTCTCTACGGATATCAGCTGGTCACCAGGGTTAAGCTGGGAGTCAATAAAGGCCTGACGCCTCAGACCCCTCACATCAGATTCTACCGAAGAAAAAACTTCGCTGAAGTGTCCACGCCATAACTCGGCAATCGCAACAGGGCCAATCGCTGTCCCAACTCTTTCTGCCGCTTTTGGCACCGATACATGTTGAACCTTCGCAACACACTTCCAAAACGCATTAAATCGAAGTGTCCCAAGAGCCCTTGCAAGTGCCGTAGCCCGAAGTTGCACAATATGCTTCTTGCACCAACGAAAAGAACTACGAAATTTCCAATTTAAAAGCCTTCATATCCGATCAAACTCATCACCAATCCGTCTACCATGAGACACCCAAGACAAAAATGCTCTTTTAGCAGCCAGGTAATATACCTTCATATGACTACTCCAACCAGGCACGACCCCTGCCCCAGAACCAGACCTGGGGCCATGTAAGGCAGAAGTCGGTAAAGTTTCACATGCAGTTAGTAACAAAATACCAAGAATTGTTAGATACAAAGACTCTAGTTTTCTACAATGATCAGGGTTATTACAAGGGTTTAAACTACAAGAGTATTAAGAGGAAGGCTCCAAACTCATGATTCTCCTCTCAACCCCTTTAACATAAGACCCCTTCTGGGCCTCACTTACATTTTCCCAATTAATACGCGGAGGATTAACCACCTTTGGGGAAGAAAAACTCAAATTATCCGTACGCGGTAATGGGCACGCAAAATCAAATACAAGCGGGAAATGATCCGACCCGAACACGTCGTAACCTAATATTTGATAACAGCAAATGCATTGGTTGTGAACACAAAATATGGTCCAGCCAAGACATACTACCAGTATGGCTCATGAACGTAAATGACGCAGCTTCCAGCGCCACAAACACGATAAGAACAAGACCTGGTTTCGATGGGATCCCAAAAATTCAATATCTGATCCAGACAACTGGGTCTTGTCTTCGCCATATATCCAGTCTTCGCCAGACTCCTTGAACGTTTCTACTATTACAATTCAGAAACAGATTAGGCCAAATGGCTAATCATCTGAGAAAACCAAGTTCAGATATGGATTCAGCATGTGTGTTTACCCCTATAAGTCATATCTGTTTTGACGAAAGCTTCGTTCCACTTCTGCCAATTTCCTGGTTTCGGCCTAACTCCGGAACTACTTGTCCGGCGAAAAAAGAAAGCTGACAAACGAACTCAGGGTATCTTCTTTCCCCAATAATGAACATCTAATCAACTTCAAATAAAAATTTAACTTATAACAAATTTTCCGACTCTAGCCAGATTCCGGTCGAACTATATGTCAGGGTAAAAAATGATTTTCACACACGGATTCAGCATCTCTTCTTACCCCTAAATCCGATATCTAATCAACTACAAATAAAACTTCAACTTTTAACAGTTTTCCGGTTTTGGCCGGATTTCGGGCGAACTACATGTCCGGGTAGAAAATTGTTTTCACATAAGTGTTCAGCATGTCTGAAAATGCAAAATATCTCATTCTCTTCGAGAGTTATCGTGTTTACAGACGGACGGACGGACAACTTTTGCGATGTCATAGGTATTCCTCCACTTACGTTTTGGGATCCCAAAAAGAAAACAAAAGCAAAATGTAACACTTTCATAGGAAAAACACAAAAATCAACAATTACAAGCTGAGACTCTCTGACTGATTAAAAACTGAACACGATGACATACATATACACTTAAACTTTGAGAATTTTGCCCCACGGGTGGGACTGGTTTTTTTTATTTGTACTTGCTAATCAGGTTAGAGATAGCAAGCTCAGGTTCTCTTATGTTATATATTTTCATCATTTTGTTATTTCTTATCCAAGGGGGAGCCGAATTAATTATTTCGAGAATCTGAAGAAAGCGGAACGGAGTTTATTTTTTTCACTAGCTGAGAATATTTGCCAGTGTTGTGAGAAAAAGAAGGCCGTTAAATTGTATGGACTGTTTCAACAAAACAACCTTTATCAGTAGTATTTTTACTCCTCGGTTGGTCTTTGTAATTTTTTTTTTTTTACATTCGGTTA